>CM060242.1:5572350-5647350 GCA_030555515.1 Acutogordius australiensis
AATTAAAATTGTTTATTACACATTTTCAAGCCAAAATGTAACAAACTTAAAAATTTATTTAAAACCGGTGCGGTTCTACTTAGATAAAATAATATACGTTTTTTGATGTAAAAGTTGCAAAATTTGTTGAATTGTTTAAATAGCTATTTTTCCGATGTGTCAAATTAATTGAAGAAAAGCGCAAACGGAAAATATATATGAGGGCCATTTATTACAGTAAAACCTACTTCTGACATTGACTCTTTCTAACTGTTTTATGAATATAAATGAAAAATGATTTTTAATTCTTTTGTTAAAAGATTTAGCAAGGTGAGATATTTTGAATTTTTTATATTTAATATGAAACTTTTTTTTAAAAATTTATTTAAATCTGAGTATGAATCACAACCTAAATAAAATTTAATTATATTTGAAGTACAATTGGTTGAAATAAATTCAATGCCATTTTGGCATTAATTATAAACTATACGAGATTTAATTCACAAATTTTGTTTAAATTTTTCAATAATTATATAACAACAGACTATATTTAAATCTATTATTAATATAGATGTCTCATATCCAAATTGTCCCACAGGTCGAAATGAAAAATATATTTATCTTAAAAATCTAGGTTTTATTTTATTTTTATTTAAATACGAGGCGTATAATTGACATTTGTTTGAAAATCATGCATAACTGACCTATTAATTTGCACACTGTCATTTTCTATTTATAACTTAAGTATGGGGCCTCTCAATTTCTTATATTCAGAAAGATGAGAAAAAAAATATTTTTAGTTTGGCAATAATTTTGGGAAAGCAGGAAACGACCCAGGACTTTCAGGTGTTTAATGGTTTAAGTCTGCCAATTTATATATTTGGATTTTAACAAGCCTACTAAAAAATTTAGTTAAGGAACGACTGTACATTGCAACAGTTTTTTACAAATATTTTTCAATTTTAATTTCGCTAAATTAAGTTATTACATTTAATTAATTACAGTGTCGAATTTAAATAATTATATTATTTTTTAATATCATTATTGTTTCTGCTTTGCTTGCAAATGTTTACCTAAAACAAAATTGTTAGCCTCGTTTAATTTGTTTTTTATTGCCCCATTCGCTGGAAGTTGGTAGTAATATTGAGCTTGAGGGCAGCTTGGGATGGATTGATCCAAAGATCTATAGGAAGGATAGGAGGTCCGCTGTTGGGTCATTTGAGCCAGATTTGTATATCCTCAGATGATGATGATCGGTCGTAGCAGATATTATTTAAAGATTCCAGATGTGCAGATAGCAGTGTCTAGACCGGAGTTGATTATCCAGGTGACGTATGTTCCGGTGGAAAAGTGTTTTTAGGGGATCCTAGAGGGGGTCAAACTTTTAAAACTATGTTAAACGGATAGTTTATGTTTTCACCCTCAAAATCTTATGTAACCTTTTTCACTCCTCACATCAGGATAATTACCACTCAAAAATAATTATCAATGATTTGCCCTACCAATCGTTAAATAGCCGAAAATTCTTAGCGTATCCCTTGATCCCTTACATTTAACAATCAGGTTAATTCTATATTCGAAAAAGTTAACAAAAGGAACAACTTACTAAAAGCCATAGCCGGATCTACTTGGAGCCAAAATAATGTTAACAGACAAATACCTTTCATCTTGCTTATCTCCTGACCATCCAAGTCCATGCTTACGCACCATCCTACCCCTGCTAGAAAAAGAAAAGGAACCCTCTTCTCCCAATGCTTTAACCAAATACAGCATACAGCCTTCATTGACAAAAATATTCCCACTAAAATGATAATCAAACGTATTCAGACTTCTGCAGTTAACAACACCATAGCTATACAACAGGGAACATTCTGAGAAAAATTTTGATGAAATATCTAAGTAGCTATTAAGTGAAATTGATTATGATTCAATTTCAGGGACGCTTGCAAAAAGAGTAATGTCGTCAGCATACAATATTAATGTTGACTAGTGGGGGTGGAATATCCTAGGCATGGAATAACGCAGGCGTTAGCACTGAGCCCTGTGGGGGCTTTTATGAACATACGAGTTTTGATGGCGAAAATTTGTATAAGCCTGTCATGAATATAATTGGAAAGCCAACAGATAATATTGGCTGGCAATGTTGAATTGTAGATTAGATTAGACAGAGTATTGTGATTAATTGTGACAAGTGAGCGGGTCAAATCAAAGGAGACAAGAACTGTTCGATGTGGTGGTTTCTTTGAGAGCCATCAGCCGCTGAAAATCTTAAATTGGCATGAAGTAAGTAGAATGCATTGCCCTAAATCCATGTTGTTGACGTGAAGGAGCTAGGTGTTTTTTATCGAATGGTAAATGCAACTCCAAAATTTTTACTGCTGGAGAGAGCAAGGATATGGTTCTGTATAAGGCTTCAACTGGTTTGGTTTTAGTATGGGAATAATTCTACATAGTTTTTAAATTGAGGGATGTCTGATTTTGTGATGGAAATGTTGAATAGACAGGAAATTTTTTTAGGAAGTTGTGTGAGTGTTAAAAGAGGTAAATTGTTGTTAAAACTATTGGCTATTGAGATTTTGTGAGTAGACGCCATGTTTTTGAATTTTATTAACAATTCTTAATTTTTGCTACTGCCTGATAGCGATTTTAAAGATATCTAGAGTAAATGACAGTTGTTACGTGGTAATCAACGCAAATTCCGACTTATTACGTTTGTTAGAATTAATTATTTTATTTATTTTAAGGTTTAATTCGGATGCCCTAGGAAAATTTGGATTAATTGATCGGAGAGAATCGCATTCTTTAATTAAAATAACTGTAGTAAAAAGACAAGGAATATGTACGACACCCGGCTGGAACGTTTTTTCTGGCCGCATTTATAGTTTTACGGAATACTTTTTCTAATGCAGAGATGCTGATGAATTAATAAACCGCGTGGTGCATAGAGCGACGAAGTCGCGTTCTATTTCGATAGTCAAATTATTCCAGTTTGCTTTAATAAAATTAAGAATGGTTCTTTTGTTAAGAGAATCGGGCTTAGATGTAAGAATGTATATGATTGGAAGAAGGTCCGAACCTAGAGTAGTTTCTGTGTGCCAGTCAAGAAGAGGCAATAAAGGAAGGGATGCTAATGAGAAATTAGGTGAGGACGGTCTGCCAAAAGAAGGTAGTCGGGTATAATGAATAAAATTTAGAATGCCGTTTGACAATTCGATTTCTTCTACGATATGAAAGCCGCATAGATCTATGGTTAAGTGAGGATGCCAATTGGAGTGGTGTGCGTTAAGGTTTCCAAGATGCCAGGGTTGATTGAGAGATGATTATTGACGCGCATTTTTTAATTTAGGTGGGGATATGGCATGCTTGAGGGGGGGGGGGGGGGGGGGGGGGGGGTTACATCCCCAAACCCCCCCCCCCTCCTACGCCAATGCTAATACTGCCATACTATACGCTTTTGTTTTTTGCAACCCTCTTATGCGTATTTGTCATTTTTCTTTGTTGGGCTTAGATTGACAAAACTTGTAAAGATGTTTTCTGAATTATAAGAAAATCCTTTTTGAATATTCCTATAGGCAATCATAGATTTTTGTAAATTTAATTAAAATGTAATAATAATTTACATTATCAAACGGTAAATGAGAAGGTATAATACATGTATACAGATGATTTGTTATTACAAAAAGCGACAAATTTTTAAGAGCTTCCTGCTAACTTCTAAAACCAAACCTGCTATCTTAATTTGTAACTTTTACCTTTTTTTAATTAAACTAAATGAGCTATAAACATTAAAATTTAAAAAATTGCAAAAAAAAAAATTATAATATACAATAATTTAGAAAAACTGCTTAAAAATAAATTAAGCTTTTCAGAATTTTTATTTAAACCGATAACAAACTATGTCCTGTTTAGATAGGTGCCAATTATTGTTGATTATTAAAAATAATTGTTAAAAATTTTGTTGAAAAAACATATTTTACAACTATGAATAAAATTCGTTTAAATCATAGAATGGCAAATGCCTAGTCAAATTTAGCTATTTTTTTAAACTTAGAAGCAATAAAAAGTTAAAAATAATAAATTTGGGATGGGACTATCATGGTTATTTTTCCCCACATATTTTTATTTTTCATAATATTTTTTGTCTACTTTGTTTATAGTGCATTTAAAATCTCTGCATGGCGTTTTGTAAATTAGTTAGCAAATTTATAGGCGTGACAAAATTTAAAAAAGATTTTTTCAAATATTTTGTTTGCTTAGAACATGTTTCAGGCACGATTCTAGACCCCTTTTTGCCCCCCCCCCAAAAAGTTTTTGATTGCCCCCCCCAAAAGTTTTTGATTGCCCCCCCCCCCTAAATAATTGAATTTGCCCCCCCCCCCCCCCCCCCCAAAAAAAAAAATACATAGTAATTTTATGTTTGCCCCACCAAAAAAAAAATTGAAATTGCCCCCCTAAAAATACATAGTAATTTTTTTTCTTCCACATAATATAATTAAATTTGCTCCGTCAAAAATATTTAAAAAATATTATCCTAAAAATATTTATTTTTTTTAAAGTGTTTTTATATATTAATACTTTTCATCCACAAGAGAGATCAAACTAACAGAAATATATAGAAAAATTTGATTTTACAGAAAGCTTTATATTTGTGAAACCAATTCATAAATCTGATACCTAAGAAATTTTCTCAGTTAACAACAATCTTTTGTTGGAATATAATCTAGAACCAAAGAACCTGATCGCACAATGCTACGATGGGGCGAACGTAATGCCCGGGAAAAAAATGGTGTTTAAGTATTTCTAGGCAAAATAGCTGGTCAATATGTCCCGTATATTCACTGCTTTAACCACCGATTGCATCTTATTGTAAAAGATTGTCTTTTAAGTAAAGAGAAAGATTTTTTCGATCATTTTTCTTCCCTTCATAAATTTTTTCAACTTGATGCAATCAAGGTAGTTAGTGAATGCGGGACCATACCGGCTGTTGCCCCATTGGTGGTGTGGTCACTATGCCCATTTTTTTTAAAAAAATTAGAAAGATATATTTAATACTCTTTTAAAAATTAAAAATAAAAAAAACTTTTATATATTCAGGTCACAGGGCCGAATCGGGGTTTTTTGCCATATTAATAATCTATTTATTTTTTTGTATTTAAATGAAAAATTATTTTATTAATTAAAAATAATTATAGCTCAATTTCAATGCAGAACGATTTATATTTCTAAAAGTTGATTTAATACATCATTGAACAATAAAGAAATAAAAATATATTTGAAGATTTATTTAAAAACTGTTTTAATATTGTTATTTTTTGAATGACAAAAATTTATCAATTGGATAAAAGAAAAACCAAACCTAAAGATTTTTCTGATTTTTTTTTATTTTTTACTCATAAGTTTAAAAATATTTTAAATATTAATGATGAAGTAAAAAGTATTTATTTTAATATTATTGATTTATTTATATTTTGATAATAGATTTTTTACCGTTAATAGTTGTTTAAAATCTTTGAATTCCCTTTATAAATTTGATTAACCTTTATTTTAGATATAAATAAATTAGAGCCTCTTTTAAAAATAAGTAATATTGATAAAAATTCATTATCAAAGAAATTGACGTAGCCAAAAATTTTTAATAAGAAACTTAATAATTACAAAGAATGTGTTACTATTGATTTTGTTAAATTTTTATATGATTACAATGATGCGTTTTCTAATCTATTTAACATTTTTCCTATAAATTTGTTAATTGGTTTTTCAACGTCAAGTTTTGAGGCCACATTTTCTTCTTTAAGAAGGATAATAACGGCTGACAACTAGTGTGACCTGCTTAAATGTGATATGGTTCTTTTATAACACGAAACATTAACTAGGGGCGTTGAATTTTGATAAATATTGTAATTTTATTAAAATCTTTTAAGATAAAGTTTGATCAATACAATACACTGCATAATCAGCTAATTATTGCTTATATTTTAACATGGTTGCAAACTTTTTTTTATGCGCATTTAACGTTTATATTCATGTTTTATTTAATTTTTTACCCTAATATTAATAACTAGTTATATATAACCAGTGATTTTTAATATATATTCTTCCAAATTAGCATACTTATACATTTGTTTTCATGATAATTAATCTTATTTCATTTTTCATTTTCTAAATCCAAAGTTTTATATAATTCATTTTTATCCTTCATATGTATCATATTTTTAATTTTCATGCGCAATGATACCAAATGATAAAATTATACTTACAATTAATTCAAATCTCATAAATTTTTAAGCAATTGATTAAAGTGAAAACAATTAATTTTAATTCACATATTTCATTTATAAACTTCTTTTTTTTAATTTAAGAATATTGTAAATTACTATTAATTTGTTAAAAAATGTTGAACATGGATTCTATGGTCACGGCCATTGCCGCCGAAGGCGGCAAAAAAATTTTTACTGCCCCCCACGAGTTTTTTTTGCCCCCCTAAAATGGAAATGCTAGAATCGGGCCTGACATGTTTAGAATAATTTAGAGGTACTAAAGTTTTATTTTTTTACGTAAAACCTAGTCACTATTATTAACAATAAACGTATTACCAAAATAAAGGTTTAAAAATATATTAGCATCTAACTAAAGGGGAGAAATTTATTTATCATTTAATGAACCATATTGGTTCCACGACAGGCGTTATTATTAAAGCTAAATTTTTTATGGTTGTATATTATAAAAAACTTTAAACCCGCCCTTGTTAAAAAATTCAATTTCACGAAGTTATAAAATTTTATGAGAAAAAGTAATTTACTTTTAATTGTTTAAATACAAAATTTATTTATTGACTGACTTGCAAGTAAAAGAATATTTAAAACAATTACATTTTTATTACCTAATTGTTTGAATAACCTTACGATTAATATTTTTAGGTTTATGGCCGAGGCGCATTTAGAATTTGTCCAGATATTTAACCAAATTTAATTTCTTGACCCATAAAACAAAAATGTCAATCTAAATTTTAAGATTAAACCCTTTTCTAAAATAAAAGTATTAAATAAAAAGTTAATAATAAAAATATAAAAAAGGTTTGACAAATTATAAATTTTTAAATATGCCTGAACAGCCCAGGATCTGAAAATACAATTTTTATTAGTATAAATTTAAAAACAAATTTATAGAATTTTTTTTTCTGAATTTTTAAAACAACTATGATTGTCATAAACCATCTTTGCATAGTGAGCTTAATATTATCAAGATATAGCTATTTGTCATTTTTATTATAAATAAATTTTAAATATATTATTTTATGTCTAGTCGACCTCTATCCTAATTGCCCAAAAGAGCAGGAAGACAGATACGTTCACGAACATACGCTTGGTTAGTCTTTTGAGCTTAAGTGTTTTAAGATCAAATTTACTCTAGATTGGGTCAATTATAATTTGACTTTAAACAATTAAGCAAATTTGGTAAAAATCTATATCTCCATATAATATGTTAAAATTGTTTGTTTAAGTTTCTTAAGTAACAAAGAATATATGTATCGATAATATCTATAAATAAAATCTTTAAAAATTGCTAAAAAATAAATATCATCCTCCTTTTATTGTTAATATAATTTAAATAATTTTAGTCTTAAAAATAATTATTGGTCTTAAAGAATTTTTTTTCCCAATACTATGCTTTGGGCATTAGGCATTCATAATCTTTTCTACTTTTACCTCATAATTGTTTTCTAAACAAATTTTTACTGAAGTTTTTTGGGCGTTTAATATAATTAACTTGCATGAAAATGATCCTAATATTGAGCGAACTCTTTATAAAATTGTAATTTTTTAAGGTACTGTGGTTTAATACATTCAAAAAAATGAATAATATAAAATACCTTTTAACTTTTTCTTGACAATGTCTTTATGTAAAACCGGCTACAATATTTAAAATACGGCGGGGAAAATATAAAATAAAAGTTTGCTTATTAAATATCTACAATCATTAAAGTCTTTATTTAACTTTTTTGACCAAGAAAGATTTAATTTCCTAAGGAAAAATTTAAAAATCAATGCTTATATAATTCCTGATAACTTATATTTTTAATCACGTAATAAAAGAATAAATTTTATTTATATATCAAGCTTTTAAATCGGCATTTAGATAATAAATATTTTGTGTCCAAAATTAAATACGACACGATATATTATTGTTTTTAAATTATATTAATTGAAGTTTGAATATAACGGTCTCTCTTTTGTTGCAAAAATAACATTTTAATTAATTTTTTTTTCTTTTTTCGTTTTTTGACTTGAAAATTTTTATTGTTTATAACTGAACTATGTTTGATTAGGGACGGTAAAAATTTGATATTCCTCAATATGGCAGGTTTGTTCTCTGCTGTTAACTCACAACCCTCAAAATGTTGACCTGGACTATAAATCATCTTAAAATGATTGTTTGACGAACATTATATTTATTATAATAAGGATAGTAATATTATCAAAATAATAATGAGTTAAAAACAAAGATCGGTTAAGTGTAGATTTTGGTAAAAATTAATTTAATAAGGAATAGAAAAGTAAAAAAGATTAAATAATTTCTCCCTTTTATGCCTGTGCCATATGCCCTAACACATATTTTTTACATGCGAGAGCCTATTTGCTCATTTGGATCAAATACTTAAAGCTCAAATGTTAAGATATTAATAAAAGAGTTTTAATAACTTTTGACAATATGGGTTTTATAAAATTATATTTAATTTAGCAATCCTGATATTTAGAAGAATTCTTAAAGATTCAAATCATTTCACGTTAATCGTTTTTCTTTTTTTAGTCAAATTCACAAAAGCCGATAACCAAACCCTCAAGCCTAATTTTGTAATATTTGATATCGATGCGAAGTCTACTTGGGAAAATTATACATATCATAAATTATTTCAATTCAAACCGTACTACACGTTGCCCAGCAATAAATCATATGATAATTTAAATGAAAACACATCCGAAGAATACAAGGTCTATTTGGAGTGGATGATAAACTTTGGGAGGCTGCTTATTCGGGACCAAAAAAATTTTGGCCAGGCAACAATAAAACTTACCCATTACCTAAACGACCAAGAAAAGGAGAAAAAATTAAAAAGAGTAATGACTGATATTTTGGAATTGGAGCGCCAACTGTTAAAGGTTATTACAATATTTCGACTAAATACATTTTAATATTATACTTTAAAATTAGTTTTTTTATATAAAATGATCGTTACTTAAATTTAATTCATTGTTCGCATCAAAAAAAGTTATATATATAAATCCCTTTCAGCAAAAAATTTAATTTAGTAGTTAATAAATATTTGCATAAAAAAATAATTTTTGGATTTAAAAAAAAGTGTTTAATCAATAACGTTATTTTTTTTATTCATAATTTTGAATTATAGTTTCATTCTCAAAGTTTAAAGCTTTTATTCCGCCGGCGAAATATATTTGACTTATAGCACAAAAGATCAATGTAACCAAAAATAATTTTGAAAACATAAAAGAATGCATTCCCATGCTTTTCACATACATATTTTTCGTTTTTCTTTATTTCTTTCATCTTCGGCTCCTTAGCCCGTCCTTGACGTAAATAGGCGTATTTTGACCGAAATGCAGGACTTAATATACCCTGAATAACTTAATTAAGTACCATTTTTTAATAAAAAGTCCCCTATCTTACCTATTTATTATCAAAAATAAGAGAAAATTTATTAGGATAGCTCTTACATCAACATTTTAATTTAAAAAACTAAAATATGACATATATAATATTGGTATATTAATTAGGGTATGAATTAAAAGTTTAGCTGGTGTCAATATAAATAAAAATTCCAAATTATTTGTTTAAATTTTTTTTTGTTCTTACCTTTTTCTACTGAAATTTATTATATATCTAAACTAATTTTGATTAAAATAAACGGACGGATTTGAAAATTCCTGTCGACCAAATTTCGTTGTCTAGGGTAATGTTCGTCTCTTATTAAGCTTAAGCCGTTTTCGAAAAACTTTATATTAATTGCACTTTTTTTGCTCAATTTTTTCCCAATCTCCGACCTAATTGCATTGTGATAAAAACAAAAGAAGCCTTGTTAAACTTAAATTATAGTCAATTTTCAACCTTTTAATATTCATGACTTACCTAATATTAGTTATATACATATAAGGGTTGTTGGCAATGGCTGCGGAGCGACGTTTCCCCCAAATTTAGTGCGTCTTCTGCTTATACCAGAATATCCATAGCAATGTCGCCGCATTAATTTTTTACAGGATGAGAGCATTATAACACTGACAGTTGAGGGCCGAACTATAATTTTATTAGTAGAAAAAATGCAATGAGTTGATAATCCCACCTTAAACTACTACCCTATAAAAGCAAATGAGTGTTTAAGAATTCAGTCACCAAATTAGCTTATAATGGCTTATAGATTTTTGAAAGCTTTTTAGCAGTTATTACAAGTAAGGTATAAGTTACATTACTAGTTGAAATATTAATAAGGGGGTGGACCCAATAATTTTTCAAACATTAGTAATTGAGAAATATTCTAAGCCCAAATTATGCCATATCCATTGTTAACAAAATATTCTCTTTTTCATTATAATTCCTGACCCCCCTCCCCCCTCCTTCCCGCTATTTGAAATAAGTTTTCACGTTCACGTCTACATAATTTAGGAATATATTTATTTTTAAATAAGCAATTTATAACTCAAAAATATTTAATATTTATTAAAAACAATTTATATCCACATTGTTGCACCTTCTTATTAAGTGTAAAATATTTAAAATAAATTCTAAAATTTAATGAGATGTTTTAAAATATAATAAAATAACACTTGTTATTCTTAAAATAGTTATTTGAATCATTTTTAATTTTAAAAATATAAACTATTAGCCTATATAGGATTTAGATGGGTGACCACTAACAGATTCAAATCTGAGTGCCTAAGCACAAAATCTTAGTTCGGGGGGAAATCTAAAATTTCATTTAACTTTACGCACGTAGAGTCAATAAAGAAGTACTGGATCAGGTCGTTTTCCAATAATGACCGGAGGAAACTCCTACAATATAAATTTTTTACATAATATGCAAGAGGCTATATATTTATAAAACATTTTCCTGCCAGCTTTGCCGTACTTGGCCACTTTCAAAGTGAGTTTATTTTTATTCACTTTAAAATTTCTGATCATTTTTGTGTAAAAGGAGTATTTTAAGTGCCCAACCAACCAATTAATTTAATGCGTTCAGTCATTTACTAATTAAAATTTAAAAATATTTAAAAATTGTTAAAAACTGCTTGTAGCCTATAACATAGGTTAGTGTCAGAAAAAAAGAAGTTTATGAAACTATGAATGGTTACTTAGAATGGCATACAATGCATGTTATTTTTTTTATTATCCGTAGATTATGTTTCGTCCATATCAAAAAATGGCCCCTTTTGAATTTTTCAATCTCAACTAAAAGGAAAAATTGAAGTTTTTTGCACTTAAATCATTAGTAACATTTATTTTTATCTCAAAAATTAACCTGCAAATGGTGAGAACGAGTGCCATTGTGGATCCATACGGACCCCAATTTTAAACTTCTATTTTAAAAGTTTAATAGCTATGAATTTTTTTTGATATTAAAATTAAAATAAATATGGTCTTTAATTGCGAAATAATATAAGTTATTATTAAAATCTTAAATTTCATTTAATACAGAGTTAAAAAAATCTGAAATGAGAAATTTTTATTTTTCTTTCCACCAGATAAACTTGTCAATGAATTAAATGTATCATTATTTATTATGTTTTTAGGTCTAATAAAACATTATAAAAAGAATATGTGAAAAAATAATATGAAATAAATAACTAATTGTTATTACTCAGCTCTTAAACCATTTACATAAAAAAAATAATTTTAATAATTATCAGTACAAGCATTTTATATACTTAATCTTTAAACTATTTAAAATAGTAACAAGAAAATAAGGTTGCAATTTTATTAATTTAAATTTACATTGAGGCAATTTTATTGTTTTGAGCAGTGAAATTGAGAGTGTAGAGTCCATACGGACTACAATGAAAACCCAAAAATAGGAATTTATGTAGGTAGCTCATGATTTCTCAAAAAAATGTATTCTATTTAAAATGGTATTAGGATATATTTATCATTTTTCATTTACAGACGAAACCTGTATTTAATTGGATTTACCTGAAGGATCTTAACGACATCGCCTTTTATGTAAACTATTATTTTGTTTTTAAGTACATTAGTTTTTTTACGATCAAGCAATCAGAATCCAATCCTTTTTCTAATTTATGACCTAGGAACAAACTATATTTACTTAAACGGTGGGGTAATGCCAGACTGCGCTCCCCAATATTTAATTTAAATATTGATTAGGACTTATTGGGTAGCAGGCCCCCTATTCTAGACCTCTTTTGGGAGAGAGGCAGTGCCCCCTCCCCACCCCCCCCCCACCCCAAGTTTTTTATTGCCCCCCCCCCCCCCCCCCATAAAATAATTGAATTTGCCCCCCCCCCCCCCCCCCCAAAAAAAATAAAAATACATAGTAATTTTATGTTTGCCTCCCCAAAAAAATTAAATTTGCCCCCCCCCCCCCCAAATACATAGTAATTTTATTTCTTCCACATAATATAATTAAATTTGCTTCTTTAAAAATATCTAAAAAAATTTATCTAAAAAATATTTACTTTTTTTAAAAGTGTTTTTATTCATTAATACTTCTCATCCGCAAGAGAGATCAAACTAACTGAAATATATAAAAAAATTCTCTTTTAAAAATTAAAAATAAAAAAACCTTTTATATCTTCAAGTCACAGGGCCAAATCGAGGTTTTTTGACCATATTAATAGTCATCTATTTATTTTTTTTAATTAAAAAATTATTTTATTTATTAAAAATAATTATAGATCAATTTCAATGCAGAACGATTTATATTTCTAAAACTTCTGATATAATACACCATTGTTTGTTAGAAATTATACAATTAAGAAATAAAAATACATTTGAGGATTTATTCAAAAATTGTTTTTATTTTTATATTTTTTTTAAATGACAATAATTTATTTATGGATAAAAGAAAAACTAAACCTAAAGATTTTTCTGATTTTTATTTATTTTCTACTCATAAGTTTGAAAATATTTTAAATATTAATGATGAAGTAAAAAGTATTTATTTTAATATTATTGATTTATTTATATTTTGATAATAGATTTTTTACCGATAATAGTTGTTTAAAATCTTTAGTTTCCCTTTATAAATTTGATTAACCTTTATTTTAGATATAAATTAATTAGAGCCTCTTTTAAAAATAAGTAATATTGATAAAAATTCATTACCTAAAGATATTGACGTATGCAAATAATAAGAAACTTAATAATTACCAAGAATGTGTTACTATTGATTTTGTTAAATTTTTATATGTTTACAATGATGCGTTTTCTAATCTATTTAACATTTTTCCTATAAGTTTTTAATTGGCTCTTCAACGTCGAGTTTTGAGGCCACATTTTCTTCTTTAAGAAGGATAATAACGGCTTACAAATAGTGACCTGCTTAAAGGTGATTTGATTCTTTTAGAACACGAAAATTAACTAGGGGCGTTGAATTTTGGTGAATATTGTAATAATTAAAATCTTCTAAGATTAGTTTGATCAACACAATACACTGCTCATAATCAGCTAATTATTGCTTATTATTTTAACATGGTTGCAAACTTTTTTTATGCGTAAACGTTTATGTTCATGATTTATTTAATTTTTTACTCTAATATTAATAACTAGTTATATATAACCAGTGATTTTTAATATATATTCTTCCAAATTAGCATACTTATACATTTGTTTTCATGATAATTAATCTTATTTCACTTTTCATTTTCTAAAATCCAAAGTTTTATATAATTAATTTTTATCATTCATATATATCATATTTTTAATTCATGCGCAATGATACCAAATGTTAAAATTATACTTACAATTAATTCATATCTCATATCTTTTTAAGCAATTAATAGCGAAAATTAATTTTAATTCAAATATTCACGGGCCTGTTGGGTAGAGCTATAATTTGATGTAACTCAAGATGCTAGGGTGAGAAATTTGTAATTTGAATGAGACGTTTGGACTTAAAAATGCTTTTTTTAAATTTATTTAAGTTATGATTATTAAATACTGTATATTTTATTTAACAAGGAAAAGGAATATACAATTTTTTTATTTTTTTTAAGTTTTATTAATTTGATTACTAATATATATGTGTTATGTCTAATATTACATTTTATAAAACTTAAGGTAAAAGAAAATTATGAAAAAAAGTGTTTTGGCAAAAGATTTTTTATAAAAAAATTTTTATTTTTTTAAGACAAAACGGTTTTACCTATTCACAGGTCAACAAATATTTATGTCAGAAACTTATAAGAAAACATAAAAGCTTGATGGCCTAATCTCATATGTGTTTTATGTTTTCCTTAGTCGTCTTTGGCTCCTTAGATCCATCTATAACGAAATATGGCTTTACCAAATTCACAGATCTAAATATACCCTAAAACAAAAAAATTTAAAAATCTTTTTTGCATATTAAAATCACTTGTAACTTATATTTTTGATCAAAAATACTGAAAATTTTTTTTATTAATCTATCAAGCTCTTATCGGCATTTAGATAATACAAAATATTTCGCGTCCATACTTAAAAACATATATTTAGGTTTTTAATGAAAATAATATTTGAAGTTTACATTTAAAAGTTGAACTATTGTGCATGTGCAAAAATAAAATTTCAATTTATTTTGGTTTTTAAATCTTTTTAGGTTTTATAACTTTTTTTTCTAAAATATTTAATGTTTATAATTAACTATATTTGATTAGGAAAAACTGAACGGATATAATATTTTCTAATATGGCAGGTTTAATCTCTGTATTTAACTCATAACTCTCAAAAAATTGTTGACCTGTGTTGTATTAAGAAATAAGTTTTTTTTTAGCTTGAAGTGTTTACCATGGTTTTATTAAAATTGCATTTTAAGAAAGTGAAATTTATAATATTTATATTAGAAACATCTGAGTCCATCATAAAATAATCAGATAAGTTCTTTCATATTATCTCAAAAAATATTTTTTAAACGATTTCTTAAAATCCACTGTAGAGACTTTTTAACATTCAAATGGTTGTAAAAACTCATATTTTCAATAATTATAAAAATGTTCCTATTTTGGTAATAATTAATTAGATCTGCCTCATCTATCCTCATGAAAAACCTAGTTGTAAATATAGCTGGTTAAATCTATTACCTTTGAGAGTATTGTTAACCAATATATTTATTAATTAGCATTTTTTTTAATTTCTAAATAATGGGTATTTGAATGAAAAATTAAAAAGAAAATCTGAGTCATTTTTTGACAGAGATTTTATCCATTTGTTTTTAATCATTACGCAATTACCATAGCGTAGTATTAGTTAAGTAGGCAATTTTATTAAATATTTCTATCACTCAACTAACTTGCATGATTAAAAGGTTTCCTCATCTTGCATCGTTTATTAATGTTGAGTCGAAAATCATCAGGGCAAATAATGTCGTTGGTTTTTTTTATAATTTGTAATGACCAAGATACCTCTTTAGTTAGGAACGATAATATTTTTTCATGGCATTAATTGAGGTGGTGCCTATAGAAACTTCCTAAAATTACTAATGAACATAGGGAAAAATCATGATGTAATCCAGCCCTGTAGGAAGGGAATGAGACCCCTAGAGCCCTGGACAAAACTGATTTATATATTTTCTTTAATTTAAAGGAATTTAAAACTATTGTCTCCTCACCAACTGGGTTTTGGTATAGAAGGGGTGAGATAGCAATTTAAGCCACCCACCTTACTTTAGAATTAATGAATTTTGACGAATATTTAGTTAAACTGTACTTAAAAAATGCTTTTAATTGCCTAGATCGTTCTAACCTTATCGACTTTTTTAAAAAATTCTCCCCAGTAGCACAACTTATTGATTCAATATTGAAATTTCAGGACGTGATAATTTCTACCTCACAGGAAGTTCAGGTGACCCTTTAGGTCCGCCTATGTTTTCCCTTGATACAAACTTGATAAATGAAATTTTCAATTCAACAAATCTTTGATCGCACTTATGGTATTTAGATGATTGTAAAATGTGTGGCAAGCAGGAAGATATTAATTTAGCACTCAGTATAGCCCGACGCCACTTTTTGATTTTAAACTTATCTCTTAACCCTAATAAATGTGAGATATATCCTTTACCTTCATTTACAAATTCTATAGTAGAAACCTTCAATATAACCTCTTCCGAGAATTTAATAATTTTAGGTTAACCCGTGGGAGGTTTTGTTGCAGTTGAAAATTTTTTAAAATACTTGTTTTAAAAAATAGAAATTTTAAAAAAATTACCTGTTTATCAGGCTTTTTTCCTTTCAAAGAATGTTTTTTTAATTCCTCAATTTCAATTTTCCGGACATTAGGTGCCTTTGTTTTTAATTTTTTGCTCAAAAAATTGATTTTAATTTATAAAAATAAATTTATAATTTGATTTGATTAATTAGGTTCAATTTACCCGAGGCAAGCTGGGTGGACTTGGGATCAGGCCAGAAATAAAGCCGCTTTCCCTGCTTCCTTTTCATTCTATAAGATTACAATTTTTAAAATCACAAATTTTGACTTGGATCCAATTTTTTTATAAGCCTCAGCTACCTGGGCATTTGACGCCGGCCATACCAGATCACACCTTAAAATGGGTGATCAAAAAGAATGTGGATATGTGTCTAGCGTTAAAATCTCTTGCTTACCTCTTACAGAGTGAAAACAAAACGCATAAATCCCTTCTTAGATCACCCTCTTCATACAATTCAGGCCATGAATGGTTAGAGGCGTTCCCTAGTAAGTTAAAAAAACAATTACTTCCTATCAAAGCGTTTTTATGCTTTGTATTTGGTTTAGGAATCCATTTTACAACTTCCTAAATTTGCAGCAAATACAAGACTCCCACCAATAGTTTTGGTCGACATCCCTTACATTGTTTGTCGAATTCAAAAATTAGGCGACACAATAAGGTTAATTGTATTATCGCCATTTTTTTAAAAAGGCTAATATACCGTGTGTTTTAAAACCTATTTTTTTAATAAAAGACCGGATGTAAAACTCTTCCCTTCTCTGAGGGGAAACCTTTATTTTAAGATTTCACCTGTGTAGATCTTTTGGCCCTTTTAAATATTATTAATTTTAATCCAATTTTAAATGCCGAAATTTTAAAGACAAAATAATATTGTTTTTAAAATTCCGATAATATTTTTATACCAATTGTTGCCACAAACTCTGGATCATTTAGTCCTGAAGTCTTGAAAATTTTTAAACAATTTGGTATTAATTAAAAATAATTTAATTTCACCGAGTTTTAGCATAAGACAAATAATTTCAATAGAAATTTTGAAAAATAATTATTTTCTTTTTACACACAGCCGGAAAACTCTAAAATTAAGTAAATATAATATTTTTTTTGAATTATTTTAATTTCTTTTTTCACATATTACATACAATATAATTCTTGTTGATAATTTATAAATTATAACTAACATTATTAATTTAATATTATAATATATTAATGCTGGTTATCTTATTAATATAATCTTTTTAATATTTAAAATTAGCTCTATTGTAAAGCTAAAGTAAATTTTTTTTATATTTTTTTTTTCTTAAAAAAGGAATAAAAAAACTATATTAGGTTTAGAACTTCTTATTTACTTGATGATATAAAGGCTTGATCTATATAAAAAGAATCTCATTTTTGAGAGGTGAAAGTCGTTGTTATAAAAATAGTAAAAGAGGCATTCGCAATATTTTAAAAAAAAGTAAAATTAGTCTAAAATGATGGAAAATTAGTTTTAAATTGTCTCAGTGTCTTAATAAAGGAAATTTTGGGAGTTACCTCAGCTTCAGAAAACTGACAACAATGTTACGGTGTCTAAACAAAATTTTTTTATGACGACATTGGTGTAGATTTGCAATTTAAAAAAATGGCAAATTATTTTGATATCAATTAACCATTTGTCATTGCAATTTGCTATATATAATAGCTGAAAGGTGCCCCTAGTGAATCGGTTGTTGATAAGTCCGGTTGTTCTTAAACATGAAAGATATTTTGAATCTAATTAATCCATAAAATATGATGTTTTTATGGATTTCTAACTAAAAGGAATGGTAGTGAGGCAAATATTTAAAGTACAATGTAGATGGCACAAATATAGAAACATGCACACAAATGTGAATTCGATACAATAGCATCACTTTATGAGATTGAGATAGATCAATTAAAACACCCTGGAGGGGAAAATTATAAAAAATGGTAATAAAGATAATAATAATTTATTTAACTAAAGAAATTTTAAAATACAATAATAATAATAATATATTAATAGAACTTAGTCAAAAAAATAGAATAGAACATTCTATTCATAAACATACTCCCCGGGATTGGAAGAACTAATCTTCCAATAAATCACGTTCAGCTGTAATTGGGAAGGGACATAATTTGATCACGGGCCTCTTGTAGGTAACGTTAGCGCAAGTTATTGTGGCAACGCGAATTATCGAATCCTTGCCTGGGTGTAAGTTAATAACTCGACCGGTTTTCCACATCAAAGGGGGTAAGTTGTCCTCGGCAACCAGTACAAGTTGACCTAGTTTTAAATTGGTAGCTGCCCCTTTCCATTTGTTTCGACGTTGTAGATGCGTTAAATATTCGCGCGACCATCGAGACCAAAAGTGGCAACGCATCATTTCGATATGCTGCCATCGCGTCAAGTGAGAGATGGGGATCTCCGTCAGATTTGGCTCCAGTGATGATGTTATTGGAAGTCCGATCAAAAAATGACCCGGTGTCAGCATGCTCAAATCGTTAGGGTCATTTGACATCGGAGTCAAGGGCCGAGAATTAAGAATTGCTTCAATTTGGGTTAACAATGTAATTGCTTCTTCTAATGTTAAGGGGGTCACACCGATTATTCTTTTAAGATGGTATTTGGTTGATTTCACAGCAGCTTCCCATAATCCGCCAAAATGTGGCGCACGAGAAGGTATAAAATGCCACTGGATGCTCTCGAGAGCTAAAGTTTTTGCAGCACATTCTTGTATATGTTTTAGAGAACCTTGCAAGAGTCGCTGGAGTTCCTTGTTGGCCCCAATGAAATTGGTACCGTTGTAATAGATGTTAATGGGTTTGCCCCTTCGAAACATAAAGCGCTTCAAAGCATTCAAAAAAGCCTGAGTGGACAAATCCGACGCTAATTCCAAATGCACAGCCTTTGTAGCGAAACAGACAAATATAGCTCCATAACCCTTGATTCGCAGGTATTTTCTTCGTGTGCCCTCCTTCATTACAATAGGACCAAAGTAATCGACGCCGGTAGAGGCGAACGGGGGAAGAACATTAACGCGATCAGTAGGCAATTCTCCCATCATTGGTAATTCAAACTTGGGATTTGCCTTGAAACAAGGAATGCATTCACGGATAACTCCCTTGACACTGCTGGTTGCGTTAAGTGGCCGAAATTGGGTGCGAATTGCTGCTAGAGTATTCTGCACGCCACTGTGTAGATTTTTCTCGTGGAAATATTTGATGATAATTTTTGTGACAGGATGATGGTTAGGGAGAACTATAGGGTGTTTCTGTTCGTATGATAAGGCGGAGTGACGAAGTCGTCCTCCGACACGCACAACCCCATCTTCTAAAAATGGGCTCAAGGATGATAATATGCTCTGCTTGGAGATTGGCTGGCCCTTTAATGAATCTTTGATTTTACTAGGAAAACATGTGGCCTGTATCTGTTTAGCGATTACGATGCGGGCATTAAATAATTCAAGCGCTGATAAATTTCCACACCGTTTTTCCTTCGAAGAGGTGTTGTGCCCGAAGCGTAAGCAATAAGCAATCACCTTTAGTAAACGATCAAATTTTGAGTACCGTAAAAACAATGAATTATCTACAGATGTAATCATGGTTATCGTTTTATGCTTAGGATGAGTTTGAAGCAATGTTATAGATTCGCCTATATTCCTTCTTTCGGGAATGTCACTGGGCACGCAAAAAGATGAATCTTGGAATGACTTAGGTGATGAGACTAAAAATTCTGGACCATTCCACCACAAAGTTTTATCCAATTCGCTCAAAGAGCAGCCTCTAGGCAACAAATCCGCACTGTTGTCTCGGGACGATATATGTGCCCACTTCCATTCTTTCAAGGTGTTGAATCTCAGACACTCGATTACAAAAGTCTTCCAACGTGTTAAGGCTGCGATGCAGGCTAAAACGATTGTGGATTCAGACCAACATAATATACAATCAAAATCTATTGGGATTGTTAGTATAGTTGTTGAGAGCAATCTTGTCAAAATTAATGCCCCGCGCAATTCAGGTCTGGGAATGGAAACGACCTCTAAAAGTGCCACACAAGATTTTGAACAAATTTGAACGTGGCGACTAGATCCTTTGATACTGACCAAATAAATTGCAGTTCCATATGTTTTCTCACTGGAATCCGAAAATGCGTGAATCTCCATGCATGGTGGGCTAAGATGATTGGTTGTGAGTCGCGGAATTGTGATCGCATTAAAATGCAACAGTTGACTCGTAAGTTGGAACCAATCCTTAGCAGTTATATTGTGTATGGGATCACCCCAATCCCATTTTAAGGCCCATAATTTCGGCATCATTTTAGTTTGGACCGTGATGGGTCCTACCAATCCAAGCGAGTCGAAAACTCGGGCAATGGTCGATGATATTTTACGTTTCGTTGCTAGAAAGATTGTGTTAGATCTAATACCGAATACGCAGGTATCGTTCTGATCGTCGCTCATGGAGATAGAGCTTTGTTTCGTCAGATTTACTGCAGTATCGTGAAGTAACCCACAATCGTTCGTCTTCCATTTGCGTAGAGTGAAACCCTCATGGTTTGGCATAGTTTTAATCCGCCGTATGACTTCGACAGATTCAGATACCGTATCGGCCCCTGTTAAGAGATCATAATGTACAAATCTCTCAGAGCGATTTTTGAACCGATAGGGAATTCTTTAACCTTTTCATGAGCAAGCTGTTTCAGAGTTTTGACCGCTAAATCGGGCGCTGAAGAAGTACCGTATGTAACTGTCTTCAAATAAACAGAAACTACTTTTTCTGACGGATTCTCTTTCCCAAAAATCCGCTGTAATCGGCAATGCGACTGGTGCATAAGAATTTGCCGACACATCTGCTTCAAGTCGGCAACGATCGCTACCTTTGCGCTTGGCCGTTCATCAATGACGGCTTGTTCGCGATCCCCCGGTGATTCCCGTGAATTGCATCTGTTTACGTTTTGAATGTCCTGCATCGATGTTGGTTCAGATGTTGAGCTGTGGACTGTATTCTTGCGATTGTCTACCTCTGCAATATAAGTGGCTTTAAGAATTTGGCAACGGCGTTTGAGAAATTCAACAAATTGCTTTTGGGTGGGAATTTCATCTTTCGCTAACGATGTTTCCCACGCCTTGATCGTGACTGAATCTAGTTTCTTAGAGACCGTATGTACCAAGATGTCGTCCCAGTGTTCTACTGGCCGCTTCATGGCTTCTATCGCTTTCGTATGTTTGTTCAGTCCGTCTACGAATTGTTTTAATAGTTGATAGTTTTCCTCATGCATCACTGGAAGCTCGAGTATTGCATCTAAGTGTTTTTGCAATATAAGTCGTTTGTTGTCGTATCTCTCTTTGAGAGCATTCCACGCTTTTTGGTAGTTTGCTTCCGAGATTTCGAGCGATTGGAAAACTTCCGCTGCGCTTCCCTTGACAGACGCTTTGAGGTAATTCAACTTTTCAATACCTGTAATATTCTGTGAATGAATTAATGAATTGAACTTATCGTAGAAGTTATACCAGTCATCATACGATCCAGAGAATGTTGGAAGTTGAATCTTAGGAAGACGTATTCGCTGTTCGGAATAAGATGCTACCTCAGATTGCGGTTGTAATAATTCATCGGTCTGAACCATTAACTCAAAGTATTGATTCTCGACCTCCTCTATTACCTTATCATCATTCTCCTTACCTTCCGATTCTAATTTGGCTTGTAATTCTTCGAATTCGGTGAACAAATATTCGATTCTTGCTCGACGTAGCTTTAGGTTTTTCAGATTAGTATCGTTTGCGTCGTTTTGACATACCGTCACGAAATTTCCGAATCGAGAGAGTGCCGCACGCATTTGATTTGGTCCCTTGTAAGAGGAGCACAAATCCGATGTATAAAAAGACTATATGCCCGAAGGACCAAAAATGGAGGGGAAAATTATAAAAAATGGTAATAAAGATAATAATAATTTATTTAACTAAAGAAATTTTAAAATACAATAATAATAATAATATATTAATAGAACTTAGTCTAAAAAATAGAATAGAACATTCTATTCATAAACACACCCGATAAATTTAATTTATAAAAGGATGTTAGGCGCCCATCAAATGATCAATATTATTTTTATACCTTTATATTTACAATTATGACCGGCCAATGTTAGTAAAAAAGGGTCATTTGTTACATAAGTTTTGGTCATCACCATTATAATTTCGGTCATAATCAAAAATAGATCAGAGTCACAAAAAAATTAATAATCACAATTAGATGATCAGTATTATGGTAATTTTATCATGATCATGCGTGACCATTTAATAACACTGGACAAAAAAAACCACATCAACGATTTTTTGAGGGTTTTGTAGAGAATTTTCCTGCGATAACGATCCTGAATTTAGTTTGCCTCCAATTTTTTTTAAAATGGGTACAAAGTTCAGAAAAAAATTCACAATATTTTTTTAACTATTTATTTTCAAAAAAATCTAATAGCATATTCATATTCCTTAAAAAAAAACATATCTAAAAAGGGTTATTACCTAAAATTATTAGGAATTAACTTTCAAATTATTTAGAATCAAAAAACGGATATTATGACAAAAACCAAATTTACAAAAATGAAAAAATTAAAAAAATTAAATATTTAAAAAAAATTTAAACCCCTTACGTTGGTAATGAATGTTTTTGTTATATAAATATACTTTAAACTTTTGTTACTACCCATAGGTTTTATAAAATAATAGCCCAAAATACCCCAATTGGAAAATCTCAACTTTGACACTGAATAACTAAAAATCTGAGGCATTGGCTAAAAGATTTCATATTTGTGATCAGCGCCAAAAACTTGACCAAAAACCATAGTTGTCATAAATGATGCTTAGGTCCAAATTTTGTTGTCCAGTGTAATCAATTAACTGTAATTTATTCATTTTTTTTATCACGATCAAAAACATAGGATGGCCAAAATTTATGTGACATTGACTATTCTTTTACATATACTAGCTAATACATATATATAGTAATAAACTTCATTTATGAAATGACAGGTTGATATAATTTAGCCTGCCCCAAGTTTTATGATAATTATAATAAAAAATTAGTCACACCATATAAACAAAATGTTTATTATATAACTGTGTGTTTTTATTGTGCCTTATTTAGATGAATTGGACAGATTTCCTAGAAAAAACGATTTATTTGAATCCACATATGGACAAACGCCTACATCATCATATTAAAGACGATTACATTCAAAGCATTAGAGATGTGATATTTTCTTATTTAAACAGCCAGAAAAGGTTATTAATTTTGCTTTAATTGAAAACTTAGGGCATTTAACTCTTGTATAATTTTTTAATTATCTAAATCGCATATCACTTCCAATAGGCCTATAATAATCTTTTTTAGGCGTTTTTTCACATAATTTTCGCTAAAAAAAACTAATACTAACCTTGCGACTTTATTAGACACCAAATAATCAAGAAAGCAAATTTAAATATTACCTTCTAAATGTAGAAAGTTGTTAAGCACCGTATCTAGATTTTTTAATGAATTTTTAACTCAACCTAAAAATTAGACAATATTTTATTTGGTGTAAAGAAATATATTTGTAATATAAAGGTTTTGAAAATACATAATGAACATCTCAGAAATTTTGTCTGATCACGCTAAATTTTTTTGCCTTTTGTTCCATAAGAATCCATCAGAATAATTATCGAAGAATTAATAGACATTTTGCTCATCACAGACACCCTATCGGTTGGCTTGTAAATCTACAAGATTCCTTAGATAGAGAAAAATTAAAAAAACGATATAGTATAGATTTTAACTCTTGAAGTTCGGAAAAAGCTTGCAATCGCAAATAAGAAATAAAAATTATTTAAATTTTTAATTTGTCAATATTTCTGGTACGATATATATAAAATAAATTTGAAAAAAAAGGAGTTTAGCTTGACACTATATAAACATTTCTTTATATCCCAATATACACCAGTTAATTAAATAGACTTATAAGGGACATCAATTAGAGAGAAAAATAAAAAATTGCCTTAATTCATATGCCCCTTCCTCTAACTTTATTTGGACTTTGGCTATTTTAGCTTGATTTAAAAAAACCTTGGCTAAAGTGCGGATTTTCACGAAATGGTTAATGCCCTAAATTTAGGAAATTAAGGTTTTTTTAATTAAAATTAATATTTAGCTTATATTCGAAATATATTTTTAAAAAAGTAAATCCAGAGGCACTTACAGCTTTTAGAAATAATATTTAGCGACCCAACATAAAAATGTTCAAGGCAGGCCAAAAGATTCTTAAAAACGGCAGTAAACGGATGATTTAAATTCTAAGAGGCCTGGTCTAAGTTACCTATTTCTCAAAAAATTGTTGAACCCTATAATATAGGTCAAGCAAATTATTAATAGTAGAGAGATTTGTTTAGTTTTGAATATACATTCATACGTTAATAAGTTCATTTTTTCAATGCGCCATTGGAAGAACGCGTTCAAAATGATCGAAAGATAGGAAACATAATTGCTTTCAATTTTACTTAAAATATATAACATTTGCAAAATACGGCAAATAAATGTTATTGTAAAAATTATTAAGACATTGAAAACTTAAATTATATGTTGTCTTATTTACAAATGTTTATATTTTCATTTCTACCAGTCCCCGAATTTTACACAATTATCTCATGTGGCACAAGGTTCGCAACGCACATAAGTATCTTTCTTACGAGTACCTCAATACTAATAGCGCTCTCCGTAGATATGAAGGTATTTCGAATCCACTTAGTGGAGATTGGAGACTGTGCCTAAAAACGCTTCCTAAAAGCATTGAAAAAGCTATGGCTGCTGTATATGCTCGACATGTTTATCAAACAGATGAAGATTACGTAAGTGTGCAATGTTACATAAGTCAAAATATAGATAGCATAGCGAATAATTTAACTAGTTTGTTTTTTGAGAAAAAATTTTTTTAGATTAGAGAATAAGTTTTTTTCTATAAAGACGCGATCAAGATTCGCTTAAATAAATTTAATATTTTCAAATTTGTTAGAAAATAATCCTTTGAATAAAATATTAAATGGTATGCGGAAACAATAGCAAAGAAATTGAAATTGTAAACATTTTGGGCAACAATTTGAAAGTCAATTAAATTTGATTAATATTTGGCAATTTATTTAATTGATTCAATCTTTCTCAATTTGAGGGGGAAGAAGGGGAAAGGGGGCAGAGAAAAATTTGTGGGGGAGACAGAAAATTTTTTTTGCCGTCTTCGGCATCAGAGTTAGCAGTGACCTTCGGTCATTAAAAAATATACATACCAATTAATTCCATGTTCAAACTTTTTATTAGGGCAAGTGCAAAGTGAGTTTTTATTTTCGTAAAATTTTTAAAATTTTGAAAAATTTTATTTTGTAATAAAACGCAAATTTTTATAAAACTTCCAAATTTAGTTTATGCACATAACATAAAATGCTTTTTCTAAAATAAAAAAATTTTTAACAAAATTTTTAAAATTTTCAGAAATTTTAAAATTTTACGAAAATTAAAACTCACTTTGCCGTGCCCTTATTAAAAATGTGGCCGCGCATATCGACGTTTAAGAGCCAAATAATAAAGTTATAGAAAAAATGTTAAATAAAATTCAACAGAATTATTAGTAATACATTCTTTGTTATTAATGAGTTTTTTTATAAAAAAAAATTTTGCTACGTCATTTTCTTTAAATAATAAATTTTTATCAATATTAATTATTTTAAAAAGAGGCTCTAATCTTTTATATCTAAAATAAAGGATAATCTTATTTATAAAGGAAATCTAAAAATTCTAAATAAATATTATCGGTAAACATCGATTATTAAAATAATTAATATATAAATCAAGAATATTAAAATAAATACTTTTTAATTTATTATTAATATTCATATTATTCTCAAACTTATGAGTAGAAAATAAATAAAAATCAAAAAAACTATAGGTTTTGTTTTTATCTATGAATAAATTTAAAAAAGTGTTATGTATATCCAAACAGTTTTTAAATAAATATGTAAAGGTATTTGTATTTCTTAATTGTATAATCTCTAAAATAATTGTGTAATAAATCAAAAATTTTAAAAGCATATTTCGGTTTGCATTGAAATAAATCATTAATTGTTTTTAATAATAATTTTTTATATGATAAATACAAATAAATAAATATGATTATAAAT
The DNA here is from genome assembly GCA_030555515.1 of Acutogordius australiensis. Classification (NCBI taxonomy): domain Eukaryota; kingdom Metazoa; phylum Nematomorpha; class Gordioida; order Gordea; family Gordiidae; genus Acutogordius; species Acutogordius australiensis. The sequence goes on from CM060242.1 coordinate 5,598,946, forward strand.
ATGGTCAAAAAACTCCGACGCTTTGGCCCTGTGACCTAAAGATATAAAAACTTTTTATTTTAATTTTTTTAAAACAGTATTTAATATTTATATAATTTAAAAAAAACGATGGCTTTGTAATGACCATACCACCGATCAGCAGCCGGGTATGGTCCCGCATTTACCTACTTCCTTAATTGCATCATGTTGAAAAAATATGAAAGGAAAAAAAATATACGGGACATGGTATTCAGCCATTAAGCTTAAAAATACTTAAACACCATTTCCCCGAATATTACGTTCGCCCCATCGTAGCATTGTGCAGTCAGGTTCTTTGATTAGATTATATTCTAACAAAAGATTGTTGACAAGTGAGGAAATTTATTTGGAACAGATTTATATATTTCTTTCACAAATATACAGCTTTCTGTAGCTTCTTATTTTTCTATATATCTAATAACAACAGAAATAATTTCTGTGCTAGTTAGATATAGGGGATGAGAAGTAGTGTTATGAATAAAAACACTTTTTAAAAAAAGTAATCATAATATATTTTTGGAGGAGCAAATTTAATTTGATGAAAATGTAAGGGCAAAAAATTTTTACGTATTTTTGGGGATTCAAATTTTATTTTTTTTTTGGGGGGGGGGGGGGGGGGGGGGGGGGGAAAGCAATTTAATTTTTTTGGGGGTGAGAGCGGCAAAGAGAAAATTTCTATATATTTGGGGGGGGGGGGGGGGGGGGCGCAAAATTAATTTGGGGGAGCAATTAAAACCTGCTCCCCCCCCCCCCAAAGGAATCTAGAATTGTGCCTGATTGTTAGACAACTTACTTTATTAATGTCGATGGGTGAAAATAAGTTGATTGTAGTTCGCTTATATTTTAATTTTGGGGCATAGCTACAAATACCGGTCAATAATAATATTATAAAAAGATAAAATAACAATAATCTAGATCAAAATAAATGAATTTAGATAACTAATACTTTAATAAACCTAAGGATTTATTTAAAGGGTTTTCGCTTAATTTATTTTATAAAAATAATTGTGACATTTTCTGAACTTTAATAATGAGATTGTTTTTTGTCCATTGATTATATTTGTGTTTAATAGATTTACTACTTCATAAATAAATAAATTTTGCTTTAAATTTGGACTAGAAAAAATATTTTGTGGCAATCATTATTATCATTAAAAAACTAATTTTAATTAAAAAAAAACTATTTTTAAAGGTTGATTAATTTAAAACCGAGCTATTAACGTTGATATAAAGTTAAAATTATTTGCAGTTTTATATTAACTTTTTTACCACCTTTGTTTTTTTAATCAATCTTAGCCATGGTGGTATTACATGATTTAGAAATTATTTTATTGGATTTTTGTAGTAATGCGAAAAATATTTTAAAGCTATATTTGCTGACTTAAATTTTTGTAACATTTTTATTTTACATTAAAAATTCTTTTTAGCTATATTTTATGCAACAAAACTTATTTAAAAAAATATAAACGAATATTTTATGTAATTAGTGACTTTTAAAACAGTCATTTTCAATTATTGACACATGCATGAACTCACCTAATATGAAATAGTTGAGTACAATTTCCCCAGCTTTGTTCAAGTTTAAAGCCAAATCTTAACAAGCCAATTGTTTTTATTTAAATTTGCCACGACTGCAAACTGAATGGATTTACCTTTTGTAAAAGCCTTTTTTTTGTTGGCTACGTTTCGTAAATATGGCTTGTATATTTGAGTTTTCTTCTAGGTGTTGGGTACAAAATGTCCCGTCAGTTATATTTTTATAAGCTAGCATCAATATTTTTAAATTTTTAAAATTTAAATTTATGGCAATTAACATGTATGATAACATATGTGTACTTTATCCCCAAGCTTTTTCCATTCAAATTGAGCCTTATTTAAATCTTTTTTTAATTTCTGTCTTATTTTTGCATAATGACTTTAATAATTTTTATAAATTAAAAGGTGAATATAAAAGAACTTTTATGTAAAAGAAATAATTTAATTAACAAATCAAATTGATACTGTGGGGTCTATAAGGATCCCAATTTTAAATCTCCAGGAATTCTATATTAACTTTGTTTTGTATTATTTCAAAAAAATAGGTTTTTTATAAAAAAGGGTATCCTTAATATTTATAGATTTTTGAAAGGTTATTCTAAATATTTATTGCATTCATCAAACCAAAATAGATAAAAATCTCAAAAATGCAAATATTAATTTTCTATATAACATTAAATAAAATAAATACTGTAAAAAAAATAAATATATTATTGATCAATTGGAGTTTATAGGTCAATAAGATTATTTTTTGAAAGATTCATAAAAAAATGTTTTAAAAAATTTTGGTTATTTTTTAATAACTTTGTATAAAGGGTAAAAAATAATTATACCATTATTATACAATACAATCAGTTTATAAATTTAAAACTATTTATTAGTGTCATTTAATTTTGACTTTACATTGAGGCAATATCATAATCGAGAACTAATTTTTAAATATATTATGATTTAGAAAGTTAATCAGTAGTTTTGTTAAAAATATTCATTTAAATACTAACATATTGACCATTAATTTATAATACAGGCCCGATTCTAGCTTTTCCATTTTAGGGGGGCAAAAAAAGCTCGTGGGGGGCAGAAAAAAATTTTTTCGCAAAAAATTTACATGTAAAACAATAGAATCGATGTTCAGAATTTTTTAACGAATTAATAGTAATTTATTCTATTCATAAAATAAAAAAAATGATTGCGTTTATAATATGGATATGTGTAAAATTAAATGTTTTCACTAATATCAGTGACCTTTGGTCACGGCAAAAAGTATACATGTACAACAATAGAATCCTTGTTCACAATTTTTTAACAAATTAATAGTAATTTACTATATTCTTAAATTAAAAAAAATGAGTTTATAAATTAAATATGTGAATTAAAATTAATTGTTTTCACTATCAATTGCTTAAAAAGATATGAGATTTGAATTAATTGTAAGTATATTTTATCATTTGGTATCATTGCGCATGAAAATTAAAAATATGATATATATGAATGATAAAAATGAATTATATAAAATTTAGATTTCAGAAAATGAAAAGTGAAATAAGATTGATTATCATGAAAATAAAATGTATAAATCTAATTTGGAAGAATATATATGAAAAAACACTGGTTATATATAATTAGTTATTAATATTAGGGTAAAAAATTAAACCAAACATGAACATAAACGTTAAATGCGCATAAAAAAAGTTTGCAACCATGTTAAAATAGTAAGCAATAATCTGATTATGAGCAGTGTGGCCTCACAACTCGACGTTGAAGAGCCAATTTATAAACTTATAGGAAAAATGTTAAATAGATTAGAAAATGCATCATTGTAATCATATAAAAATTTAACAAAATCAATAATAACACATTCTTGGTAATTATTAAATTTCTTATTATTTGCATACGTCAATATCTTTAGGTAATGAATTTTTATCAATATTACTTATATTTAAAAGAGGCTCTAATTTATTTATATCTAAAATAAAGGTTAATCAAATTTATAAAAGGAGTTTAAAGATTTTAAACAACTATTATCGGTAAAAAATCTATTATCAAAATATAAATAAATCAATAATATTAAAATAAATACTTTTTACTTCATCATTAATATTTAAAATATTTTCAAACTTATGAGTAGAAAATAAATAAAAATCAGAAAAATTTTAGGTTTAGTTTTTCTTTTATCCATAGATAAATTATTGTCATTTAAAAAAATATTAATATCAAACCAATTTTTGAATATATCTTCAAATGTATTTTTATTTTTTAATTGTTTAATTTCTAACAAACAATGGTGTATTAAATCAGAAGTTTTAAAAATATAAATTGTTCTGCATTATTGATCTATAATTATTTTTAATAAATAAAATAATTTTTCAATTAAATATAAATAAGATGATTATAAATATGGTCAAAAACCCCAATTCGGCCCTCTGACCTGAAGATAAAAAAGTTTTTTAATTTTTATTATTTAAAAAGTATTAAATATTTTTGTGTAATTAAAAAAAAAACAATGGGCAGGTAGTGACCACACCACCAATGGGGCAACAGCCGGGGTATGGTCCCGCATTCACTAACTACCTTGATTGAATCATGTTGAAAAAATTTATGAAGGGAAGAAAAATTATCAATAAAACTTTTTCCTTCATTTAAAATAAGACAATTTTTTACAACAAGATGCAATCGGTCGTTAAAGCAGTGAATATACGGGACATGGTGTCCAGATATTTTGCTTAGAAATACTTGAACACCATTTTTTTCCTGGCATTACGTTCGCCCCATCGTAGCATTGTGCGATCAGGTTCTTAGGTTCTAGTAAGATTGTTGTTAACTGAGAAAATCTCTTAGTCATCAGATTTATGAATTGCTTTCACAAATATAAAGCTTTCTGTAAAATCAAATTTTTCTATATATTTCTGTTAGTTTGATCTCTCTTGCGGATGAGAAGTATTAATGAATAAAAACACTTTTAAAAAAAGGAAAAATTTTTAAGATAATATTTTTTAGATATTTTTGACGGAGCAAATTATTTATATTATGTGGAAAAAATAAAATTACTATGTATTTTTTTGGGGGGGGGGGGGGGGGGGGGGCAAACATAAAATTACTGTATTTTTTGGAGGGACAAATTCAATTATTTGGGGGGGGGGGGGGGGCAATCAAAAACTTTGGGGGGGGGGGGCACTGCCCCCTAAAATGGGTCTAGAATCGTGCCTGTTATAGTATATTTTAAGATATTAAATTTTAAGACAGGAGCAAATGAACCCCACAGGGCTAACCACAGTTTTACAAGATATTGTTAATATCTTGAATATTATAAAAGTTATATTAGAACTATGTTATCAAAATATAAAAATCACACTTAATAACTATCCAAACATGTGGCATCAAGGCAATACATTATTGTTAAATATAATGGCTTAAAATAATTTAATTTAACAGCTAAATAAATATAAAAATTTATTGAAAATATTATATAAACAAAATCATGTACAAGTTATATTATATGTATTGTAAGAAGTGAGGATATAAAAAGTTATATATGCTCCTTTATTATTGAATGTTACAATATATATAAGAATAGAAATTTACATAGGTAATAGAATTATATCCAAGTATCGAAATTAGAATAGAAGTATCTCAAAATGATTTGCATACTAACATTACTGTCCCCCTTTTTTTTGATTCTGACGGCATCGCTAATCTCTACCAAGTTGTTTGACAAGTAAATCAAGGTAGGACTTTTTCGGGAAGTTGCTGTTATCAATGGTCGACATATTAACGAGCGATGTGCTTGTCATAGACACTGAAGTAGAGGCAGCGGATTCTTCTAGCTTATTCATTTCTTCTAGATCCTTCTCGCCATCCATTTTAATGCTTCAAACTAGATTAGATTAGATGTTTACCAGGATGTCCTTTTAATTTACGAAACGTCCGTAAGGCATCGTTGAGTGTTTCGCATGGGACACCAGTCTTATTATCGGTAGCTTTAGGTCATAAGCCGATATGGTGACGTCTTTAGCTATATAGGCTTAAGTACGAACTCGTTTAGCGTTAATAAACGTACTTAGTTGCACGCTTTATCATTCTCATCCCAATTATATTTGTGATTTTTTACCGAGGGACGGGGTAGGCAATCAACGAGGTTTGTTCTACCCGGTTTGTAATCGATCAGTCGATTGCTGAGACTTTGTTGAGCCATAAAAGTAATCGTGTATTAGTTACAAAGTCTAAGTCTCTTGTGGGGCCGTGATTCGTCGGTTGGTATTCGTCGATCTTTTGGTAATCGTCGATCGTTTAGTGTTCGTCGATCGCTTGGTATTCGTCGATCGTTTGGTAATCGTTGATCATTTCGTATTCGTCGGTGTTTTATATTCGTCGATCGTTTCGTATTCGTCGATCGTTTCGTATTCGTCGATCGTTTCGTATTCGTCGATCGTTTCGTATTCGTCGATCGTTTAGTATTCGTCAGTCGTTGACCTATTCGTCGATTGTTTAGTATTCATCGATCGTTTGGTATTCGTCAGTCGTTGACCTATTCTTCGATCGTTTCGTATTGGTCGGGTTGAAAACCTTGTTCGTCAATCGTCGAGGGCCTTTACACGTCAATTCGTTAAAGACCATGTCACATCGAGGACCATTTATTGTCAGTTCGTTGAGGACCGTTTGTAGTCAGGTCGTTGAGGACTCATATTTGTTAGGTCGTTTAAGCCCATCGAGGAAACCATAGATCGTTGATCGTTCAAGATAATCGTTAAGAGTTTGGGCTTTATCGTCAGGTCTTTCAGGACCATATGGTTCGGCTTTTAGGTTCATCGTTCAGGCACCGTGTTTCTTGCCATTTTTGGAGATTGGAAAACCCTTTCCGGTCTATGTTTTGACCATTCTGTCTGTTATTCAGACATCTCAATTCCGTATGAATGAGATTCGATTCTTAATTAGGGGGCCATTTCCGTACAAGTTGATGCGCAATTGTTTCAGACCGTGGTCTGCTTGTCTTTGAGACAAATTCGTTGCTCCATCAATTTTTGTCTTGTTACGGCACTTCTGTCATTCAGACGAAGCTATGATTCGTAAACCCTGGGTGACATTGATGAGCTTAATTGTAAGGTGCATCATCGCTGAATATGGACCTTGTGCGTCAATTACTTGTATGGTTCCTCCCTCAATTAGAATCAGTTTTCCACAAGAATAATCGGGCCAACAAATTAAAGGGGGTTAAATTTAATTACTTTAAAAGAAAACAATTTTCTAATTTATTTAAAATAAGCTCAATGGCCGACGGGAGGTCCTTCTGGAAAACTCTAGATCCCGCCTCGTCGTCAATGTCAGGAGTGAGGATATAAAAATTTATATATGCTCCTTTATTATTGAATGTTGCAATATATATAAGAATAGAAATTTACGGAATAATAGAATTATATCCAAGTATCGAAATTAGAATAGAAGTATCTCAAAATGATTTGCATACTAACATGTATTATACCCAATATGAAATGGCTTAGGCCGACAAATTTTACAAAACTTAAAACAACAACAAAATTCTTATTATTATTTTTAATTTAAGATCCATTGTTAATTAATCCTTATAACAATGTATAAAACTGAATATATCAAATATTGTCTAACGCATAAAAGTATATATCCCCAATCTCATGTTTGTTTTCCGTTTTTTTGAATTTCCGTTTTTCTATCCATCCATAAAAAGGTCCTTTGACATATTGTGCAGCCTCAATTATACAATCGAATAAAAAAATTCAAAAATCTTTTTTTTCCATATAAAACCCTTGTAGCCTAATCTAAAATGTAAAAATTATATTTTTTAGATATAGAGCTACTACAATAACCTTTTAATACAAAAAACATTATTACTTTTATTAGAAATATTGCAATAAGTGAATTTTATGTATAACTGTATTTATGCAAAAATTATTCAATTTATTTTTGTTATTTTTTGGCTGACCAAATAAGTTTTATTAGAAAAAAAGGTTCAGTTTTAAAGTTTTCTAAAATGGCAGGTTTGATTAGCTCTTAACTCTCAAAATTTTGTCCTAGAATAAATAAGGTTTTAAATTGTAAATTTAACATAGCAAAATGCCATTTTACTAGGTCGTTTAGTTGTAATAATGTTAACAAAAACTTAATTTTTATTATCAGCTTGCCAATTTGATACCTGAAGTTCAAAATACATACATGAAGCTCGTTTTAGAAAATGATATGTTTACACCAGCGTTTAGTTTTTATGAAGACGAGGTAAATTAATAATTATTCTCTAGGGGAAACCGGGGCGAAATGGACCTAGTTTTGCAAAATCGATGCTGTACTCATAGTTTACATCCGAATTTTTGGTTTAAATATAGGAGTTAATTATCCTATGGCAGTTTAATTAAAAATATCTATTTCATTTAGGTAAGTGGTAAAAAAAAACTAGTGTTTCTAACCATTTTGCCCCGTTCACAAGGTAAAATGAAACAATGATGGGGCAAAATAAAAGCTGACATAATTAAATCTGCCTTGATTATAAGTAATTTTAAATAATATACATTAATATAATTTGTTAATTTATTAAATTTAGTTAAAAATTACGAGGACACATAAAACTTAATTGTATTTTTAACATTTAAAGAGCCCATTTATAAATTTTTTACACCCAATTTTATGTTTCTCACATTAAGTAAATTTTTTAAATGTCCCATAAGAAAAAGATCAAAATAATTGATGTTTAAAGATCCAATCATATCTGAAGTTTAAAATATATTTTTGGGAAAATGCATTTTTTATTTTGCCCTGCAGACCATTTCGCCCCCGTCTCCCCTATCTATACTAATAATATGGTCGGCCTGTGTTATATGCGCTCTCTTAAATAAACAACCATCAAATTGTATTATTCTTATAATTTATGTTAAAAAAAAGAAAAGGAAAGCTCGCACCACAGCCACCTAAGAATTTTAACTGACCATGGTGACTTTGTATTGGTAAAACTGGAAGCCATATTAACATCATTCTTATATATATTAATCAATAATAATAGAACAAAAAAATTTTTTTAATATATATTAAAGCCAAACTCACAACCCACTATGTAATTTTTGCAAAAATAAATGAGTTAAATTCATTTTCGACTTGAGATTGGGGTGAATTGCAGCAAACAAGACTATAGTGCATACATATTACGGACAATCCTCATTTTATACGCTATATAATTATGTTCTCAAATTGACTAAATTGTTTTTTAAATATATATTAAGGTAAAAATTTTTAGTTTGCCACAATTGCAATTTGTAGTGGATCTATGGCTGAGTTAATTTACGTGAGGGTCTATGAAAGCAGGTTTGTGTAAGAAGATTTAAGGGGACTAAATTGGTTTTATTAGGCCAGGTCCGATTCGGCAGGGCTAAAATTATAAGAAAAAGGCCAAATAATATTTTATTACAAGCTTAAAATTTTTTTATTAACATAAAATACTGAGTACACAGGTCAACAAATAATGGCACAATCGTAAATTTTTTGATGGCCTATCCTGTATGTGTTTCTTTTTTCTTAGTTTCCTACGGCCTTGTCTCCTTACATCCGTTCATATCATGGCCTTTTTGACCAAATTGACAGATCGAGATTACCCTTAAAATAAAAAATTTAAGAACTTTTTTTTCAAATAAAAATCCACTTTTATTTATCATATCAAATAATGTTAAATAAAATTTTTAGTCTCTTACATCAGCATTTAGATAATACAAAATATTTTGCGTACAAACTTAAATATGACACAATATATTATCGGTTATATATTTAAATTTTAATTTAACAGTTTAGCTGTTGTAAATACAAAAAAAAAGTCAATTTATTTATTTTTTTAATTTTTTTTGTGGCATTTTGCTAAATTTTTAATGTTTATAACTGACTAACTAAGTTTTATTAAAAAAAACTGTAAACTGATTTAAATTAAAATGGCAGGTTTGATTTTCGTTGTTGGCTGATGACTTATAAATTTGTTAACCTAAGATAAAGAATTTAAAAGCATTTTTTTGTGTGATAATAAAATAAATTGTTAGTAATTGCTAATAACACAGCCAACTATGCTAGAGATCAGACATGTCATCTTAGGAAAATTCTTTACTTTTTTAAATATATAGTTTTATGCTAAAAATATTGAAAACAAAAAACAGAAGAAAAAATATTTTTTATATCAAAGACAACTAAACTAATAATTCAAACTTTAAATAATATTTTTAAAAACCGATAAGATGTTGTGTCCAGGTTGGGGTGCTGAATGTTTTGTACACACAATATTATATTCTGAAACTTATTTAGGATGAAATAAGGTGGAGGTAATTTTATTGTAAAAAAATCTTTAATTATATTTAAAATATTATTAAAGTGTTAATATTTTCCATTTTTAAGTTTTGCCTTCGGCTCCTTGGATCTATCCATATCGGAAATATGACTATTTTAACAAAATGCAACTTCAATTATACCCTAAAAAGAAATAGTTAAAAATCTTTTTTTCACATATAAATCTCATATATATATGGTCAATTCCACTTCAATCCAACAAGTCCGAAGAAAATACCCCTTTGGATTTGGCTGCAATTTTGCATGGAGGTAGTGTCTAATGGTATCTCATAATCAGGAAATTTTTTTTGACCGGAAGTGATTTTTGACGGAGATAGGGGCAAAAGAAAAAAAATCGCAAGGTGAATTTTCACATTGATGCAACTTTGGGAGGTTATAAGTCAAAAAGTATTATAGCTAGAGACGTAATTTTTTTTTATTTTAAAGAAGACAATAAGGGCTGTCTTGCATGTGTTTATTATTCTAAAATATTTATTTTAAAATTTTACATTTTTAATAACAGTTTAATTAATTTGATTCATATTATTTTCAATTTTGGAAAGAAAAAGGGAACCTCAGATCAAAAAAATTGGTAATTTTCAGTATTTTACTCCTATCTTCAAAGCCAACTTTCTGGGTCACTACCAACCTAATTTAAAAATTTAAAATTGCATTTTATCTATAAAACATCGCTAAATAACATAAATTTCCCCCAACATTTTACAACGTACCCCTAGCTTTTTTTGAAATAAAAACAAAAGTTTGTTTAAGTATTTTGAAATTTTAAGGTAAAATATAAAAACTTAAAATTTGTATGCTTATATTTGTTAACTTTTACTAGCCCTTTTAAGTTTGATGAACAAGATTAGAAATTGTACATAATATTCAATATTTATCCTCGGCAAAATTCAAAAAATTTATTAATTTTATTGTATAAAAAAAATTTTGGGAATATTTTAAAAACAACAATAAGGTTAAAAAATTTGTAAAAATTAATTTTTTTCCTTTGTTCAATAGTTTTTAAATCAAACAGCCTCAACAACGTTAAGGCTGATAAAAAAAAGTAAAATAGAATATATTTGGCCTATTTAGAATATAAAGTTTTTACAGATGTTCTTTTTTTATGATTATCAACAAACTTAAAATAAACGTAAAAAGCCAATTATTTTATGAAACATAGTTATATGGTTTTATGATATTATAAATACATAAAAGAAGTTAGTTAAGGTTAAACAACATTAAATGATTATAACGGGCAAAATTAGCTTCAATGATGAATTTTAAGACTAAATTTTAGACCCATGTAATTAAAATATAGACATTCAGCCTTTTTTTACTAATTTTTACAAATGCCAAACATGTTTTTGAAAGGCTATTTAGAACAAGGCATACAATATATATCCACCAACCTTAATCAAGTTTAAAAACTAACACTTTTAGTTCCAATTACATCTTAGTTTTATAATATAGACGCACTAGACCTATTAAAAAAAGAGGAAATATCATTGTTACTTGATTCTATAGGCATATGGATTTGGGCAATGACCAAAAGTTTTTTGTAACTAAATGCGTTCCTAACAAATTATAACACAAGAATATGTTTTAATAAGTATAACAAATTACAAATTTAATTAAAATGATGAAATAATTTAATAATCTCCTTTCTTGTAATTTAAAATCTCGTTCTTTTTTTTCTATACATAGCATATATACTATTTTTTTAACACTTAAACAAGCAAATTTCTATTTATATAGGTTCTAGATATAATTAGATAATTATGCAAAATTAATAAAAAAATAAGCTTGCACAGACGAATACAATCTGCGTTAGATTTGTGACACCTGAAAATTTGCTGTTTTTTGACAAATTTAGGTATTTTATTGTAGAAGCGTCAAAATCGAATGAAAAAAACTTGGGCTATTATATGTTATTAAGCGATATTTTATCTATAATTAATGTTAAATATTAAAAAAATGTTGGCTGGTTAACCAGAAAGTTGATTTTGAAAACAGGCAAAATTTTCACTTTTTTTTTTAAGGTTCGCCTTTTCATTGTAAATTTAATAATAATAGTAATCAGTTAAATCAAACTATTATAGTCTAACATAATTGCCCATATGTCCTGCTTTTTGAATACTGTCAAATTTGGCACATTGGCATATTCTAATATAGTGCAAAGGGCATAAATATGTCACAAAATTAGGGCAAAAAATTAATTTTTTTCAATTTTGTAAAAAGTCATGCCGGTCCCAAACTTTTTAATCACATATTTATTAACATTATTAAAGGCCATATTATATAAATTATTCAGAAAATTCAAAGATACGTTTTTGAGTTATGTCTAAATTTGACTTTAATTTTTTGGTAGCTTAACAATTTTTTTCAAATATTATTTGCGTCTAAGGTAGCCCTTATTACGATCTTCAAAACAAAAAAAAATTATGACTCTAACTACAATACTTTTGATGATACATGCGCGCAAAATTGCCTCAATTTTTTTTTGCAAAAAAATGAAAAATATTTTTGCTTATATCTCGGTCAATCACTTCCGGTTAAAAAAATTTAGGTTTTTATCAGCAGCCAAGGACCCTACCAGTGTGAAAATTTTCAGCCAAAACTATATGGTCAATTCTACCTCAAATCGACAAACTTTTTCCCTTAAAGTTTTAGTTTTGGCTGAATATTGGCACACTGGAATCTTTGGGTTTTGATAAAAATTCAAATTTTTTTGCCCGGAAGTGATTTTTGACCGAAATATGAGCAAAAATATTTCTAATTTTTTGCAAAAAAAAATTTGATGCAACTTTGCGCGCATGTATCATCAGATGTATTATGGCTAGAGTCATAATTTTTTTTTATTTTGAAGATCGTAATAAGGGCTACCTTAGTTGCAGAAAATATTTAAAAAAAAATTTTTCTAAATTACCAAAAAATTAAAGTCAAGTTTAGATACAAATAGCTCAAAAAACGTATCTTTAAATTTTCTGATAATTTTATATAATATGGCCTTTAATAATGTTAATAAATATATTTAAAAAGTTTACGACCGGTGAGACTACTAAAAATTCATAAGGATCAATTTTGAACTAATTTTGGGACACATTTTTGCCCTTTGCACTATATTAGAATATGCCAAAGTGTCAAATTTGACAGTATTCAAAAAGCAGGACATATGGGCAATTATAGACCATAATAGTTTGATTTAATTGATTACGACTATTATTAAATTTACAATAAAAAAGTGAACCTTAAAACCAAAAAAAGTGAAAATTTTGCCTGTTTTCAAAATCGACTTTTTGGTTAACCAGCCAACCTTTTTTTAATGTTTAACATTAATTTTATAGATAAATATTGCTTACTAACATACAATAGCCCCAGATTTTTTTCATTCGATTTTGACGCTTCTACAATAAAAATACCTAAATTTGCCAAAAAACAGCAAATTTTCAGGTTTCAAAAAATTAACCCTGATTGTATTCGTCTGTGCAAGCTTAATATTATTTTTGCATAATTAACTAATAATATCTAGAACCTATATAATCAGTCATAATTTGCCTGTTTAAGTTTCAAAAAAATAATATATATGTTATGTATAGATAATCTTAAAAGAACGAGATAAATAAATTACAAAAAAAGGAAATTATAAAATCATTCTATTATTTTAATAAAATCTGTAATTTGTTATACTTATCAAAACATATTTTTGTGTTAACACTCGTTAGGAACGCATTTAGTTATAAAAAACTTTAGGTCAATGCCCAAATCCATATGCCTATAGAATCAAATAACAGTGATAATTCTTCTTTCTTTAATAGGTCTAGTGCGTCTATATTATAAAACTAAGATGTAATGTGAACTAAAATTGTTGGTTTTTAAACTTTATTAAGGTCTGTTAGATATATATTGTATGCCATGTTCTAAATAGCCTTTCAGAAACATATTTGACATTTGTAAAAATTAGTAAAAAAGACTGAATGTCTATATTTTATTTATATTAAATTGCGTCTAATATTTAGTCTTATTAATCATCATTGAAGCTAATTCTGCCCGTTATAATCATTTAAAGTTGTTTAATCCAAAAACTCATTTCTTTTATGTATTTTAAATATCAAACAACCATTTCACTATGTTTAAAAAACTATTGAATAAAGGAAAAAAATATATTTAATTTTTTAATCTTATTATTTTTTCTAAAATCCTCCCGAAATTTTTTTATACAATAAATTTAACAAATTTTTTTGAATTTTGCCGAGGATAAATATTGAATATTATGTACAATTTCTAATATTGTTCATCATACTTAAAAGGGCTAGTAAGTTATTAAATATAAGCATACAAATTTTAAGTTTTTATATTTTACACCTTAAAATTTCAAAATACTTGGCAAACTTTTGTTTTTATTTCATAAAAAGCTAGGGGTACGTTGTAAAATGTTGGGGGAAATTTTTGCTATTTAGCGATGTTTTATGGATAAAATGCAATTTTAAATTTTTAAATTGGTTTGGTAGTGACCCAGAAAGTCGGCTGTGAAGATAGGAGTAAAGTACTGAAAATTACCAATTTTTTTGATCTGAAGTTCCCTTTTCCTTTCCAAAATTGACAATAGTATGAATCAAATAAATAAAACTGTTATAGCCTTACATAATTGCCCCTATGTCTAGATTCTTATATGTAATTTAATTTGGCACTATTAAATATTTAAATATAATGCAGGGAGAAAATTTTTGTCTGAAAATCAAAAAAAAAATTATTTTTTTTAATTTTTTAAAAAAAGTCATTTCGGTCCCACACTTTTGAGTTCGAATATTCATAAAGAATATTAAGGAGTATATTTTAGCAATTTTTCAAGAAATTTAAAAAAATGCTTTTTTAGTTATTTTAAACTGAATATTCTTCATAAAATTGTAAAATTTTAAAATAAAAATTTTAAAATAATAAACACATGCAAGACAGCCCTTATTACAGAGAGCGAGGTTATGTAAAAAAGTTATAAAATAAATTATACAACAAAATTTTACATTTAATGAAAATGATTTATATTTTATTTTTTGGGGGTTTTATATAAACAATAATGTTGGAGAACTAATTAAAATATATATAAAAATGATATGTCTTTTTTATAACACCATATGAGTTTAAAGTATTCATTGATTTCACAGGTCAAGAATATTAATGGCACAACAGTGAAATTTATTAAAACATAAAAAAATTATTCCCATGATGGCCTTATTCCATATATGGTCAATTCCACCTCAAATCGACAAACTTCTTCCCTTGAAGTCTCAGTTTTGGCTGCTAATTGGCACACTGGTAGGGTCCTTGGGTGCTGATAAAAAATTTTTTTTGACCGGAAAAGATTTTTGACTAAGATATGAGCAAAAATAATTTTCATTTTTTTGCAAAAAAAAATTTGAGGCAACTTTGCGCGCATGTATCATCAAAAGTATTGTAGCTAGAGTCATAAAAAAATTTTTTTTTAAGTTACCAAAAAAATTTAAGTCAAGTTTAGACACAAATAACTCAAAAAAGGTATCTTTAAATTTTCTTAAAAATTTATATAATAAGGCCCTTACTAATGTTAATAAATATATTATTTCAAAAGTTTAGGACCGGCATGACTTTTTACAAAATTTTAAAAAATTAATTTTTTGCCCTAATTTTGGGACATATTTATGCCCTTTGCACTATATTAGAATATGCCAATGTGCCAAATTTGTCAGTATTTAAAAAGCAGAACATATGGGCAATTATGTTAGACCATAATAGTTTATTTTAATTGATTACTACTATTATTAAATTTACAACGAAAAAGCAAACCTCAAAAACGAAAAAAGTAAAAATTTCGGCTATTTTTAAAATCGACTTTCTGGTTAACCAGCCAACATTTTTTTAATATTTAACATTAATTTTATAGATAAAATATCGCTTGATAACATATAATAGCCCAAGCTTTTTTCATTCGATTTTGACGCTTCTACAATAAAAATACCTAAATTTGCCAAAAAACAGCAAATTTTCAGGTGTCAAAAAACTAACGCAGATTGTATTCGTCTGTGCAAACTTATTTTTTTATTATTTTAGCATATTGAACTAATAATATATAGAACCTATATAATCAGTCATAATTCGCCTGTTTAAGTGTTAAAAAAATAGTATGTTATCTATAGATCTTAATATAACGAGATTGGTTAATTACAAAAGGAGATTATGAAATCATTCCATTATTTTAATTAAATTTGTAATTTATTATATTTATAAAAAGATATTCCTGTGTTAAAGTTCGTTAGGAACGCATTTAGTTATAAAAAACTTTTGGTTAATGCTCAAATCCATATACCTATAGAATCAAGTAACAGTGATATTTCCTCTAACTTTAATAGGTCTAATGCGTCTATATTATAAAACTAAGATGTAATTGGGAACTAAAATTGATGGTTTTTAAAATTTATTAAGGTCGGTTAGATATATATAGTATGCCTTGTACTAAATAGCCTTACAAAAAGATATTTGGCAATTGTAAAAATTAGTAAAAAAACTTAATGTCTATATTTTATTTATATTAAATTGGGCCTAATATTTAGCCTTAAAATTTATCATTGAAGCTAATTATGCCCGTTATACATTTAAAGTTGTTTACACTAAAACTGACTTCTTTTATGCATTTATAATATCAAAAAACCATATCACTATGTTTCAAAAAATAATTGACTTTTTACGTTTATTTTAAGTTTGTTGATAATCATTGAAAAAGAGCATCTGTTGAATCATAATATTCTGAATAGGCCAAATATATTCTATTTTACTTTTTTTTATCAGATTTAACGTTGTTGAGGCTGTTTTATAAAACTATTGAATAAAGGAAAAAAATAAATTTTGCAAATTTTTTTAACCTTATTATTTTATCTAAAATCCTCCCAAAATTTATTTTATACAATAAATTTAACAAATTTTTTGAATTTTGCCGAGGGGAAATATTGAATATTATGTACAATTTCTATTGTTCATCAAACTAAAAACGACTAGTAAAAGTTAACAAATATAAGCATAATAATTTAAGTTTTTATTTTTTACACCTTAAAATTTCAAAAAACTTGGCAAACTTTTGTTTTTATGTCATAAAAAGCTATGGGCACGTTGTAAAATGTTGGGGGAAGTTTATGTTATATAGCGATGTTTTATGTATAAAATGCAATTTTAAATTTTCAAATTGGTTTGGTAGTGACCCAAAAAGTCGGCTTTGAAGATAAGAGTAAAACACTGAAAATTACCAATTTTTTAGATCTGAAGTTCCCTTTTTCTTTCCAAAATTGACAATATTATGAATCAAGTAAATAAAACTATTATGGCCTAACATAAATGCCCCTATATCTAACTTCTTACATATATTCAAATTTGGCACATTTTAATATACTATTATAGTGCAGGGAGCAAATTTTTGTTTGAAAATCAAATAAAAATTATTTTTTTGAATTTAAAAAATGTCATGTTGGTCCCAGACTTTTGAGTTCGTATATTTATAAAGAATATTAATATATTTTAGCAATTTTTCAAGAAATTTAAAAAAATGCTTTTTTAGTTATTTTAAACTGAATATTCTTCATAATATTGCAAAAATTTAAAATAAATTTTTTAAAATAATAAACACGTGCAAGATATCCCTATTTGTCCTCTTTAAAAAAAATTAAGTCTTAAGTTATAATACTTTTTGACTTACAACCTCCTAAAGTTGAAACAAATGTGAAAATTCACCTTGCAATTTTTTTTCTTTTGCCCCTATCTCCGTCAAAAATCACTTCCGGTCAAATAAATTTTCCAGATTATGAGATACCATTAGATAAAACCTCCATGCAAAATTTCAGCCAAATCAAAGGGGGTACCCCTCCCGGACTTGTTGGATTGAGATGGAATTGACCATATATATATTTCAAATAAAGAGAAATGAAATAATTAAATCAAGTTCTTACATCATCTATTAAAATAAAAAATAATTTGGGTAAATGTTAAAAGCCAAAATGTTTTAAAATGATAATCGATTTATTTTTGATAAATTTTAACGTAAAATGTAAAAAGTAAAATTGTAAAAGTGTATGTTGTGAATTGTAAAATGGTGTGTAACTGTCAGGAACAAATTGTTTATATAATGTATCAATTAGGTTAAAAATCATGCGCTATCCTCTTTTAACTCCTGTAATAAATCAAATTTTCCAAGTATTAATCATTTTTACTAATACAAATTTGCAAGAAAACATTTTCAACGTTAATATAAATTTATTTTCTTGTAAGAACTTGGATCAATATCTGAATCATTGCCAAGTAATAACTCAAAATATTATCGATCACCTTTGGTAGAGTTAAGTAAATATAAGATGGATGATTGTAAATCAACAAAAATAAATAATCGACTAAGACACAGAGCTAAGTAAATATAAGATGGATGATTGTAAATTAACAAAGAAGCCGACTAAGACACCTTACCCTATACAAAAATGTACAGTGTAAGCTATCTAGTTATCAATTCTACATAAATATTAAAAAGATATGAAAGTGCGCAGTCGTCTTTTTTAAAGAAACTTTTCTTAGCGAGTTGTTTCTTATCATACTGTGATTCCCATAGTCGTGAGGTATTGATTTGTGGTTGTCGTTTTGGTTGATTATCAACTAATAACTATCCATACATGGCATTGCAAGGTTTGGTTTATGTTTAAAAATTTCTTTTCATGATCAAGAACTTTCTAATTCTAATCATACAAAGGTGGTTTTTGCTTTGCTTTCAGTTAAAGCGTTTTAAATATTTTTTAAATTCATGCTTCCAACGTAAACCTAGTTTTATAATATATGCGGCTGATTATAGTTATACATATTTAGTATGCCGGCTTAATTCTCCCGTCATAGCGGGTATATCACCGTCAAACGGGTAAAACTTTAGACATAATTTAACGTTGGTTTAAAGCAACCTATATAAGGAAAAATATCATATTAAACATTCTGGACTGTCCACCTGCCAACTTTGGACAAAATGTCACGGTTCTTTATGCTTGATAATTAAGAAAATTTGAAAAATAAAGATTTATGTTTAAACTACGTACAATTGGTGTTATTCATTTTTTTAATCCGCGAGGATTCTATCTAATTATATATATAGGCATTTATGCTTCCCATTCCACTGCTAAAAATTATTTTGACCATATAAGGCATATTATAAGTTGCAGTACTTTGGATTGGGTAAACTTCGTTATTTATCATGCCATTACTTAAATTATTCTTTTGAATTTTTATAATGTACGTGAACCTTTTAAAATTTAAGTAAAAACTTGGGTTATAATATTACTTCCAAAATCTTAGCGTCCGACGCAACTCTTTAATAGCATGAGAGCGTCATAAGCTGAATGAAAACTTGCCAAACTTAATTAGGCGAATTTGAAAATTTCCGAAAAATATACTGGAAACTCTGTAACTGAGTAGTTATACTTACTGTAAACTTTTCCTAAAAATGGCGGATGTGTTAAAATTTTTTTCGCCGAGTCAAATTTTTTATTATGTAAATTTGTCTAGATAAAAGGAACATCCTTTTTACAGAGATTGTAAAATAGTGTCAAAATTTCTTTGTAATCTGGAATACCTACAATAATAACCTAAAGTTTCGAGTATTGAGAGAAGTTCTGCTTTATTTTTAGAATCTCTCATTCTCAACGCTTCGGTTTTTTGAGGTAAAGGTCTGACGCCTTGTGCACTAATCTCATGTCCTAAATAATTTATTTTGTTCAAAACAAAAGAGCATTTGTTTTGGCCTAATCTCATTCCCTTTTCTTTGATGCGGCCTAATGCAATAGAAAGTCTTGCATTGTGTTCCTACATCGTTCGGCCAATGATAAGTATGTCATCTAGATAGGCGAAACACCTTCTAGGTTTCCAAATATTAGCGACATTGCCCTTTGAAATATTGGCCTGATGCTGAGAGGCCAAAATGTAATCGTAAAAATCGAAATAAACCTATGTGGGTATTTATGGTCAAAACATTGACACTTTTAGTGCTAATTGTAGAAAGGCTTAATCAAGTTTGCTAAAAAATTTTGCACCTGCAAAACGTGCGCTTATTTTATCAAACCTTGGTAACGGGTAGTTACTTTTTAAGATGACTAACTATTTACCTGTAATGGATAATAATTTTTAACCGTAACAATAAAAATTCCACCAATATCTCTCATACATGCTAATCGGTCCCATTGGTGAGAACACCAAATGTACCCAATATTTGTAGTGCCGAAATAATAGTTTTATTTTTGATAAATTTTAACTTAAAATGTAAAAAGTAAAAATTGTTAAATTGTTTGTGTGTTGTGAATTGTAAAATTGTGTGTAATCAGAAACAAATTGTTTATATAATGTATCAGTTAGGTTAAAAGTCAGCCTCTATCTTCTTTTAATTCCTGTAATAAATCAAATTTTCCAAGTAATTAATCATTTTTACTAATACAAATTTGCAAGAAAACATTTACAACGTTAATATAAATTTTATTGTCTTGTAAGAACTTGGATCAATATCTGAATCATTGCCAAGTAATAACTCAAACTCATATTATCGATCACCTTTGGCAGAGTTAAATAAATATAAGATGGATAATCGTAAATCAACAAAAATGAAATAATCGACTAAGAAAGACACAGAGTTAAGTAAATGTAAAATGGATGAACGTAAATCAACAAAAATAAAATACTCGACTGACAATAAATTAAGACATGAATTATGGATAATAAAAATATATAATAAATTTAACATTTTAAATGTTGTAAATATGTAAATTTCAGATTATTTTTATTTTTAAATCATTTTATATAACATTTTTCAAACTTTTGATGGTTATAGCTGACTAACTAATTGATTAAAAAAATGGTGGACGGTAAAATTCCTTAGATGGCAAATTTGATCTTTGTAGTTAGCTCATAACTCTCAAAAATTGCTGACCTGTGTGAGTCAACTTATATCAATGACACCATGAATTTATAAAAATATAAAAATTTATTCCCGATGACCTTCTTAATATTTATTAGTTTCTTCCGGCCTTGGTTCCGTCTATATCTAGAATTTGAATTGACAGGTCGAAAATCCCCTAAAAAAAAAAATTTATGAATATTTTTTTCATATAAATCCCTTGTAACATAAAATCCTATCAAATAATGAAAAATAAAATTTTTATTACATCAAGTTTATACATCAGCATTTAGATAACAATAATTACATCAGCTCAGATAACAAGATATTTTGCTTTCAAACTTAAATACGACACGATATTATAAAATTTTTATAATTTATTTTGATTCTAAATTAACATAGCTGTTGTATATATGCAAAAAATAACTTCAATTTAAATTTGTTTTTGAGGTTTATAGCTGACTAACTAGGCTAAAAAACGATAAACGGATTTGTAAATTATTAAGATGGCAGGTTTGATCTCCGTAGTTAGCTCATAACTCTCTGCCTGATATAAGAATAATAAGAAGGCAATAATTATTCTCTCAAATATAGGTTCGGCCAACCTGGTTATAAATTTGGCTTAAATTGCGTTAAGCAATTTTAAATTATTTTTGATACGCATAATAAATTATGAATTTGTATTTGTAAGCTATCTATAAACAGGATTTAAACAAAAATTTAAAACACAAGGATGTTAGAAATAACAGTGGTATAATAAAATTTAAAGCAATTGTTAGCACAAGGATAAATTTTTGCAAGAAATAAATAAAATTATATTTAAATCAAAAATATTAATATCCTGCTTAAACCGATAAATTCCTTATTAACAGCTACCGAAGACAAATAAATCGCTTGAGGAAGCCATTAGAGACGATGATTGGTTTTTAATGAAAAGTACTATGTATCATGAAGAGGTAAATTTTACACTTTTGTTTGGTCGTTAGAAGTAATTAGGTATATGTTCAGATTATGGTTAAATTGAGTTAATTAGGATTAAAACGCTGTAGTTTAATAATTTTAAGGTACATCTCCTTCTAACTAACCCTTTTTTTAAATATTAGTTAGTTGCAAAAAAAAATACCTTTATAGGCAAACATATTTCGGTGTTCTTCATTTTTTATACGAAAACAATGTCATTTATTTAACTTCCTCTTTGTATTTCGCTTTAAAAAATAAAGTTTTTGTAATATATCCAACCTTCTAGCATTTTATCGACTTGAGCATTTATACTTTAAACTTTTCTCTTTGGAACATTTTTAAGTATAGTGGAGTGGTCAGAGCGCTTGCTTGTAGCCTGAATAAGCCTAGAAGGTTCGGGGTTCAAATCCCGGCAAAGGCATATTTTATTTTCAGGGAAAAAGTTTTAGCGAGAGCCACATGACTACTGGTGACCTACAAGACAGTAGGCCCTAAACGATGATGCCTAGGGAGTCCAGAGTCAAATCTGGGTCACCGTCAGCCCTCAGAAGGCGGGTATGAAAATCCTTTAAACGCTGAACAAAAAACATAATGAACACAACCAAACAATAGGTTTTGATTACAATAAGGACTAATAAAAAATTCTGTTAAATACCATTTAGTTTTATATTAACAATAGATAAATTGCTATCACGTCGTAGGGTGGTAAAACGTGTATGTTTAATGATTGCTATTTTACAAGTTTTGTTTATAGCATATATTATGACATAAAGACACTAAAAAAAGCTAATACATAATAAAGCTATAAAAACTGATTTATTAAAAGACTCTTGGCTAAAACGTCCATAATCTATTAGCTATAGATATTACAAAGATATATTAATTCAGTTATTGTCAATGCACGTATATAGACACAAATATATTGTAATTTTTGTTAAACACTAAAATAGTATTCGAACCTTACATAAACTGAAAATAATTTATAATTCAAAAAGTTAACGGTTTTTTGAACATACCCGGCAAAAGAAAGTATAAATTAATTAAAAATATACCTTAAGCTTCTCAGCTATGTTTATTTTTATTGCATTTTTTAAGTATTATATTTTGGTAGTAGTACAATTTTTCTGACATAATTAATTTTCTGTTATGGCAACAAAATTCTTAACAGTATTTTAAATTATTTAAATTTGTTATTTAAATAATTTAATCAAATAAGAAAATTTATTACGAATTATATTTTTAAATATTGTATAAAATGCTGTTCATTTAAATGTGAAAAAACAATGAACAGCAATTTTTTAGGTATACACGGCATTAGATTAACCATTATGAAAAATTACAGCAAATATAGAACTATCAGAAGATTCTTAATTTAACTATAATAAATTGTAACTATCTTTAAACTAAAAATCAAAAATCAAAATAGGATAGTCTTAAAAAAAATACATAGTCTTTGTAAATTAAAAACTTATTATATTCGTTAGGTTTTTAACAAATCATTGATTTTTTTGGCCTAATCTAATATAGAGTAAGTGTTCTTATATTTTTATCGAGTTTGTGTCAAATATAAAAAAGTGAAATATGAGTTAATTAGTAAATTGATATATATGCTTTATTTTTAAGATGAGTAAAAAGTGGTATAGAATTATATAATTGTGGGATTGTAAAAAAAATAAAATTTAGTAAAATTCGGGAAATCGTAATTGTGAATAATGAAATGTAATAATAAAATTTTTATTGGGGAATTAGCTGATTATATAGTGTATATGTTTTAGTTCTTGGCAAGGGATATTTTTCTTAATATAAACCTTTTGGCATAAATTAAACTTATAGTAATGGAAAGTTTTAACGCCAAGTTGTAAATTATAATGTCGTAAAAGCGAACAAATTTTAACCATTTACTTATATAATTAATCATAAACTTTATTAACTATAATTTATTACTGTACGTTTTAAGGCGGGGTAAAATTAAAACAAGATTAACTAAGACAATTTATGTATATTTTAGCGCGGGGTAAAATTAGAACAAAATTAACTAAGACACCTTACCTTATACAAAAGTATAGCGTAAGCTATTTGTATCAATTATAAGAATTAATGTGTATGTGCGCCGTAGATTAGTACGATTCGTAACTAATTGTTTTTATCGTAGCCGAGTATTCTCATAGGTTAGGTCTAGATTTGTGAATGTCGTTTTGGTTGAGTATCAAGTACTAACTATTCCGTACGTGGGCATTGTAAGGTTTGGTTTAGGTTTAAAATTTTTACATTAACATTAACTTTTAATTATCAAGAACTTTCTGATTCTAATCATACAAAGGTGATTGCTTTGCTTTCAGTTAATTTTTGAATATTTTTATAATTTATGCTTCCAACGTAACCCTAGTTTTATAATATATGCGGCTTTTAATTATAATTATTTAGTATGCCGACTTAATTCTTCCGTCATAGCGGGTATATCACCGTCAAGCGGGAAAAAACTTTGGACATAATTACGTTGGTTCAAAAAAGCAACCTATAAAAGGAAAAATATCATATAAACACTCTGGACTGTCCACCTGCAAACTTCGGACAAAATGTCACGGTTGTTTATGCTTGATAATTAAGAAAAATTGAAAAATAAAGATTTATGTTTAAACTACGTACAAATGGCGTTATTCACCTTTTTTAATCCGTAAGGACTCTATCTTATTATATAGGCATTTATGCATCCCTGTCCACTGCTAAAAATTATTTTGACCTTATAAGGCATTTTATTAATATTGCAGTATTTGGATTGGGGCAATCTTTCTTATTATCATGCCATTACTTAAATAATTCTTTTGAATTTTATATTGTATGTGAACCTTTTAAAATTTAAATTGTAGAAACTTGGGTTTTCATATTGCTTCCAAAAATCTTAGCATCCGACGCAACGCTTTAATAGCATGGCGAGCGTCATTGGCTAAATTGGAAACTTGTCAAACTTAATTGGACGAATTTAATTGAT
This sequence comes from Acutogordius australiensis, assembly GCA_030555515.1. Taxonomy (NCBI): domain Eukaryota; kingdom Metazoa; phylum Nematomorpha; class Gordioida; order Gordea; family Gordiidae; genus Acutogordius; species Acutogordius australiensis. The sequence goes on from CM060242.1 coordinate 5,623,698, forward strand.
TATGAACAACTATTGTGAAAAATTGTTTATGTGGGTTGTATATCTTTATTAATAGTTTATACCATCACAAATATGTTTGAAGATTTCCGAAAAATATACTGGAAACTGAATAGTTATACTTACTGTAAACTTTTGCTAAAACTGACATCCTTTTACAGAGATTGTAAAGTAGTGCCGAAATTTTTTGTACTCTAGGATACCTGTGATAATAACCTAAAGTACCGAGTATTGAGAAAAGTTCTGCTTTATTGTTAGGATCTCTCATTTTCATCAACGCTTTGATTTATTGAGGTAAAGGTCTGATGCCTTGTGCACTAATCTCATGTTCTAAATATATTTTTTCCCCGAAAGAAATGTGTATTTGTTTTGACCTAATCTCATCCCCTTTTCCTTGATGCGATCTAATGCGATCGAAAGTCTTGCATTGTGTTCCTGCATCATCTGGCCAATGAAAATTGTGTCGTCTAGATAGGCAAAAACATCTTCTAGGACTACAATTGTTAGCGACATTGCCCTATGAATTATTTGGGCCGATGCTGGCTGGGAGGCCATAGGGTAAATGTAAATATTGAACTAAACCTATGTATGTATTTATGGTCGAAACATTGACACTTTCTTCCGTTACTGCTAATAATAGATAGGCTTGCGAAAATAAAGTTTGCTAAAAAATTTATCACCTTAAAAAAACATGATATTATTTCATCAAACTTTGGTAACGATAGTTACTTTTTTTAAAAATTTATTTACTTTTTACCGCGCCAATGCGTATTTTTTTATTTTCTTTGCATGAGTACTAAAAGAGGAGCACAACTATATATGCTACTAATTTAAGTATGCTTTAAAAAGTTGAAAAATAACGTAAGAAAAGCAACGACTCTATAAACTTAAATATTTTTAAAATAATAAATTTTGTACTAATGTTAAAAATAAAAATTAAAAATGTTACCCAATACAAATTTCACTAGTCCAATATTTCAATAAAAGTTCCAACATCTTAATATCAAACACGTACTCCCACGATTTTTGGTTGTGAGAACACCACTAAATTGATATATATGCTTTATTTTTAAGATGAGTAAAAAGTGGTTTGGAATTATATAACTGTGTGATTGCAAAAAAAATAAAATTTAGTCAATTTTAACGGGAAATCGTAATTGTGAATAATGAAATGTAATAATGAATTTATTATTGGGGAATTAGCTGATTATATAGTGTATATGTTTGTTCTTGGCAAGGGATATTTTTCTTAATATAAACCTTTTGGCATAAATCAAACTTATAGTAATGGAAAGTTTTAACGCCAAGTTGTAAATTATAATGTCGTAAAAGCGAACAAATTTTAACCATTTACTTATATAATTAATCATAAACTTTATTAACTATAATTTATTACTGTACGTTTTAGCGCGTGGTAAAATTAGAACAAAATTAACTAATACAATTTATTACTGTATATTTTAGCGCGGGGTAAAATTAGAACAAAAATAACTAAGACAATTAGTAAGAAGTAACAGTTTTGCATTTTACTCTTAAACCTACAAAATCGACAAATAAATTACCTTAATTATCAAGAAAATACTAAGCATAGACACAATCCTAAATTTTAAAAAAAAATTGTAAAATTTAAAATAAACTTTTAATTATGTCAGAATTATTCAGGTATATTTATTAGTTAATTGCATGTTTAAAAAATGCTACTATAAGCAGAGCGGCTGCTACAAAAAAAATATTTGCCGCCCTCTGAGTCAAAGACTTAAGCTTTTCTTATAATAACAAAAGCCTATGAAAGTTGTTAATAATGATGAGTTTTTTATACCATTTCGCAATGATTATTTGTTTTAATTATTTAATTTATTAGGCTCTTTTGTGAGTTTCAGCTTAAATTTAATATGGTAGTTACAGCTACAATTATTGGTCAAGAAAAATTTGCATGAAAAATTCTTTACATACAACAAAAAATTTATTAAATAGTTATAAAGTTTTTTTATATATAAATCGGTAGTTTGTAGATAATTAAATTTAATAACTATAAATAAAACTTATTAAAGAAATCTTAACATTTAATTATTAGAACAATGTTTCAACTAAAATAGTAAATTTCAGCGAATATTAAAGAAAACATGTATAAAGCTGATTAATAGGCCCCATGCTGCAACGGCTTTCAAAAAATCATTAATGAAACAAAAGAAAAAAAGAAATGTTTAACTTGACTTAAGAGATGAAGTGTATAATCATTTAAATCAAAATCCTTTAAAAAGTCTGATTTTAGTCAATTGTAAGATTTTTTCAACGAGTATACTTTTCTCAAATAAATTTGTATGTGTGTAATATCTTATAAACGATCGGCAGCCACTGTTGATCACAAATAACATTTTATAACTTTCATTGACTAAAACCACGCTGCCATGCAAGTGGTTGACAGGGCTAAACCAATTTATATTAATTAGATCATTGCCAATCAATTAACTTACATGAATGTAATACAGGTTAAAGTTTCTTCAATCTGTTTCCTTTGCCCAATGTTTTCTCCATATTTATAATTCACTTTCAATGTAATCCAGCCATAAAAATTTTCAATTTTTTTACTTTATCTATTATGGAATTCTTTGTATTGCAAATAAATTTAGGGTTAATTTTCAAAATAAAAAGACCCTTATTTTGTGCCCCCTTTCAAATCTTAGATGTAACGTGGATATTAAGGTAAATACTTATTAAAAAGTGGAATAAATCAAAAATGCTTCAGAGTTATTGTTTTGATAGTTAGCCAGATATATTTGCTTAAGCGGGGTCCTTGCCTTAGTCAAAGGAGTAGATATTCTAACTTTCGTAGCCAAACTTTCTGCCCAGTTAAAATTTTCTTTGGAACTATATATCGCTGTAAAACGCCAACAATATCTTGGGTATTACAAAATTCGGCCTCAATTAGATGTCATTTTGTCAAAGATTTTAACTAACTGGTTTAAATAGACATGACTATTTATGATTCGTGAAATGAAAGTTAAATTATGATGACTTTTTATTTTGCTTACTCACGCGTTCGCAATATTGAATAAAAAATGTTATAATTCATATGTTTACAAAAGCTTTATAAAACTATTAATGGCCTAAATTTGTCGTCAAATCTAGTTTTGCAAATAAAAAAGGTAATTTTTTTAGCCCTTTTTTCAAAAACCTAGACCGACTATCTATAGTTTGATTAATATATAAAATACCATTTTGGATAGTGAAAAAATTGTTTTTATTGCCTCCAAACTTCGCGAGGCAAAATTTAATGCTTTTGGTAAAAATACTGTATTTGTTTATTCACATTTATATGACCGGCCATCACACTACACACGTCATAAGGCTGCCGGAAAGGTAGGTTGTTATATATTTTTTTTTAAATATTTTTTGCAAATTGCCTAGATTGATATTTCGTGGTCATTAACGGTGAAATATAAATCATTCATCTTCCAAATTTAAAATTTTTAGTATAAAAAATGCTCAAAATTGTAAATTTTTAAAAAAAAAAATTAAGAGAGCAATTTATAAAAAGTAACAAAAAAGATGGAATCTGGATTGGGTATTCAGGGGAAAATGATGGGTCGAATAGAGAGAAAACAAACATAATATAAATGTTAAAAATAAACAACTTGTGCACAATTAAAGAAGCCTAAGTCGGCAAAAAAGGAAGTAAAATAATAAAAAACAATATAATGGAATTTGTTTTTATTAAAAAAAGTAATAAAATTATCTAAATTTGGGCTATATTTTTGTATAATTAAGAATGAATCAAATTGACGGGACCTGATTTACGGCCCGCCCCTCCTGACTCTTTTTGTGCAAACAGATTCGGCCAAGTTTATAATTATTTTAGCCCATCAGGTTATAAATTCAAAGAGAGGTGGAAAATTTAAGCTATTTTGTGCAACATCATCTATTTATATAAAATTTAAGCATCAAAATATTTGTTACCAGTAAGCTCAAAAACGGCTAAACCGAATGAAATTTTACACGTAGATTCTTTAGGTGGTGGAATCGGTTCATACGTATCTTTCATGCGCCTAGGTCATATGGGTCGCCCGCCCGAAGCAATTTAAAAAATCGCGTTTTTTAATTTTTGATCCCCGGTAACTTTCTACCGACTAAACAGATTCCACAAAATTTTATATATACATTCTCTAACTTTCTACCGACTAAACAGATTCCCACAGAATTTTATAAATACATTCTCTTGGAGGCAGATAATTGTTTGTTCTAAGTTTCATGCGCCTATGTCATATGGTTCGCCCGCCCTAAGCATTTAAAGTTGTTTTTTTATGAATTTTTCGGATTTTCACGAACAACTTTTCTGTTTATTTTTTTTATCTAATTATGCATAAAAAAATACATATAACGCTATATAAATTTTCCACATTGTCCAATGAGTCGCCCGCCAGAAGCAATTCAAACTGTTTTTTTATAAATTATTTGCCATTTTTGGGCAAAATTTTTTGGTTTTGCTTTCACCTGATTAGGTGTATAAAAATACATATAATCCCCAAATTTGGCTCTTCTACCAATAATTCTTATGTTTTTATAGCCTTTTCTTTATTTTTTGGGCGAAATTTTCATTATTTTTCCATGATGAGTGAACCGATTACCACAAAATTATATGTATTTTCCGTAGGAAACAATAGTATTTTTTTTTAACTTTCAAACGCCTAGGTCATATGGGTCTCCCGTCCTAATCGTTTTATATTGTTATATTCGGAATTTTTTGCTATTTTTTTTTATTTTTGCTTTTATCTAATTTGGCATATAAAAATACATATAACCCTAATATTAAACACTTCTATCCCAAACCCATAAGATTTTATAGCCTTTTCTTAATTTTTGGGCAAAATTTTAACTCTCCCGTAATGGCTCAAATACCCATAAAATTTATATGTGAATTCCATAGGAGGAACAATAGGATGTTATTGATTCTTTATACACTTATGTCTTATCGCTTGCCTAAAATATGGGTTTTTTTTTTCAAAATTTTATCATTTTGAAAATTTATTCGTTTCTGCTTTTATCTGATTTGGCATTTCGAAATACATGAAACCCTATATAATGATAGGCGGCTACTGAGCCACCGATTCGAATATTTAACTTTTATTTACAAAAAACTATATATCAATAACTAAATTATACATAACAAAGACTATATATATATTCTAGCATTTGATTTATCAATTTAACATTGCTTCTAGAGTATGCAGGCAATTACCTTAATTAATTGGTGTTTCTTTAACTAAGATAACCATACATGTAACCAGGGACGTATGCAGAAACTTCCCTAAGGGCAAGAGATTTCTAAGGGGGGGCAAGAAGTTTTTTAGAAGAAAAAGAAGTATTTAGGCTTTTGTTAGTGTATAAGTTAATAAATGATCATTATATTAACTAAAAATTTTAATCTGAAGAATTGTTTTTGGTTAATATATCAATTTTAATGGTATAAAATATAAAATTATTAAGGGAACAATGGCCCCCTTTGCTTCCCCCCCCCCCCCCTTCAATACGTTGCATGTAACTTACGTGTAGCCGAGATTGCATAGAATTCGTCGTTCTGTAATAGATTTTAAAAAATTCCTCCATATTTCTACGCATATTCCACAGGATGGTATATTTATTTTTTAAAGGCCTGACTTCTATGGGTTGCCCCCTCCCCCTAATCAATCAAAATTATTTCAATCCGAAATTTTTTGTTATTTTGGGCAAAATTTTAACTTTTCTAACACACTTAAGTTTTATAGCCCTTTTTTAATTTTTAGATAAAATTTAAACTAATTTTGAGCCTTCTAGCACCACTCATTTTTAATAATCCGATTATATAAGCCTCCTAAGACCAACTCATGAGCCAGATGTCTGCCGAGAATATCTCAAAAGGCATTAGAGGATTTTTCATAATTTTGACCAATTCAGGTTAACTCATAATATACCTTCTATGCGCAAAAGTCATATTTAATTTCATCAAAAGTTATTAAAAGTTCATTCAGCCCGTAAATTATCTATGTGGGCCTCCTTTACCTATAAATGCCCTTAAAAATTTTATTTTCTCATTACCATTTTTTGGTCAAGAAATTGACAGGATATATTTTTAAAAGCCTAGGATATGGTTGACCATTTTGAGCATTTATTTCTATGAATTTATTAAGGTAAAACAACGTTTGCTGGGTCAGCTAGTTTAAATATAATAGAGTGCATCGATATATTAACCTTTACAATTTAATTTAAAAAAATTGTCTGTTTAAGTTTTTATTAAATATCGGACGATTGAGCTCATGTAAATTTAGTTCTGTTTTACTAATATCGAATGTTGAGGGTTAATAATTATATTAGTGACCACCAACTTCCGAGGCAGAATCTTCTGAGAAAGACAGACTTAGGTCAAAGTCGTGCGTTAAACATTGCGGAACCTCCTGTAGTTTTAGTAGCACATAAGAAAAAGGTCTAAAAAAATCCATTGCTCACCTTTACTTATCAATGGCTAGAAACAACACATTGATAAATAGGTTTTCGACTAATCTTTAATTTTAGCTATTATCATTAACAATAAGGGTCAAGGGAACCGGATCACAAATAAAAGCAACGCAATTAATGCTGGACTTTAAGCTAATTTTACTAAAACCTAAGAATTTTGTGCAAAAAAATAATAAAAAAGTGCGCAATCTAGACGCCTAGATACAGTTGATAGATTCCAATGGGTCACGAACCGGCCTTGGCCAGGAGATTAATTTACATAATGTTTATCTTATATGCATGGGCACATTTTTTCAAATTAGAAAGGCCAGCCGTTTTTAGATACACTAAACGGCTAACCTAATGTCCTAGCACGTAATACTAACGGATTATTCTATAAAATTAATTGATGAAGTGCTAATTAGCTGTGTCATCACGACTTGGAGGATTAGTTTTTTTATAAAGAATTTTTAGTTTGTAAATAGATTATATTAGGCCATTAGGATATGATCTTTAGATCTTGAGTCTAATTCAATGTCAATACAAAAGAATAACTTACTGTATTCTCCCATCAACTCCAATCAACTTATTATAATTCTTTTTCTCTCTAAAACACCTGGCAAACCCAACTATTTTTGGGAGTAGGGGGCGCCTAAAAAAGTTTTATCGATATTACCAGAAAAATCGAAAAGTCAGCCGGAAAGGGGGGGGGGGGAGCCAGCCTTGACTTTCCTTACCCCTCTCCCCTGCTGAGTATATGTATTTGTTAATAATAATTATATCTATTAGATTTTGATATCCTTTAAAGTCAAGTTACAGCAAGAACTAATCAATATGGCCGAATATGATGAAAACTTCATTGGGGTATAAATATTTAAAGAAACGAAAAAATTAATATACTTTTATGATGGTTAATATACTTATAAGGGTTTAAATTAACTACCCGAAAAAAAATAATTTAATTTTTTTTACCGGTTAATTTTAACAAGCAAAGACCAGATATGTAACAAATATTATAATTATTAACAAATTAATTTTATTAATTTTATGAAAATAAAGTGGTATTTTATTTTTTTAATAAAATTAAATTTAAATTACACAGGTCAACAAATTGAGAGTTATATAATTCTAAAGATCAAACCTGCCATCTTACGAATTTTAATACATGAACCGTTTTTTAATCAAACTTAGTTAATCAGCTATAAACATTAAATTTAAAAAAATTTCTGTAGTAAAAAAGATTCAAAAGCAAAAATAAATTGAAATTTTTTTGCAAACAGTCTAACTGTTAAATTCAAACTTTAAATTATATTTCTATTAAAATTCGATTATATATGGTGCAAAAATCATTATACAAATGCTGATGATGTAGATGATCAAAAACATTTTACAACTCATTATATGAGATGATAATGAGTTACGATTTATATATGTAAAATTGTTAATTTTTTTAGGGTATTCTAGAGGTCGCAAAATCTGTTAAAGAAGGTTTTGATATGGATGAACCAAAAGCGGAAGAAATTAAGAAACGGATTTTATACGTGATATAAGGCCAATATAGGGATGCATGCTTTTATGTTTCCTTGAACTTATTTTTTGTAAAATTGATTTTTTCCGACATGATAAGGTAAGGCCATAGGAGGGATGTAATTATTTAAACCCTAAACTTTATATCAATGGATATTATTGCGTTGATAAAACATATTAACATTGAAAATCTTTGCAACGTGTAATTTAAAAGTTTGATATGTATAAAATAACTTACCTTGAGGCGATATTCTATTAAGGATTAAGGCCAGATAAATAAAAAAAACTAGGTTAGGTAATTAGAAACAATTTAATAATCTTTTTTATCAATTTTCTTGCTCAAAAACTAAACTTTTTTACAATTTATAAAACAGATCAACAAGTATTTATCTCAGAAATAATGATTTTATAAAAAATTGCATCCACTTGATGGCCTATCTCATATATGTATTGTTTTTCTTAATTAATTTGCATTTGGCTCCTTAGATCCGTTTATTACAAAATTAAAGTTTTTAGCAGATTAGCCTCCCCTAAACAAATTTATTTTTTTCATATTAAAATCTCTTGTAATAACCATCTTAGATAATGAGAAAATATTTAAGATCAAGCACTTACTGAGTATTACACAGGTCAACAAATATTAATGTAAACGTGAATTTTATGAAAACATAAAAGAATACATTCCTAACATGGCCTAATCTCATATATATTTTTCATTTTTCTTAGATTTTTCCGTCTTTGGCTCCTTGGATAAATGGCCTTTTTTGACCGAATTGACAGATTTAAATATATCCAAAAAAAATTTAAAAATCTTTTTTTGCATATAAAAATTTTATGTAACGTATATTTTTAATCACAAATAATGGAAAATAAATTTATTAATATATCAAGCTCTTACATCGGCATTTAAATAATATAAAATATTTCGCGTCTAAACTTAAATATGACACGAAACACGATATATTATAGGTTTTTAATGAAAACACTATTTAAAGCTTGAATTTATCACTGAATTTTGTAAATATGCAAAAATAAAATTTTAATATACTTTTGTTTTTGAATCTATTTGGTTTTTTGACTTTTTTTTAAAAAATATTAAATGTTTCTAATTGACTAAGTACTAAGTTTAATTAGAAAAATCGGTAAATTTGATATTACCTAAGATGGCAGGTTTAATTTCTGTACTTAACTCATAACTCTCAAAAAGTTATTGACCTGTGTTATATTACATATGTTTTGCTTCCAAACATGGATACTACCCGAGGTCGATTTTTATAAATATTATTAAATAAAACAGTTTTTAATTATTGTTAAAGTGCGGAAAAAATTAATATTCTGAATTTTTTTTAATTGTTTTTTCTAAAAACACTAGCTGACTAACTAAGTATGATTAAAAAACAATAAGTGGATTTGAAAATCCCTGAAATGGCAATGATCTTTTTTAGTTCATATATACCAAAAATACTTGTTATCTTTACAAATTATTTGATTTTTACAGTTATAATCGTTAAATTTAAAAATAAATGTTGTTTGATAGGGATTGCAATGCTATCATTTTTGTTAGCCTAAATGAATAGTTCGAATATAAAAAATATAAAAGTTGGCCTGCTGTATGTCTTGCGTTTATGCATTACCAATCCTAGCAAGATAATTTAGCAGCTAATACACCTATTTAAAAATTCTGAAATTTATTTATAAATCTGCGTGAAAGTAAATATATACACTTAATTTGTGTTTACCTTTGTAATTTTTTATTTTTTGATTTTTTGTTTCATAGATTTTCAATAAAATAGCAATATTTGAAATATTATTTTTAAGATTTTAATCTCTTTAGATATATAGTTACTCTAATAATGATTCTTTACTATAAGGTCTAAGCCCATAACCAATTTTTTTATAATAGTATATATTTAGGTCAACATATCTTCAGATGTCAGTTATTTTGAAAATTACATAAACGCTTGGAAGTTGGAAAATTTGATGCTAATTATGAAACTCGGAGTCAAGATAGATAAAAAAAAGTAAAACTTTCTCTTTTTTTAAATATTAAGATGCCTCATCTTAAGACAAAGTTAAAAGCTTAACAGTAGTCTACCTAATGTAATTTATGTTTTTTTGGATGGGTCTGAAAAGCAAAATCCCAAAACGCAAAATCTCAAAAAGCAAAATCCCATAAAGCAAAATCCTAAAAATCAAAATTCCAAAAATCAAAATCTTTAAGTAATATCTCTTTTTTTTTTAATTTTTTTCATTTTTATGCATTTTGTGTTTTAAGGATGTCTTTGATAAGTATTTTTTATGAGATTTTGCTTTTTTTGATTTTGCTTTTCAGACATCTTTTTTTTGGCATTTGTCGGTGTTTTACTGATTTGATGTTTTAAGTAATATTTTTATTTTGCTTTTTGGGATTTGGCTTTTTCAGACAAAATTTTTTTTTCGTTTTTTGGCAATTGTCGGTTTTATAGATTTCTTTGATATTGTAATTTTTTTGGAATTTTGCCTTTCAGACAAAATTTTGTTGTTTGGCATTTGTCTTTTATAAATTTCTTTTATGTTTTAAGTAATTTTTCTGGGATCTTTTCAGACAATTTTTTTTGACATTTGTCGGTGTTTTATGAATATTGATGTTTTAATTAATTTTAAGTAATGTTTTAAAGATTTCGCTAAGCAAAAATATTTTTGTTTTTTGGCATTTGTCGATGTTTTTTGAATTTCTTTGATGTTTTAAGTTATTTTTTTAATTTACAATGTGGGGTCCATGCGGACCCTAAATTAAATTTTTAAATTCTAAACAAATGTTATTATTAGACTTAGATCAAATTTTAATTACTACTTTTGTTTATTATATATTTAAGAAAAATGTCACAAAATTTAAGCCAATAAGCTATAATATATTTGAAGATATTCAAAATACAAAAGGACCCCACAACACCAATCGCAGATTGAGGGTCTCCTTCACTACAAGTTTTTTGGGCTGAACAATAATCAACATGATTATAATGATTTGATCAAGGCCTAAATACATCGTCTGTAGATCCACTTTTTTTAAAATTTTACCCAAAATTTTGACGAATTGACAATGAGAATAATTTTTCTTATTAACGCTTTAGCCTAACGACAACCTATTTAAATATCAAAAAAACCTTCTTTTTCTAATTAATTTGACTAAAATTATACCATAAATATTGACGAGAATATTTGGTATTGGCATCTCGCAACTTAAATCAGCCAAAGAATGCGCCATTTGTCAAGATCGTAAAAAAAGCTAATCTATTAAGACAAAAAATTACCTATTAAGTAATATAAAGGATATATGGATTGTAATTGTACGATTTATTTTAAGCCACTAGGATTTAAAAGGTACTTCAACTACACTCTAAATGTCACAGGTCGCCAGATCTCTTACTTACCCGATCACGGGCTAACGATAATTAGTTCAATTTAAAGAGATTCTGTTGTTTTATGTAAGGTTTTCCTGGAAATTAATTATTTAAGTGTGCTTATTTGTATAGACCCTAACTAATTTTAAGGGTTTTCTAATGAAAAATGCTTAGAATATATATTATAGCCGAAAAACAACAAAGAATTATTTATATATGCTAACCATTGCTAAAGTACTGGCTATGACTTTTAAAAAATAGTTAAATGTATTCATCCACATAGTTAATAGTTGACGCTAAAAAAGGTAATTGAAATATAGTTGACACTTAATAATATGTAACAAAGTTACAGTTTGGTTTTTAATCTGAAAAAAATTAGAATAAATCTATTTTGATTACCTACAAAATCCCAATTATATTTAATCAAGTAATAAAAACTTTAAAACGCCTAAACCAAAAGGCTCTAAAAAGCCACATTAATGTAATAGCCCCAAAGCGGCAAAAACAATTACAAAAAAAAAAAAATTTTTTTTATAGAAGTTAGTGGTTATTACTTTTTTTGAGGTATATCCTTTTTTCATATTAAATCAATTATTAATATCGCATGACTGTATATTGACAATCGCTTTAAATTACAACAACGAATTTGAATCTACATTATTAGTTAAAAAACCTTTGTCAACTAATATTGTTGGTTATTATTAAAAGAAAATTTCACTAAATTAATTGTTGCAGCCAAATTTCTCACATTTAAGGAACTTAGTGTTAAAAATCGTATTTAGACCAAAGTGTTTGCGCCCAACGGTAAATTTTGTTACAACAAATTAAATTATTTAATGAAATTTTCTTTAATATATAATTAACAATATTAGTTCACAAAGCAATTTTTAACAAATCATAGAAATTGATAAAATTCGTTATTGTAGTTAAAAACGGTTGTCACGTCTCTATATGTTATGCAACACTTAATAATTAATTAATTATAAAAAAAGGAACTATCTCAGAAAAGGATATTAGCAAGCTTACTAATTTCTATAAAATATTTTTTTTTGTAATTGTTTTTGCCGCTTTGAGAGGCTTTTACATTGATGTGGCTTTTTAGAGTCTTTTGGTTTTGGCACTTAAAGGTTCTATTCTTGATTGAATATAATTAATTGACTGAATTATCTTTTCTCACTATTTCAAACCAACATTTTAGTGTTTCTTAATTTTTTCTATTAAATAATACTCTCCTAAACATATGAATGCCGATTGCTGATTTTTTGCAATTTCATATAAACTATTTATTAATGGCATTAAGGATTGGGGTTGCCAATCAATGAGTCGTTTAAAACATGATTTACTGATTCACTAACAATGTTGGTTATTAAACTTGTACATGTTTTATTTACTAATGGTTTAAAAATATATTTAAACAAAAGTTGCTCTATATCTTTTTTAAAACAAGCTTAAAAAGTTTGTTGGTAGCTGAGAACAATATCCCATTAGACTATTACTACACTGAAAAATATTTTACAAATTAAAGTTTTAAGGTAGATAGTTGATTAATTTTAAAATATTTTAAGAGATTTTGACTGTAAATAAGAAAATATTTTTCATCTAAAAATTTGACCGTTATAAGGATAGAAAAATAAGTGGTGATTATTTATTTCGCTTAACAGTAAAATTTTAAAAATCAATTTATCTTTTTGAATAAATTTTTTTAGTAAAATTAACATTTTCCTTATTTGTGTTACGTTTATTGGACTGCTTAAGCATGGCATACGCTAAAACTCTTGCTTATATGTAATACGTCTTTCCCGTAATTTTGTATTACAGGTAGGATAATTCTGTTTTTTGATTAATATGTCATAAATTACTTGATTAAATATTTCAAAAAAAAACGTAATGTCTTATTTTACATATATGATCTGTTTTAATCTGGGATGAATCTTTAAAAGAATTATTATAAATTAATTCATTATGAAATATTTCAACAATTTATATTAGTTAGGTCTTTTTTGCTATGTAATACAAATTTTTAATTTATACAAATATATAAATTGCAAATTTACATCATTTATTTTGTTATGCATATGACAATTAAATATGCAATATGTTTTTTGTGAATCGCATATTTAAGATTATATCTCTAATAATATAAATATTATGATATTTAAAAATTATCTTAAACAGAAAATAGAGGGGGACAATGTATTAACAAGAGAAAATTCAAAAAACAAAGTATCCCCCAAAAGTTTTTTCTCATTAAAAAGCTAATTCCTTAATTGCATTACCGTGTGACGTTTTTTTATTTTAAAGACATTCAACACCGACAAATGCTAAAAAATATAAAAATATTTTTTTGAAAAGCAAACAAATTACTAAATTTTATTAAACCATTTGAATATCCGAATGCCAAAAAGCGAAAAAAAAATTTGTCTGAAAAGCAAAATTTTAAAAAATTACTTAAAACATCAAAGAAATTCATACGAAAAATGCCAAAAACAAAAAAAAATTTGTCTTGAAAGCATAATCCCTAAAATATCAAAAAATTATTTTAAATTATTTAAGACGTCAAAGAAGTCTATAAAACACCGACACATGTCAAAAAACAAAAAAAAATTTGGTCTAAAAGGCAAAATCCCATAAAGCAAAATTACCCAAAAAATTGCTTAAAACATTAAAGAAATCCATAAAACACCGACAAATGCCAAAAAAACAAAAAAGAAACTTTTGTCTGGAAAAATCTCAAATGGGATTTTGCATTTGGGATGCTTCTAAGACCCATTCTGTTTTTCAATTCTACTGACTCATAGCTTTAAAAAAAAAGATTGCTTTTGTGACATCAAAATTTTGAAAAAAATTTTTTTTGCATAGTTAAAGTGACTATATTACTAAAAAAAATAAGAATTTGAATTAAGTTTTACCGCAAATTAAAAAAATACAGGCCATCTCATTAAGAATAAGAATTTTTTGAAATATTAAAATTGTATTAATAGTCTGAATTTAATCAATTTGTAAATTATCCATAAATACTCATGGGTATTTTTGTTGCAATAATGGTCATAGCTAGTTTGCTAATTTCGAAATAACAAAAAGTAAACAATAAAATTGTCAAGCACATAATTACCAATATAAGTTTATTACTTCTTAAATGTTTTAGGTTTTATTTTTTCTAAAGTTATTTCAGCACTTGATGTGCCCATTATTTTTTTAATAGCCTAAGAGGGAAATTTATTCGGTCACTTTTTAATCAGGCATTTAATTTTATTGCATTTAAATGTAAATATTAAATGTTAGAATGCTTGCGTTCAGGGGCGTATTGAGTAAAGGTCACTTTAAAAATTTTTTTTTATTTTTATGATGTAATTAGCGTTTGAATTTATATAACAAACATATCAAAGGGGATAGAAATTAATAAATTTGATTTTTTAGAAAATATACAGCCATATAACAATTTTGCAAAAAAAATATCAATATTTAAAATAAAATTTGTAGTTCCTTTCTTAAAATTTCTTGCCCCCCTTTAGAAAGGTTTTTGCATACCCATTTGCGTACTTACATATTGAGACCTGCTAAGATAAAACAATTATTATATCTTAGCCAGTCCACTTTAAAAACAGATAATGTCTGCTTTGCCCATTGAAAAGTTTTATTTTAATTGTATCTTATAATATTTCGTATTGATATTAAAATGCAATATAAATCAAGACATAACAATAAAATTTAGTTATTTTAGTTTCGTTACCCATGTTTTAAAGGCTGTTAGCAGACTAAAAATTTACATATAACATTGAAAATACAACTTAATTCCTATTTTATCAAATTTATAATTATGTTAAATTTCATTATCTATAGATTTTGGCCATATCCTTATACTATATACCATCTAAAATATGGATATCATTGGGCATCAAGCCAATTATGTGAGCTAAAATTATATAATTATGTGCTATAAATTTTTGAATATATACAAATTTTTTAAGACAAAACTAAAGTAATTTAGATTTTATACGTGTATCAAGGTTATTTTGTCCAATAAGGCAACCAAAATGCTTGGAGGCCTCAATTAATTTTCAGATACCAGGTTAATATTTTCGGCCATTTTAAAAAGTTTTTTAAGTGGCGTGTAATACAGGTAAACAAATTTTCGAGTTATGAGCTAACCAAGAAGATAATAATTATTAAAAAATTGAAAATATATCGTGTTGTATTAGTTTGGACGCAGAATATTTTGTATTATTTAAATGCTAATATAAAAGCTTGACATATTAAAAAATTTTTCACATTATTTGATCTAATAAATATACAAAGGTCTTTTTTATAAAAAAAAAAGATTTTTAAATATTTTCTTTTTAGGGTATTTCGATCTTTCAATTTAGTAAAAAAAAAGCCATTTTTTTGTTATGGACGGATGTAAGAAGCGGCAGGAAGAAACTTAGAAAAACAAAATATATATGGTCAATTCCACCTCAATCCAACAAGTCCGGGAAGGGTACCCCTTTTGATTTGGCTGAAATTTTGCATGGAGGTAGTATCTAAGGGTATCTCATAATCTGGAAATTATTTTTAAGCGGAAGTGATTTTTGACGGAGATAGGGGTAAAAGAAAAAAAAATGCAAGGTGAATTTTGACATTTGATGCAACTTTGGGAGGAAGTCAAAAAGTATTATAGCTAGAGACGTAATTTTTTATTTTGAAGAAGACAATAAGGGCTATCTAGCATGAGTTTATTATTTTAAAATATTTATTTTAAAATTTTACAATCTTATAAATGTTTAGTTTAAAATAACTAAAAAAGCATTTATTTTAATTTCTTGAAAAATTGCTAAAATATACTTTTTAATATTCTTTATAAATACTAGAACTCAAAAGTCTGGGACCGACATGACTTTTTTTAAAAAAATTCAAAAAAATAATTTTTTTTTGATTTTCAAACAAAAATTTGCTCCCTGCACTATAATAGTATATTAAAATGTGCCAAATTTGAATATATATAAGAAGTTAGACATAGGGGTATTTATGTTAGACCATAACAGTTTTATTAATTTGATTCATACTATTGTCAATTTTGGAAAGAAAAAGGGAACTTCAGATCAAAAAAATTGGTAATTTTCAGTATTTTACTCCTATCTTCAAAGCCGACTTTCTGAGTCAATACCAAACCAATTTAAAAATTTAAAATTGCATTTTATACATATAACACTACTACATAACATAAATTTCCCCCAACATTTTACAACACACCCATAGCTTTTTATGAAATAAAAACAAATTGCCAAGTATTTTAAAATTTTTCAGGCGTAAAAAATAAAAACTTAAAATTTGTATGCTTATATTTGCTAACTTTTACTAGTCTTTTTTAGTTTGATGAACAATATTAGAAATTGCACATAATACTCAATATTTATCATCGGCAAAATTCAAAAAATTTGTTAAATTTATTGTATAAAAAAATTTGAGAGGATTTTAGAAAAAATAATAAGGTTAAAAAATTTGTAAAAAATTATTTTTTTCTTTTATTTAATAGTTTTTAAATAAAACAGCCTCAACAACGTTAAATCTGACAAATAAGTAAAATAGTATATTTGGCCTATTTAGAATATTATGCTTCAACAGATTTTCTTTTTTTGTAATTATCAACAAACTTAAAATAAACGTAAAAAGTCTATTATTTTATGAAACATAGTGATATGTTTTTTTGATATTATAATTACATAAAAGAAATCAATTTTAGGGGTAAACAACCTCAAATGATTATAACGGGCAGAATTAGCTTCAATGATGAATTTTAAGACTAAATATTAGACCCAATTTAATATAAATAAAATATAGACATTCAGTCTTTTTTACTAATTTTTACAAATGCCAAATATGTTTTTGAAAGGCTATTTAGAGCAAGGAATACCATATATATCTACCTTAAAAAAGTTTAAAAACCAACAATTTAAGTTCCAATTACATTTAGTTTTATATTATAGACGCACTAAACCTACTAAAGAGGAAATATCACTGTTACTTGATTCTGGCATATGGATTTGGGCATTGACCAAAAGTTATTAATAACTAAATGAGCTCCTAACAAATGTTTTAATAGGAATAGCAAATTACAAATTTAATTAAAATAATGGAATAATTTTATAATCTTCTTTTTTGTAATTTACCTACCTCGTTCTTTTAAGATTTTCTATACATAGCATATATACTATTTATTTAACACTTAAACAGGCAATTTATGACTGATTATATAGGTTCTAGATATTATTAGATAATTATGCAAAATTAATAAAAAAAATAAGCTTGCACAGACAAATACAATCTGCGTTAGTTTTTTGACTTGGCAAATTTAGGTATTATATTGTAGAAGTGTCAAAATCAAATGAAAAAAGCTGGGGCTATTATAAGTTATTAAGCAATATTTTATCTATAAATGAATGTTAAATATTAAAAAAAGGTTGGCTGGTTAACCAGAAAGTCGATTTTGAAAACAGGCAAAATTTTTACTTTGGTTTTAAGGTTCACCTTTTTATTGTAAATTTAATAATAGTAGGAATCAATTAATTCAAACTATTATAGTCTAACATAATTGCCCATAAGTCCTGCTTTTTGAATACTGTCAAATTTGGCACATTCTGCATAATTATGTCCCAAAAATAGGGAAAAAAATTGATTTTTTTAAATTTTGTAAAAATCATGCCGGTCCCAAACTTTTTAAATCATATATATATTCACCTTATAAAGGGCCATATTATATAAATGTTTCAGAAAATTTAAAGATAAGTTTTTTAAGCTATTTGTGTTTAAACTTAACGTTATTTTTTTTGTAACTAAAAAAAATTTTTTTATTATTTGCATCTAAGGTAGCCCTTATTACGATCTTCAAAATTTAAAAAAATTATGACTCTAGCTACAATACTTTTGATAATACATGCGCTCAAATTTGCCTCAATTTTTTTTTTGCAAAAAAATGAAAATTATTTTTGCTTATATCTCGGTCATCACTTCCGGTTAAAAAAAAATTAGGTTTTTATCAGCGCCCAAGGACTCTACCAGTGTGCCAATTTTTAGCCAAAACTGAGACTTCAAGGGA
Source organism: Acutogordius australiensis (assembly GCA_030555515.1). Classification (NCBI taxonomy): domain Eukaryota; kingdom Metazoa; phylum Nematomorpha; class Gordioida; order Gordea; family Gordiidae; genus Acutogordius; species Acutogordius australiensis. The sequence goes on from CM060242.1 coordinate 5,642,142, forward strand.
AAAAGTTTGTCGATTTGAGGTGGAATTGACCATATATGGAATAAGGCCATCATGGGAATAATTTTTTTATGTTTTAATAAATTTCACTGTTGTGCCATTAATATTCTTGACCTGTGAAATCAATGAATACTTTAAACTCATATGGTGTTATAAAAAAGACATATCATTTTTATATATATTTTAATTAGTTCTCCAACGAATTATTGTTTATATAAAACCCCAAAAAAATAAAATATAAATCATTTTCATTAAATGTAAAATTTTGTTGTTAATTTATTTTAATCTAACTTTTTTACATAACTTCGCTCTCTGTGATATTTAACATGGGTGTTTGTGACAACTGGCAATTTATATATCATATAAAACAATTTTTTACAGCATATATAACTCAAATAATTCTGTCAGACATTTCATTTAAACGCAGAAATAGAATTACTAATAATCCTATTAAAGCAAATATTAAGAATCCTTAAAACAACCATTGGACATTTCACAACGGCTAGAAATAATTTTACTTTATATATTATGCTTTCTTTAAATTCCTAAATTGATATTTGCCAGGTGTAAAAACTAGGCAGTGAATTGTTTAAAAAAATAATAAATAAAATAACTTTAAGCTTTGTACAATATTGTTTTTTAACAGCTAGAAAACATTTTTAATAGGCTGAAATTTTTAAATCATAGATTTCAATTATATTGTTTTATCATCATAAATAGCAAAATAAACATGTATTATTATGTATGTAGGCAATAGCATTTGGAATGATAACAATGTGTCGCTTGCAAAAATCAGAATCAATATACTTAATGTAGATAATGACAAAACTTAATTTAGGCGATTCACGAGAGCCTGTAGGCAAATTTGAGACAATATATCAATATTTAGGTGTTATAATACTTTGTCTTATGTGTCAGGCAAGGCTCTTTTTAAATAATTTTTGAATTTCTTTTTGTCTAAGAATGGAAAAATAGCAATTTTAAAAGTATAATTTTAGTGCGTTTTTAAGTTTAATCTTAAAAAAAATAAATAATATACAATTAAAATTTTCTTATTATTTGTTGCTTTTTTAAAATTTATAAAAATATGACATATACATAAATATTCCATAATTAATTATGTTAATTTTGCGCAAGCATTTCTTTAAAAATTAAAACATTGTTTAAGTGTTCAACTGTTTATTAAACTGCAAAAATAACCTGAAATTAAAATTTGTAAAGTTATATGAAAATTTATGGATGTATATTGAGCAAGGTTAAATTATTTTAAAAGAATTATAGGTTTTTTTTAAATTGTCGAGCATAATTTTTGAACTAATATCTTCTGAAGATTAGTCAGTATATAAGTATAGTTCCTAATGGACATTGCTTCAACAAATATAATTAAACTTGCACAAAGTATGTTTGAGGGCATTAAGCAATTGAGGGCAGCATCTCTTGTATTAATAAATTAATTATTTTGTGGCTTAAAAATTATGAGTGTTTTATCTATAGTATGTTTAAACATATTACATACAAATAAGATAGTGTTTCCTTCTTTAAAATTTTTTTTTCAATAAATTTTTGGTGCAAATAATTAATTTTTATTAAAAATGACTAGGCGTTTTGATAATTGTATTTTACATAGTTAAAAAACAATTATTTCTGTCCATAATAAGATACATATTTTTTTAGGGCAATAAATTTATCCTGAATCATTTAATACTATGTTACATCCTGCAATCATTCTCCATCTGTAAACAAAAAGTTGATTTGAAGGTCAATTTTACTTTTTGTATGTATGAAAAATATAATAAAATATAAACAAAAACAAATTTTTTTTATGTATTGTGGCATTTTTGGGTTATATACAAATTAGAGGATTCATAACCCTAAAGCATCATTTAAGGCAATCATTGATTTTGGTCAAGTTTTTGGTGCTGATTACAAATATAAAGTCAGAATTTTTTCTAATGTATGGTCAAAAAGGCCATTTTGGTTATTTGAGGGGTATTTTAAGCTTTAATAACTTGATAACAAAAAAAGCAAATAAAAAAATTATAAAGGTGTATAGAAGAGAAAACCTTCATTAACAACTCAATGGATATGATTTTTTATATAATTAATATTTTTTTTTAATTTTTTTAAATTTACTTTTTTTTTCACACACCTTTCTTCAGACCCATTTTTCGTAAGCCAGACTATAAATTTTTTATATAATTAACCTTCTAACCAGTTTTAACATGAAATACGAATATCATCTTATGTTTTATTTACATGTGAAATGACTTTATCAACAAAGCACTTAAAATATTCAATGCAAACATAACATTACGCACAAATTATTTAATTAAGACATGCAAAACATAACACAGGTCAACAAATATCAATGTCAAAAACGAAATTGTTATGAGAACATAAAAGAATGCAACCCCATGATGGCCTAATCTCATATCCTTTTTCTTAGTTTCTTCGGCCTTTGGCCCCTTAGATTCATCTATAACGAAAAATGGCCTTTTTGACCAAATTAACAGATCCAAATATACCCTAAGAAGAAAAAATATAAAAATCTACAATGCATATAAAGATTCCTTGTAACTTATATTTTTAATCACAAATAATGAAAAAAAATTTTTTATCAATATATTGAGCTCTTACATCAGCATTTAGATTTATTTCGCGTCCAAATTTAATACGACACGATATAATATCGGTTTTTAATAAAAATATTATTTTAAATTTAACAGTTTACCTTGTGTGAATATGCAAAAATAAAACTTTAATTTATTTTTGTTATTGAAATTTTTTTGTTTTTTTTTACCTTTTTTTCTAAAATCTTCAATGTTCATACCTGACCAGGCACGTCTAGATCCCTTGGGGGAGAGGGGGGGGAAATAGTGCCCCCCCCCCCTTAAAAAAATATTTGAACTTGCTCCCCTACATAGTAATTTTATGTTTGCCCCTCCCCCAAAAAAAATTATATTTGCCCTCCCAAAAATACATAGTAATTTTATTATTGCCCCCCCCACCCCCAAGAAAAATTAAATTTGCTCTCCCAAAAATACGTATAAATGATATTTTTTCTTCCACATAATATAATTAAATTTACTTCGCCAAAAATATCTAAATAATATTATTTCAAAAATATTTACTTTTTTTAGAAAGTGTTTTCATTCATCAACACTTCGCTTGATAGATCAATCTAACACAGAAATTATTTCTTTTGTTGTTAAATTTATAGAAAAATTTGATTTTACAGAAAACTGTATATTTGTGAAAGCAATTCATAAATCTGATGACTAAGAAATTTTCTCACTTGTCAACAATCTTTTGTTATAATATAATCTAAAACCAAAGAACCTGATCGCACAATGCTACGATGGGGCGAACGTAATGCCCGGGGAAAAAGGGGGTGTTCATGTATTTCTAACCCAAATAGCTGGACACCATGTCTATATTCACTGCTTTAACCACCGATTGCATCTTGTTGTAAAAGATCGTCTTGAAAATTTAAGTGAAGGGAAAGATTTTTGTATTTTCTTCCCTTCATAAATTTTTTCAACATGATGCAATTAAGGAAGTTAGTGAATGCGGGACCATAGCCCGGATGTTGCCCCATCGGTGGTGTAGTCACTACGACGCCATTGTATTTTTTTAAATTACATAAAAATATTAAATAGTCTTTCAAAAATTAAAAATAAATTTTTTTTATATTTTCAGGTCACCGGGCCGAAGCGTACCATTTTGTTAGAAATTAAACAATTTAGAAATACAAATACATATAAAGTTATTTTCAAAAACTGTATATATATAATACTTTTTTAAATGACAATAATCTATCTATGGTTAAAAGAAAAACTAAACTTAAAGATTTTTCTGATTTTTATTTATTTTCTAGTCATAAGTTTGACAATAAAACAGGTTAACAAATATCAATGCCAAAAACGTGATTTATGAAAACAAGAATGCATCCCCGATGGCCAAATCTCATATATATTTTTCGTTGTTCTTAGTTTCTTCTGTCTTTGGCTCCTTTGTCTATAACAAAAAATAACCTTTTTTCTAAAATTTTAAATGTTTATAACTGACTAACTAAATTTGATTAGGTAAAACGGCAAACGGATTTGATATATCCTAAGATGGCAGGTTTGATCTCTATAGTTAACTCATAACTCTCAAAAAATTGTTGACCTGAATTTAAATAATAATGATAAATTAAAAAGTTTTTATTTTAATATTGTTGATTTATTTATTGATTCTTTTGATAATAGATTTTTTACCGATAATATTTATTTAAAATCTTTAGATTCCCTTTATAAATTTGATTATCCTTTTTTAATATACAAATTAGAGCCTTTTTTAAAAACACGTAATATTTATAAAAATTCAATATCTAAAGAAATTGACGTAGCTAAAATTTTTTTTATAAGAAAACTTAATAATAACAAAAAATGTGTTACTATTAATTTTGTTAAATTTTTATATGATTACAAAGATACGTTTTCTAATCTATTTAAAGTTTGTTATTTGGCTCTTCAACGTCAAGTTGTGAGGCCACATTTTCTTCTTTAAAAAAGATAATAACTTCTAGTAGGTTGGCAGGTAGTGACCTGCGTAAAGGTGATTTGGTTCTTCTAGGATACGAAAAATCATTAATTGGGGCGTTGAATTTTGATGAATTATATAATTTAATTAAAACAACCTCTAGCATGAATATGTTAGATTAATACAATCACTGCTTTAGCTAATTATTGCTTACTATTTTAAGACATGGTTGCAAATTTTTTTATGCGCATTTAACGTTTATGTTCATGTTTTATTAAATTTTTTACCCTTATTAATTACTAGTTTTATATAACCAGTTTTTTTTCTTATATATTCTTTCAAATTAGCATACTTATACAATTTATTTTCATGATAATCAATCTTATTTTACTATTCATGTTCTAAATTCCAAAGTTTTATATAATTCATTTTAATCATTCATATATAATATTTTTAATATTCATGCGCATTGATACCAAATGATAAACTTATACTTACAAGTAATTTCCGATTTTTCTAAGCAATTGATATTAGTGAAAACAATTGATTTCACGGCGGCAAAAAATTTTTCTGCCCTTTACCAATTTTTTTTGCCCCCCCCCCCCCCAAAATGGAAAGCTAGGGGCCTGTACCTGACTAATTAAGTTTGATTAGGAAAAACGGAAATGGATTTAATCTCTGTGGTTAA
>CM060242.1:5647550-5820346 GCA_030555515.1 Acutogordius australiensis
CATTTATTTTGGTTCGTTTAAAACTCATTGATTAGTTGTATCATTTAGAAAAATATAGTCATTTCTTTTTTAATCTTCTTTTTCAATAAATCCATACCACAAAAACTTGTATATTTTTTTAATATAAAATATGGGTGTCTTCCTAAAGGAATTATGGGACAGTGGTGGAATATGTAAGATATTAAAGGTTAATCTAATGTGTTATCAATGAAGGTTATTGTAAGTGCGGCTGTATATGCTTACGAGTATTTTATCCATTAAGGTAAATTGCCATTTATTAGTTAAGTAGTTTGGTTAATTAAAATATATTTTTTATAAAATTTGAACCCGAGAATTTTTTTTGGAGAGTTTATTGTTAAGTAAAATGAAATATTTTAATTAACCTATAGTTTGCTTCATTTCATTTTTTAAGGTATTCTTTAAATAAGGTGGAATTTAACGGCCTAGGTGACATAACCAAAACAGTATCGTATAAATTTAATTTTTCTTTTTGAAGTTACATTATTAGAGTTGACAGTTTGGTCGTTTTAAAAATTGTCTAATTTTAACAGAATAATTTTTTTGCAATTTTTTTTCAGCCAATTAAATTCGCGTCCTGTTATAAAATTGTTCCGTCGCGCTAGAATATTAAAAATTTTAATAAACCCAATGTTTTACAATAATTAATAAAAAATACTAAGAGATTACATACCTCGATACAAATTTCCAAATTATTATTAAAATGTATATGGTTAAAAGAATTTTTCGCGGTACGGGGAGTAAAATTGCATATGGGTTAATAACATAACAGTCGCCAATTCGTTATATTAATATTTATTTTAATTTAAATTTTAAATTATCAAACGTACACTATAACATTTTGTTCGAAGTTGGCAGGTGAATAGCCGCGAGTATTGATTCTGATATTTTTCCTTTTATAGGTTGCTTATATATATCAACGTAAAATTCCAAAAGTTGTTTTCGTTCCGCCTGACGGTGATATTCCCGATATGACGGACTACGTTAGTAATAAGTAGAAAATTAGCCGCATATTTTATAGAAGGGTTATACGTATGGGAGCATAAAATAAGAAATATATGAACCCACCTTTGCATTTAATAGAAAGTTCATAATATTTAATAATTTAAATACTTAAAACTAATTAGGTAGAAAAGTGACTGGAAGGCGAAAAATTAATACTTCAAATTTAAGAACCTTGGTGTCTACTAATACAATGGCTAGTCATGAAGAGTATAGCTGAAAAAAATACAATACACATACTCATTAATTTTAACCAATTACATATAATTGATGATAGCTTAAGCTTCACCACCCTACGCCAGCCAGGCAAATGAAAGGAACACTTCACTCTCTTTGTATCAATCAAATAAAACCTTTCATTAATCAAAAACATTCACACTTCGGCAGTTGACAATACCATTGCCACCTATCCAAATAACAAAGTTTTAAACGGTCGACCTCCTCCCGTTTCACATTTAGAAACCTCTTTATCCCGAAAAATTCGTTCCCACCTAGCTCAACTTCGCTCTGGTCACTGTCAACTACTGGCAGACTTTAGAGCTCGCATGGACCCTTCTCTTAACAATACCTGCAATGACTGTAAATCATTCGCTGATAGTATTGAACATTGGCTCATCTGCCCAAACCGGGGGCCTCCTATCTCCCCGATAGATCTTTGGCTTAACCCAGCCCTCGCAGCACTCAAACTCACTTCTACATCCAACTTTTTAGGTCCAACGAACAGGGGCTACTAACAACAACAACATGTATTTTTGCATAGGGTAAAGTGTTTGAGTCAAAATTATATGATGCTAAGCATGATGTTTATATCCATTGGCTAGATATAAAATTTTGATTTAAGAGCAAAATTCTGATATCGTTTGAACTCATTGATATTTTGCAAAATCACCGAATTAAATTTAGATTTATTACTTTTTATCTCCTTCGTCAATAAAATTTTATACCACACAACTTGCATATATTTTTGATGTCAATCTTACTACCAACTTCCAACGAATGGGGCAATAAACAACAACAACAACATTTTTTTGAATTCATAAAGTTACACAATATAAAGTATATGAAAAGTTTAAAGAATTTTTAAATCCTGCCACAAATAATTAGGTTTTTGGATTTAATTTTTTACATATAAACTATTGCCAAATATTCGTGTTTGAAAAACAATTTTAAATTTGAATCAATTTTAAAAATTTTTAAATATATGTTAGTCCACAGAAAAAAAGCCTTTTAATCCAATGTCGGCTAGCTTTTAATTATAAATATATAATTAAAATGAGCTTCATACAAAAATTGTTCGCACTATTAAACGTCAGATTCCAGTAAAATTTTAAAAGTATTGGTTAACATAGCAAATTATTGAATATGAGCTTAAGAATTGCCAATTTAGGTATCTTTAAGTTCGTTTATCGTTTTTTCTAATTAAATTTAGTAAAAAACTCAAACAAAAAAAGATTTTGATACAAGCATAAATTGAGATTTTGTTACATATGCATGCTTAACTGTTAAATTAAAAATTTAAACATTAACCAATAAAATAGCGTGTTGTATTGACTATTATGTATTTAAATACTGATATACTTGTACTAAAAAATTCATTCCTGATTAATTTTTATATTATATTATAATTTTTATATGGAAATAGATTTAACATTCTTCTTTCAGGGTTTTCTTGCGGTCATTAACAATTAAAAAAAGCCCACATTTTATAGACGGATCTAAGGAGCCGACGAAAAAAACTGCAAAGAAAAATATATTTTTGAGATATGACTAAACATGCTTTTATGTTTTTAAAATTATTTTTGACATTTATATTTGTTGACCTCTTAATTCTATAATTTGCACCCAATTTGATTTTAACACACTTATCTTAAACTTAAATTATGTTTAATATTATATAGTGGTCGAATTTCTGTAACTATTTTCATTAATATTATAAACAAAACTAGTAATTAATATTTGTTTATGTCTATTAACGCAATTTGTTTACAAATTAAACATTAACGTATGGATCCCACTCTGTAATTTCAATGTTTGGAACCATGAATTTGCCTCAATGTAAGCTTAAAAATTAATAATTAACTCTTTATTTACTCTTTTATTTAGTAAATAATTTTTTAAACAGGTCAACAAATATCATTTATAAAAATAAGTTTATAAACATAAAAGCATCTATACCTATGGCCCTTCATATTGTTTTATGAATTATGCTTCTCCCGACGTCAGCATTTTTATTAAAATGTTTTGAACTATAAATTTGCCTCTGTAAGCTTAAAAATTAATAATTATTCTCTATTTACTCTTTTACTTAGTAAATAATTTTTTAAACAGGTCAACAAATATCAGTTATGAAAAATAAGTTTATAAGCATAAAAGCATCTATACCTATGGCCCTTCATATTGTTTTATGAATTATGTTTCTCTCGACGTCAACATTTTTATTCCTAACATATTTAAAATAAACTTTTTTGACATTGACAGAATTTGTAACTTCCTCAAAAAATTCATAGTATTTAATTAGATAAAAATATCATAATCTATTCAAAAAATGAGAAAATTTACATCATGATAAATATAATAAGGTTATTTATTTATAATAAGATAATTAAAACTATACATATCCTAATAGTTAGGTTATTAGGAATGTTAAGATAAATTGACTAATATGTTTTTTAAGAATTTATTTACAAATAAAATAATCATCAAAAAGCAAAAATATATATGGCAGTTATGCTTATTCAAATCTAATTAAATTGATGTTTAAATCAAATAGTAAATACGATTATTCATGTAAGCCCAAATCTAATTATAACTACAGGCCACGGCAATCAGCATTTAGATAATACAGAATATTTGGCGTCCTGACTTAAATACGACATGAATTATTATGCTCTTGAAACTATAATAGCTCGTAATGACCCCAAAGCTTAAACTAGTAAAAGTTTCTATATAATATAATTTTATAAAACAGATGTTTATTTTTATTTTTTATTACCCGCAATTCTGTTGAGTTTATTTAGACCGCAGCCCCCTAGCACATCTTTAAATTATCTTTCATAATGTGTTCTATTCAATAAAATATAAAAGAATTAAAAATATTGATAAAATTAATTTATTGACTAGATTTATTTAATATTATAGAAAAATAAAAAAATTTCCATTTTTAATATCTCTTTGTGTTAAATAAAATTTATAACGTAGAATATTATTTATATTAGTTTGTAATTAAAAAGAAAATTTACCTTTATGATAATAAAACGAAATGTTTATCTTAAACTCTAGAGGTTATAAATGTTTTAATTGGGGTAATAATAAAACCTAAGTTCTACAAATATCTCACCCTACCATTTGAGTGGTCTAACTATTTATTGAAGTCACACAAAGTTAGAAAGCTGGCATAAGATTCCACATTATGCCCACTAATGATTATAAGACGTGATTTATTCAAAATAATGAATAGTTTTTTTGTATCGAAATAAAAATATTTTGTTATTTATTTCATATTTATAAATGATGATGTGTTAAATAACTAAAGTGATAGAAACGTGAAATTGTTAGACCTAATATTAAATATATAAAAAAAATTTTTTACACACTTAAGCGCCCTTATGTTTTCCTCTTTTCAAATAATTTTTATTATTTGTTTGTAAATAAAGATTTTTACAAATTTTATTTCTTGGAATGGCATATCATAAAATAATTCTTAAAAAAAAGATCTAGGATTTTAACAAGTTAGATTATATTGAAACTAAGGGTTGATTCAATGGACGTAAATTTTGAAAACAAATATCACTGGCTCCATGCAAAATGCCCTAAGGCAAATGTGTTTCAATATCAATTTTTTGCAAAAATGTAAAAGTCTAAGGCCTATAGTAAAGTACGCAACACCTTTAATTTTGGGCTATAATTATTGCTTATAAAATTACCTAAAGCAACAAATGTGCTTAATCAACCTGAAATTATTGATTGCATTAAAGTTTATTTGCCAAAATTATTAGAAACTTATAGCAGGTCAGTCTGCGAAAAGCTTAAGGATAAAATTACAAAATTTTTTTTTTTGATTTTAGTTTAACTATGGAGACATTTTTAAAAAAATTTTATTAAGCGGCCTTATTGTATATTAACCTGTATATTTTTATTATAACCCTATATCAATAATGTATTATAAAAATGAAAAATTTATTAAAATTTTGAGCATAAATATTTTAACAAATTGAAAAAACGGTATATCTTAGATCGTGGTCATTTTTATTTCAAAAAACATAAAAATTAATTAGCTAAATCTGAAAACGTATTTTATTTATTTATTATTTTAAAGCAATGTGAGGTAAAAAATGGACCCGAGCTCTTTTAATCTCAAAAATATATAAAAATATTATATAGGGCAAAATCTTGTGACTTTTTTTGAGTAATTAAAGAAGAAAGTTTGTTCAACAAAATTTTTTAAAAATTTTGCATATGGATCCAACATAAAAAAATGTAGAAAACCTACAATTGCCTTGTTAATTTAAGATGCTTGCAATCTTTTAAAATAGAGTTGCATACTAAGCAGTGTCTCCTACTCCGGAAGGGGGGGGGGGGGGTGAACCAAGCGTTTCCAAATGGGTCGAGGGGGGGTAGGTATAGTTATGGGGGGTATTTTAAAGGAGGGTAAATATAGCAGTCAAAGTGGGTAATTATTTAACAAGAATAATATTTTTCTCCATTTTTTACACGTCTACACACATAACATATAAAACACTAGTCGGCAAATAATGACTTCATATTTTAGACCAAAAACTTAAAACATTTTTCTAGCGCAATTTTTTCTGCTAAACATCATGGTGCTTTCCGTTTTTTCCTATCTGATTCATTTTATTTAAACATCAAGGTGCTTCTTACCTGATCTAGTTTTCATATTATTTGCTATTAAAGTTGTAAAAAAGTACCTATATGGCATATTTTTACCTTACTATATCAAAAAATTATTTAAAAATAAAATTTTTTATATGTAAATGAGGTTCAAAAGTAATTTTAAATAATACTATTTTTTTAATTATATATATTTAAAATTAAAAAATTTTTAACGCACCTATAATAATTTTTTAATAATTATTAAAATTTTTTTTATAGTATTCTAAAATATTAAAATTATTATAAATTATGTTGCTAGATCAAAAAATGTTAAATAAGTAAAAGAAAGTGTAATATACTCTAAGGGCACGTGCCAAGTGAGTTTTTATTTGTAAAATCAAAATTTTGAAAAAAAAAATTTGTAATAAAACGCAAATTTTTAAAAAGTTGTTAAATTTAACCTATGTACATGGAATAATTTTTCTGAAATAAAAAATTTTTCAAAAAATATTGAAATAAATAAATTTTTAAAAATTTTAAAATTTTTAGAATTTTACGAAATCCAAAACTCACTTTGCACGTGCCCTAAGCTAAATTTTTATTTGTATAATAAAAATAAAATATTAAATATATGCGAGATTTTGCCGAGGGGGGCTCTTACGTGAAATTTAGGGAGTAGGAGACGCTGATACTAAGTATTATTTCTTGAAAAAATCTAGTTCAAATGGTAAAAAAATTTATTTCAAATAAATTTTTTAAATAAAAATTGAACATTTTTTGTTTGATTTAAAAACACGACTCTATTAATAACAGTGATATATTTAGATTATTGACAATATTTATTTAATATAGTATTTCCCATTTAGTTTTTTTTATTTTTAAATAAATAGCAACATTAATAATTGGCATTATTTTACAATTAAAAATCACGTATATCAATTTAAAAAAAAATTAAAAAAATAAAATTTAAAATTTTAAAACACTTATGATAAAGGTTTAAAAATGGGGTGCTTTAAACTCAACTTTATAATTCGTGCTACAAATTATAATAAAATATGCAATAATTTAATATTAATTAAATTTTGTTTATTACATATAAAAGACAGTAATTTAAAATTAGAGATTATTTACACAAAAAAATATCTTCAAATATAGTATTATTGTCATGTTTTAGTAAAGCAGAAATAATAAGGCGTTTAAATTCTGTAATTTTTTGCTCCACAGTTTTGCCTATCATAAACTTTTCATCGGTCGACGAAGGTAGGTAACATCTCTTTGATAAAAGAAAAATTCTCGCGCTTTGGCACACCTTGAGAGAATATGCATAAATAGCGAATTAAAATGTTAAAAAAAAATAAACTGTAATATTTATTTTATAAAAACAATTGAATAGTGAGAAGACGCATTGGGAGAAGATATAATACCATTTGTATCTCTGTAAAACAGAGCTATTGACTCCACGTCGAAAACGTGGTATTTTTTAGAAAAAAAATTGAATTAACATTTGATTTTTTTACACTAAAGATGCATTTTTATTTTTTTAAGTCTTTAATTAATTTTTTTTTATTAGTATTTTATGTGTTTATTATACAGAGTACTTTAAAAAAAGTATGTAAAAAATTTTAAATACAACAATAAAATGAATATATGGTCAGTGATTTGTAAAATATGTACTGTTATATATCTCAATATCAGTTGTTCCAATTTTCAAAATTTGTGCAGCCAACGTAAATTAAAATAAATTTAAAAATTTGCATCTTTTTGCAAACCATATAGTCTTCATTAGGAACCACTGGATTTGGCGTTGTTTGATATGACTCCACTCGATTGCCTAAGAGTATAATAATAAATTAGATAACACTGGACAATAGAATTTTGACGACCCCTAAGCATCATTTATGGCAACTATGGTTTTTGGTCAAGTTTTTAGCGCTGATCACGAATATGAAATTAGAATTTTAGCCAATTCCTCTTTTTTTGTTATTCAGTATCTAAGTTGAGATTTTTCAATTTTGGGGGTATTGGGCTTCTTCATCATACGTATGGCTAGTAACAAGTTTGAAAAAATATTTAGATAACAGAAACATTCATTACACTAGTCGACAAGAATTTTAGACCAACAACTTGAAAAATGTTTCTAGTGCAGTTTTTTTGCTGAACATCATGTTTTTTTCCGTTTTTTCCTACCTGATCTGGTTTTTATTTTATTCGGTGTTAAAGTTGCCAAAATGTGCATTTTTGGCACATTTTGACCTCTTACACCATTAAAAAATAACAAATTATAACTTTTTATATTAAAAAAAAACTTAAATTTTTATCTATTTAAATATATAATTATTTTTTATAATGTATTTTACTTTTTAAAAAAAAAACAAAATTTAAAAACCTACCTTATTTTATTTTATTTTATTTCTAGACCCATTGACGCCTTCGATGCTGCTTATGCATCGCTTCTTTCTTTTTCTATCTCATTCTTTATTTGTTTATTTATTTGTTTAAAAATTTTACCCAAACATATTTTTCTTCATTTATATTCTTTAAAAAATTTCTACCCAAACGTATTTTTCTTCATACATATTGTAAAAAATGGAGGTAAATTTTAAATTAAAAATATTTTTTATGACAAAATTGTTTATATAGGTTAAAATTTAAGAATATTATCTCCTTTTTTTATTAGATATTATACTTAATTTGATATAAATGTTACTGTTGGTTTTATATAAAATATAAATCAGTGTAAATAAAAACAAGTGATCACAAATGTCCAATAAATAAAAAAAGCCTTAGTCACATTAAGTGTTTGGGCTCAATTCGACCACCTTTGAGTAAAAAAAAGGTTTTTTACATTAAAATTCAAAAGTCTTATTATCTAGTTCTGAATGATTAGGCTTAAACAAAGCCAGAATTTATATGATTTTTTGGTATTAAGGTATTTATTAGTGTCCGCGAAATATTAACATTTAAATAGAAAATTTATAAAAAATGAGATAGGTTGCGATGAAACTCGAATTTCAGTACCTGGTACTAAATTCCAAGTTTCGAAATTTATTTAAATAATTCAATATTTATATAGGGCATAAAAACGCAGGCCAGGCTAAAAACATTTTTCGGGCTGGTTCAAATGTAAAACTTTTAATACTGGTTTCGACCCATTGAGGGCACTTATACAAAGTTTAATTGTTTAAACTGATGAAAGAGACGTGAGCAATACACTTGTTTTGCACAGTTAAGGGGGCGAGGGCTACAAAAAAAATATACAAAAAAAATACTAAAAAATTTTTTCCGTCACTTTGTAGGCTTAATTATACCACAAAAGTTAAATTAAAAATGAAATTTAACTCAAAAAAGAACCAAACTAACTTAATAAAATAGAAAGAAATTGAATCAAACAGAAAACTTAACACATACACTATTTTTTTTTCATTGTTAGCTTTTTGCCATTGAGGCAGTGAGCTCTTTCAATTTAAGTCTCCATTTGTTTCTATCTCTACACTCATTTCTATTTAGGTTGTGACATCTCATGCTAGCGTCTACTCTTTAAGACCAGGTGAGTTTAGGTCTGCCCCTTTTATTCTTGCCTTGCACCTTAATTGCATTTACCAGATTGCTTAGATACCCGTCTTTTTTGCCTCATAACGTGTTCAAACCATCGGAGTCTGTTGATTTCGACTTTATTTTGTATGGGTGTTATGTGTAAACTTCCAAGTATATGATCGTTGCCGATCTTGTCTTTGCGAGTCACCCCGAGAAACATCCGTAGCATGTCCATTTCCATCGTTTGTAGTATTCTTTCATCGTTTTTCCTTAATGCTGTTGTTTCTAAGCCGTATGTTATTGCCGGTTGTACTATGCTTGAGTAAGCGTTCTTAACTTTTATTGGTATATTTTTGTCGAACAGGACACCTGTCAACGATCTCCATTTTAGCCACCCAACTTTGAGTTTGTTCCTAACTTCTTGATCGACGTTTTCATCGGATTGTAGATAAGCACCTAGGTAGGTTGCTGTTGGCTTTGATTTAAGAGACCAGTCATCGTTAATTACCAGTTGTTCACCTTCTGAGCCTCCGAAAACTATCAATTCAGTTTTGTCTTTGTTAATTTTTAGGCCTAGCTTTTCAATCGCTTTTATCCAATTATTCAGACTTCACACACCTCCTGCGGGTTTTCAGCCATTAGTAGAATCTCGTCAGCGTACAGTATGTACCACGGTGGATTTGTGGCAACGCTCTTTGAGATCACGTCCATCACCGCGATGAATAGTAGGGGACTTAGGGCCGAACCTTGGTGCACACCTTCATTAATTGTATATCCTTTCGTCCTGACGAACTCCTTACATACGTCAAATTTCTTTCATACATACTCTGAACCAACTTGATATACATCTCAGGAACATTCTTTCTCCTCAAAGCCCACCATACTACTGATCTTGGAATTATGTCGAAAGCTTTTTCCAAATCAACCAATGTGCACTAGAGCTTTTTATTTTTTCTCGTGAAACGTTCTGCCATGTTGCGCACTGCATAAATCTCGTCAATTGTCGACCTTCCTTTCATGAACCCGCATTGCTCAATACCTATATCGATTACATCTCTTAATCTGGCTTCTATGACTTTTTCGAAAAGTTTGAAGTTATGGGACATTAGTTTGATGCCTCTGTAATTGTGGCAGTCAAATGCGTCGCCTTTATTTTTGAAGATTGGAATAATGTAGCTTTCTTGCCAATTCGGAGGTATTTTCTGATATGTTAATATCGAATTGAATAGAGTCGTTAACGCCGAATCCTAAAGATTTCCAGCACTCACTGGGTATGTTGTCGGGACTTGTCGCTTTCCCGTTTGAACACTTTTTGAGCTGAAGGCTAATTTCTGATTTTGAGATTGGTGGTATTAGGTTACAGTTTGGGGGTATCTCCTCGAGCTCAATTCTATTTGTGTCGCTGTTCAGTAATTCATTAAAGTATTCCAACGCTCCAGCACTTTTGTTTGATCTACGAGAAGCTTGCCTTCTTTGTTTTTGATGAACTTTACGTTTCCGTCACAATCTCTTGACTGTCTTTCACGTTGCTTTGACATCTTGTATACCAAATTTTGCCCACTTTTGGTGGCCATCTCCTTGTATGCTTGTTCATATTTTTTCTTTTTCGCTTCTCGTACGACATTTCTCACAACTTTGCATTGTTCTTTGTAATCAAGCTTGTCGTTGGACAATTGACTCTTTTTCCATCGTTTGAGCAGCTTTTTCTTTTCTGATATTTCCCTTTCAACTCTTTCATTCCACCACCATGTAATTCTTCTCTTATCACGCCCACCTTTTGTTGTTCCAAGTATTTCTTTCCCGGCCGCTTTGAGTTTTGAAGATAACTCTTGGTATGATTTCGCAATTATATTCGCTGTCAAGGTTGCAGGTGATTGCGAAGGCTTCGTTTCTCTCCTGAGCTTTGACCATTTGATTTGGGGAAGAAATTCTGTTCTGCTGAGCCTATGTTTCTGGCGCTGAAACGTGAAGTCCATCACCAGGAGCTGATGCTGCGAAAATATGGTTTCTGGGATGATTTTGCAATCTTTGATTCGTTTAAGCTGTCGTCTCGAAACTAGCATAAAAGTCTATTTGAAGATAACCACTTTGGTAGGTAATGAAGAGATCTTCTTTCGCTGAAGAAGGTGTTGGCAATGGCCATGTCGAAAGCTTGGGCGAATTTTAGCAAGTGCCCTCCGTCATCATTGATCGCTCCATAACCTTTGCCTCCGTGACTCTTTCTTACCCCACATATTCTTCTCCTTGCGCATTAAAATCCCCTCCAATCATTGTCAGTTACTTAACACATACACTGTAACAAAAAATAAAGAAAGCAGTATCGAAGGCGTCAATGGGTCTAGAAATTAAATAAAATAAAATAAGGTAGGTTTTTAAATTTCGTTTTTTAAAAAAAGGAAAATACATAAAAAAAATAATTATATAAATGAATAGATAAAAATTTATTTTTTTAATATAAAAAGTTAATTTAACACTGCAACAAAAAATAAAGAAAGCAGTATCGAAGGCGTCAATGGGTCTAGAAATTAAATAAAATAAAATAAGGTAGGTTTTTAAATTTCGTTTTTAAAAAAAAGGAAAATACATAAAAAAAAATAATTATATATTTGAATAGATAAAAATTTAAGCTTTTTTTTAATATAAAAAGTTAATTTAACACTGTAACAAAAAATAAAGAAAGCAGTATCGAAGGTGTCAATGGGTCTAGAAATTAAATAAAATAAAATAAGCTAGGTTTTTAAATTTCGTTTTTTAAAAAAAGTAAAATACATAAAAAAAATAATTATATATTTGAATAGATAAAAATTTAAGCTTTAATTTTTTAATGGTGTAAATTAAGGTCAAAATGTGCCAAAAAATGCACATTTTGGCAACTTCAACATTAAATAAAATAAAAATCAGATCAGGTAGGAAAAAACGGAAAAAACCATGATATTCAGCATAAAAAAACTACACTAGAAACATTTTTTAGGTCGTTGGTCTAAGATATGAAGTCATAATTTGTCGACCAGTGTTATTAACGTAAAGGGTTTAATTTTTTTAAAATATTTATTTTTTGTTTTTTTATTTTCATACAATTAGTGATTTTTGTCATAAAATCCGTTTTTTGAACCTAAATAACTTGAAAGTATATTGCTAATAATTTTAGGTAATAACCTTTTTTATATATGTTTTTTATAAGGAATCTGAATATGCCATTAGATTTTTTTTAAATTAATAGTTAAAGAAATTTTGTAAATTTTTTTCTGAATTTTAAATGCTTAAAAAAATTTGGGGACCTTAGCAAAAAAACTAAACCCGGGAACGTCGCAAGAAAATTCTCTACAAAACCCTTAAAGAATCGTTAATGTTGTTTTTTATGTTCAGTGTAATTTAACGACGGTTAATATTAATATTGTTGCTACCCGGACTAGTATTGTCTCATTTAAGAGCAATTAAATTGTAACGCTGAAATCAAAAAATATACGTTTGCCCATATCTCATATATTTTTCATTCCAAAATGTCATTAAAAGGCTTTTTTATGTGACAAACTGACAGTTAGCGAACTTATGATTTTAAAAATACATTATAAGACTCAAAACAATTAAAATATTTAAGGATATATAACCGGTTTATAATTAAAATGCAATAACTTGTGCTTGTGTAAGGCATAATATTTTCATTACTAACATTAAACGTTTGAAAGCAAACAGTTATAAATGCTAGCTGAGGACAAAATTTTAATACACTTTGTACTGCCCTCTTAATAAAACTTAATATTAAATAATAATTTCCAGCGTCTCCTACTCCCAAAATTCCAATGACGAGCTACCCCCCTTGGGTAAAAAATATACACCGGGGTAACAACTACCCCCCCCCCCCCTTCCATTGTTTTCTTAATTATAAACAAGGTGCTCTTTTTTTATCAACTGACGATAAAAAAAGAAAATATTTATTTAATAAAATATTAAAAATTGTACGAAAATATATATATGGATAAATGTAAAATTATTATGACTAAAATTAATTAAAATGATTGTTTAATGTGCTACCACGTAAATATTTAAAAGTTATTAAAAATAATTGATTGCACTTCTATTAGTTTATTTTCATTGGCTTTGATAGTTTTTTTCTTCTACAATATTAAAAATATAATCTTACATAGCGATACAGTTGAACGGTGGGCTTATTATCAGAACTTTGATCAACAATGATATATTGATGTTTAATTTCATCCCACCTTTTATGAAAGTGCTTTCTTTTACAGTTATGTTTAAATTTATCTAACCTTATTCTTTGTCCTGTGCATAGTTTAGTCACACGACATGAAATAATCAATTGGAGTTTATTTGATAACATTATAAAACATATGTTAAATGAATGTAAAAAAATTATAAAAATATTTAATTTAAGCTTAGAAAGCATTGAGTAAATAAAACATATGTAAAATAAATTTGAAAAATAGAAATATTAAAATTAATATGAGCTTATTGTAAAGCATTGTATATATATGTTATATAAATTTTAAAAATAAAAACGGATATATGTTATATAAATTTTAAAAATAAAAACATATGTAAAATAAATAAGAAGAATAACAAAATATTTAAATTAATTGAAGTTTATTGGACGGCAATAAATCAATAAAACATATATTAAATAAATTTTAAAAATAACAAAAAAATTTAAATATATATATTGCTGGTCAAGGGGGTCCTTTTCCTCATTCCCCTATTGTTATACCTACCCCCCATAAACAACCTGCCCCCCACGGCCAATTTTTATAAGCTACGCTCGTCATACCCCTCCCGGAGTAGGAGACGCCGATAATTTCTATATACTATATCTCTTATAAGTAAATAAGACTATTTTGTAATATAAAATCCTAATTTAATAAATAATAAGAATTGGTTCTCTACTAGAAACAAAATTAAAACTACTTTAATTAATTTTATTAAATTTTACATATTCGAAAATAAAATTACAAACATTTTCCACTTTAAATTAACTGATGGCATAAAAAATTATAAAAGAACAGGACTATAAAAAAATTCCAAATTTGTAATTAAAAAGAAATGTAAATTGGTGCCTCTGGGTTAAAATTGAAATGACTTGTGATCAGGGCTGGGAAAACAATGAGCCAAAAACTTTGGCTCATTTTTTCCCCTAAAACAAAAAAAAGAAAGGGGGCCATAAATAAAGGGCCAAAATACGAATTTAAAAAAAGCCCTTACTATAAGAAATGGAAAAAACCTCACAAAAAGTGGCTCTTAAAAAGAGCCCCAAAAATCCCATTTTATATAATAATTTAAAAAAATTTTAATTTTTTCTTTTAATGTGTGGGTTATTTTTTCTTAACTCCTAGGAGTTTTTTATGAAGAAAAGGGGCTTTTTTTAAACATGCCCCTTTTCTTTAAGCAAAAAAACTTTTCTTTTGCCATACCAACGAGTTTTTGGGTATTTGGAAAAAAAAACTCAAAAACTTGTTAAAAATAGCCCATTTAGTTTTTTTCCCAGCCCTTCTTGTGATCCTAAATTGAAGAACGTATACGACTGCCCAAAATTTTTTTAACTCGATATGTCTCAAACCCTTAAAAAAACTGGCAAAATAAACAAAATATTATTACTAAAGGTTATGACAGGAACGGCAAAAATGGTTTCTGATTTCGTCACTTGTGTCCTAAAAATACAATTACGGATCAAGAACGGAATTTACTACAAGCAGCGAGCTATATTCATTTATTTATTGAAGTTTTTAATAAGGTTTGTTAATAGTTCTGAATCTTATCCAAATTTTTATAATTTTTCAAAATAAAAATTGGTTGTTAGAAATGTCTCTAAAAAAATCTTATACCTTATATTAATCATAATAATAAAAGTTTATTAAGCTCTTATTTTAACATTTTATGATATTTCGCTCTTAAACTTAAATTAGACACGATATAATATTGATTTATAATGAAAATGTCAATTAACATTTTAACTGTTGTGAATTTATAAAAAAAAATTTATTTATTTTGTTTAAATATATTTCTTTTTTTTGTTTTTTTTTAAATTTTTATAGAATTTATGTTTAGCTAGCTAACATCTAAGTTTAATTATACGAGTAACAGTAAATGTCTAAAGGTTTTTAAGATTGCAGGTCTAATCTTTCTCATTACTCTTTAGAAAATTGTTGATTGTGCTATATGAAATGGGCCCCATGCAATATATATGTAATAGATTATTTTTACTTTTGTTTTAATCACGCTTTTTAAGCGTAAAAAAATATAGAAACTATCAAAAAAAAAATTATTTTATTTATTATAGTCTTTTATGCAGATTAGCCAGCATTATAGCTCGGGTATTTGTAAATTGGTTATTTCGGTAGAAATCATAAGGCGCGCCTAAAAATTTCAGGGCCTCCTATCTATCCTATAAATCTTCGGGTCAATCTATTCCTAGCTGCTCATAATCTCAATCATACCAACAACTTCCAACGAATGGGGCAATAAACAACGACAAAAAACAACAATGTTGAATTTTTCCAAATTAGCCGCTTCCATCTAATAACGGGTAGGCACTTAAATTGTAAAAAATGTGCGCATCCATATAATATAACATTATGTGTTAACTAAGGCCGGTCCGTGAAGCATTAGCACAAAGTTAAGAAATTCTAGGCTCATATAATAACTACATTTTCAATATTTTTTGCCATAAAAATCTTGGTAAAAAGTTTTTATTTGTATGAAACTTTTTTTCTGCTTTTTTCCGTTTACCATTTGTATGTTCTTTTATTAATAAAAAGACTTTTATTTCTCTTCCAAATCATTTTTTATTGGCAATCTAGGAGCTCTTGCAAAAAACTAGTCATTTCGCAATAAATAATCCATAAATTCGATGGCTAAGATCTTGTTTTTTAAATTTGTTTCAAATTCCAAATTAAAGAGATTTGAAAATTAAAATCTTTAACGTTTTATGGAGTATTTTATAACACAGTGCAGCAATTGAGGATTATGAGTTACCACTTATTGTTAATTCGACCATATTTTCCAATCAAACACAAACTTTATAAGCCATACAGACAATAAAAATTTCTAATAAACTTTAAATTTAAAAATTTAAATTTAAAAGATGTATTGTGCCAGGCTAAGGTACCCTTTTTCATAATAATAAATTTAGAAGCTAAATATACTTAAACATGTTCTCATTAATTAGAAAAAAAATGTAAGATACATGTTTAATATAAAAAGCAAATTCTAATATTTTTTCTCTCAAGGTCGCAAAATATCATAATTTGCAAAATAGCAAATGAAAATTTAAACAATAAACAAATATGGTAAATAAATTATTTTGTGACACTCACAGATATATTATCACCCTTTAAATACAAATTTTTGGCATCTACTCTCCACAAGTCAAGTTTCTGATTATTACTAAACTTATATGATAGATTTAAACAAAATAAATTTTTAATAGCATACGTGCATCGTTCTTTTATACCGAAATTTAAAGTATTGCACATCTAAAGCACAAAATTTATTATTAGTTATGTTAAAATATGTTTTTTTTAATTCTAATTTTTAAAAATATGATGCAATTCAATTAATATAACAGTTTACTTCAGATATTTTTCCTAATACAAAATTATATATTAAAAGTATAGATGTAAATGTAACTTTTTTATTAAAAAAAGGAACCAGATGCTTATATAAACACAACGTTCCCTTTTAAATTCCCCCGCTATGTCCCCCGCCCTCCACTCTCCCTCCCCCTTAAGAAATTTTTTTTATAATTTTTAGAAAAGGATTTTGCATTTAGAACCCGAGATTAGCTCTGGTTCATTTTAAATATTTTTAAAAATATTTTAAATTGATGGTCATTTTTATAGCCAAACCCATTTTAACTAAGAATTAAATATGATATAAGTCTAACAAATATTCAAAAATAAAATATTTAGGGTTTGTGTGGACCCACTGCTCAATTTTAATCAGATATTTTCTCAACGTAATTTAACTGAAAATATTCTCTATTTTATTTTCTTATATTAGTTTTATAACTTTTGTAATACTAAAGAATGATAATAATTGCAAGTTTTATATATTATAAGCTAGTTTTTAAAGTTAGTATAGCCAAAAATAATTTTAATAAATATTTTTTTTGTATTTTGTTAAGTTTTACAAGACCTAATAACACGACAAATAAGGATATATATTGGCAAGATTATTATCTGATTTAAAAAAAAATACTTATAATCATTGAAAAAAATTATGATTAAATTACATTTGTATTTTTATAATTTAAAAGAACGTATTTTATATGAATGAAGTTAATATCTTGAAAACGCATAAAAAAATACAATAAATTAAAGTCAGTCCTCTTTTTGGTGTGCATTTGCGGATTAAGAAAAAATTTAGTTTCATACAATATTTTAAAATTACGACATAATTTAATAACAAATTAATTGACCTCAATCATTTATCTACGCTTTGTACAAAGTAAGTAGAGTGAGTTTAAATTTTAAAATTTTAAAAATATTTTATTTAAAATTTATTTTAGAAATAATGTATTTCACTGTATTTTAGGGGCATAAACTAAATTTAGTAACTTTATTTTGTTTCATTTACCTATATTTTTTTTAAATAAATTATGAAAATTTAACAAGATAAAAATTATTTTGCACATGGCCGCCTTCAAAAGCAAATTATAATATATAACTTCTCCTTCCCCATCCATGCAATAGTTTTATAAA
Organism: Acutogordius australiensis; assembly: GCA_030555515.1. NCBI lineage: Eukaryota > Metazoa > Nematomorpha > Gordioida > Gordea > Gordiidae > Acutogordius > Acutogordius australiensis. The sequence goes on from CM060242.1 coordinate 5,665,646, forward strand.
AAATAAAAGCTAACCATTTATAATACTGCGAAATATGGCCTCCTCTATATATAAATTTTTAATTTTATGAAAACTAATAAAAAATACACTGTTGATATTTTAACCGTTTGATATTTTTTCTTTTTTTCAAAAATAAAAAAATTTTAATTATGAACCGTTTATTAACAAATCAGGATTTCTTTAAAGTTAATAAAAATGTCAAAAAATTCAAAGTTATGATAATAGTAAACTGTGCTAGTATTTATTTAGCTCAAATATTGATGGCATTTTATTTAAAAGATTCAAATAACAAAAAAATTAGATGAATTCTATCAAAATTTGACACAAATATATAAATTTGTTTCATTAAAAATGTTATTTTACACATTTTTTTTATTCCGTAGTTCATAGTCTGACAATTTTTTGTGTATTTTTTAGTTCTTCCTTTTAATTATCTAGCTTAATTCTAATACTCAATCCTTTTATTTATCTAGCTTAATTCTAATACTCAGGTCAACAAATTTTTAATAGTGAGCTAACTACGCATATCATAACTGCCGTCCTTTAATAACGTAGTAAGTCAGCATAAGCATTAACAAATTTCAAAAGTCAAAATATTAAAATAATCTAAAAAAAATAATTAAAACTTTACTAGCATATTCACAATATTTAAATTGTTTAATTACTTCAAATCATAATTTTAAAACTGATATTATTGTGTTATATTTAAATTTGGAAGCAAAATATCTTGTATAATCTAAATGCCGATGTAAGAATTATACATATATCATATTTATTTATCACTATTTAGGAGAGATTTTTATATAAAAAAAGATCTCAAATTATTTTTTTAGGGTATATCTATATAGATTTAATTTGGTCAAGAAAGGTCAATTTCCTTTTTGGACGGATCCAAAGAGCCAAGGAGGAAAAACTAAGAAGAACGAAAATTGTATTTTAGATTAGGCAACATGGGGATGCATCCTTATTTTTTCTTTTCACCTTTCCAGTGAAATTTGTGGACCTGTGTTATATAAACTATTAGATTCTGCCCTTTCTTAATTAATATTTTAATCTGTTTGTCATTTATATGCGTCAAGACAGTTTTTTTAATTATTGATTGACATTTCAAATAAACTCGAATTATTTATGCAATATTGAAGCTTATTAGTTAAATTGAAAATAATGTTAACCAAAATGGTTTAATAAGTGTTTTAAAGTATACAATAAATTGGTGTTGAAATTTTAGTTGACATTTTTTATACACGAGGTTCTATTTGTGCAATTTAAGTTGTAGATTGAATCAGTTTCGAATGGTATTTTAATTATTTAACTAATTTATTTATTTTATTCTTTTGCAATTGGATTAATTTTATACGCTATTTTTAATTTAACCATAATTATATTGTAAATCAAATTACTCATTGTATTTTTTTTATTAAAATAATTATTCGTGTATTTTTTATTAATGTGCGTTTATAAATTTTTTTGATGTTCTAATGGTCTACAATTGTCTGATTAAAAAATCTTACTCAAAATTTAAATATATTAACTAAATAGTTATTGTAGTATATTTTCAGTGATAAGATATATTTCAATTCTTCTTATACATAATTAAAAGACTGCAAATGCTAAAATAGAAAAAGAATTAATTATATTGTTTTAGAAAAATAAAATAATTAAAATATAACCGTATAATATTCTTTTCAAGATTAATGCTTGTAAGGCAATCGTATTCATATCCTTGACATTATATAAATATTCTGCCACAGTTTTTCCTGCTTTACACATTTTTTGGGTAAGTATGGTTGTATAAGCACTTATCTATATAAAATATTTGAATATTTAGACAGTCTATACAATATTCTTTGGCTTTAAAACATTCTTAAACATTTCTTTTTATATACAAAAATAAATCGCTTAAAGTTTATAATATGTCATAATTTATTTAGCGTAAACTACGACCCTTTAAGAATTTATAGATAGGAAGAAAAGCAACATCATTTAAAACTTATATACTTAAATATGCAGTCTCTATTCAAATTTGTTTACCCAAAAGATGTCTGCCTCAATCTTAAATTCTGGATAGATTTCAATTTTCAATGTGTTTCCTTCTGTATCATAACATAATTATAAAGATTCACCAAAATAAAGTTTAACCCTACGGGAAGAAAAATATTAAACAAATGAGTTAAAAAATAAATAAATATTGAGGCTTCGGATTGTCTTGTACAATAAAAAATTTTTTTTATCACTTTGGATAAACGTTTAATCTATAATATTTTAAAATATATTAGATAATTTATTTAATATTCAAAAAACTGGTAAAAAGTAAAACAAGTTTACATAATAAACATTGGTAGGGTGAGAAATTTGTAAACGATTGCAGTGGTCCCAAACGGACCCCAATTTTAACTTCTATAACTTCAAAAGTTTTAAAGCCATGATCTTTATTTTTTTTATCATTTGAAGAGAAATAGGTGCTCTTTGTATTTAAAACTATTATAATTTATCATGAATAAATATTGCAAGTTTTATTTAATACAAAGTAGAAAATTTAAAACTATATTACATTATATATATATCATCATTATTAATTGAGTTTTTAAGTTTATTAATACTAATTTATTGTGCTTATTAAAGGTTTGATATAAAGGCAAAAAAAATTTAATTTTTATTTTAGAATCCAAAAATTTTATAGACTTATTATATTTTAATATGAAAATAACTTGATAAAGCTGCAAATATTAATTTAAAATTTATATTTAAGCTATATTATGCTTTTCAACATTTGTCATTGTGGGGCCATACGGACCCCAAATAATTTCTGATTTTTAAACAAATTTTGTTATTAGACTCAGACCAGAATTTAAATACTAGTTTAGTTTTTAGAGAAAATAGTTACAGAAATTATATAATTTTTTGATATTTAAAATTTAAGGATGTGTTGAAGTCCATTTTAACCCACAGTGTTAATCGCAAGTTGAATAAACTTCTAAAAATTTAGATAAACCTTATGTTAAAATATGGTAACGTTTAATTATTAAACCCTTTAAAAATTTCCTTAATTTATTTAATTCTATTGGTTGAGATAGGTAATCAATTATTCCTGCTTCTAAATATTCTTGCATTAATTTCGTTCTAATTTTAAAAACCAGCTTATAAATTAGATAATGCAATTTTATAAGATAAGCATTAATATGTTCTCGTCCGATATTTCTAAAAAGTTAATATTGCTTAATTTACTATTTGCTAATTATGCTCAAACTTTTAGACAATTGCAATATTAAAAAAATAACTATTAAGCTATTAAACAAGTAATCTTAAATATTTTGCTAAATAAAAATTACAACTTGCCTTTTGTCTCATAAGCAAATATTTTTGGTTAAATAAATCTTAAATTGCCTTATTTGGGGTTAATTTGTATTTTTTCGTTCTTTAATTAGTTGTCAATGATTTACAATTTTGCTGTTACATCATTTTGTTTAAAAAGCATATATATTAAGTGCCACCCTAACTGGTATCGGTGTCGAAAAAGAGGAGAATATAAGGAGGTGAATTTTATCTCTGCACGCACTGTTAATTTTTGGATACGGAAGTGCAAACAATTTTATTTTTTTTTCTTTAATTTAAAAAAAAACAGATAAATCAGGGCAATTTGATTTCTTACTAAACAAATAGCATATATTTATTTTATAAAGCATTCCCATGCTAAATTAAAACCTTAAACTTTTTTGGCCAATTAACAAGGTGTATAACAAATGTTTATTTTTGCATAAATTCAAGGCATATTTGCAGTTTAAAATTATTGATGTAAGTCACTCATTTTAAATATCGTAATGTAGGCTAACCTAGGCGCAAACATTATTTAAGAAAATTTTAAAATTAATTGTAATATAATTTTTTGCAAATAGCCCAAATAATTTTAAACATATATATTAAAAAAATTGTATTTATAAATATGGTAAGATTAATTGTTTAAAAATTAAGATATAAAAAAAATGTGTTAGCAATTAAGTAAATAAAAACTAACATAAAATTTATTTGCAATATAATTGTAATATTTGCCTGTTTCTAAAAATGGCATAAGTTGAACGAAATTTTTTGATTTAAAATTCATTTAGATAAATAATGTTTAATAGCATACAAGCATAGTTTTTATTTAATTTTACGTCTCTACAACAAAAAACTAAAATTTGCCATAAAAACAGTGAAAAGGTGTCAAAAAACTAGCGCTAATTTTGTTGGCTTATTCAATATTTTTTAATTTGCACACATAGCTAACAATAATTTTAACATAAAATCATTTAGAGCATGTTTAAGTTTTAAAAGAATGATTAAAAATTCAAAAAAAATTTGATTGAAATATTACAAAAATAAAATAAATAATACTTGTATCTGCAACGTGAATATATAATTTATCCAATGAACTTCTATTTGTATAAAAAATATTATTTATAAGTTAATAATAAACTTAACATTGCAAAATAATACTTATTGTCTTTTGGCCACGTGTTATTAGTTTTAAACCGGGTTGTGATAATTTATTTCGGCCCACCCTTTATATACAATTAATTAGACTCTCCAATTTTATCTTTTTATTCCGATCAAAATAAAAAACCACGCCCATATATAAAGAGAGTAACCTGTATTATAATTTTCAAAATAAATTTTATTTTGGATATTTATACAATATATCATTAAATTTTTCTCCGTTATTCACATTTTATTGTCTCTAATTGCCGCTTTGGTGTGTGAGATTTTAGTAATTAATAAAACAAAATTTTTACTTTTTATTTAGAAAATTACGATGACGAATAAAGAATGGCACTCGAGCTAATTTATAAGTATATCAAGCTCTTATATCAACTCAAGATTTATACAACATAATGTAGCATTTTCAAAACAAAGTAAAAATTTTAATATATGATTGGCTGGTATGTGACTAAATTAATTATTGTTTGAACGAATACCCACTATCGCACCATAAAAGTTTTTAAAAATAGAGCATACAATATGAATAAAACTTTGACTCGCGGCCCGCGACTCTTTTTTTAATTCAGCCGACCCGCTAGAAATTTATTAAAAATTGTTTTATAATAAAAAATAAATACGATAAAAAATCGAAAATAACATAGCACAGCTTGACAAATTTTTTAAGAGTCATTAGTAAGAAAATTCATTTATTCTATCTTAAATAAAATTTGGAAGCCAAATAAAAGCAAAAAAATTTAGAACAACTTTGAAAATAATGTAATTCAATGTTTTGAAATATGTGTTGTTTTAAATTGTCCTGCATCCTAAAAATTGCAAAAGAATAGGTAAAAAGATTATTGAAAATCTATATTAACTGTGTGAATAAAAATACTGCACCGATTTAACCACATATCACAAATTATTGTTATAACGTTCTAAATATTTTTCACTTTTTTTTTCACTTGTTTTTAGAGATTCCATGCCATTTATTAAAATTCTATGATCAAATTTTAATTCATCGTGTGAGTTAAGTAAAGTTTGGTAAAATAGTTGACTATTTTTTGAGGTTATTTAAAATGCTAATTTTGTTTGTAATGTTAAAATCCTATCTATAAAAATGTATATTGAGATTTTTTGAAAAAAACTATTTTTAAGAAAAAAATGCATTTTAAATAATGATTCTATAGTAATGTTTATACCCTATTAAAACTACCACAATAATAAATTAAATAATAGACTTACATTGTAGGACAAGGGTTTAAGTATTTGATCGCCGCCGCTGTAGATGCTACCTGAATTATACAAATTATTATCTTAAATAATTACACATGTACTAAAAATTATCAAAATTAAATACTATCTAAATTTATTTATATTAATACCAATTTGATATTGAGATCTAAGGTATTACCACCGACATAATTTTCTGCGCGGAACATTATTTTTGAGTGGTACAATTTTAGTTAAAAAAGATAAAGAATCAAGTTTGGAAAAGTAAATTTTGGCCCATAAGAACAACAAAAACAAAATTATTTAAAGATATTAAGGTTTGTTTATTATAAGCATTATCCGCCGTTATTTTCACATGCTTCAGCACACATATTAATTTTAAATTTTTTTTTTCAGTTAAAAAAATTCTTGTATTTAGCAAACAAAAATATCTGTTTTTCGTATCCTCGCTAAAAAGATTAAATAAAAAATAAGAATTTATATTAAAATTTCTCATATTTTGTCTTATATCTAATTTAAAAAACAATCGTTTGATTTACACCATAACTATTTCCATTTAAAAGGACGTTATACTCGTTAGGGCTAAAGCTCTTTTAATTCGAGCAAAGCAATCATTATTGCCGAAAGATTATATTGTAAATGTTTTTCACACGCTGGAAGCCTAGGTTTTTAGCCTAAACTCTAAAACATATAGTCTAGGGCACAATGTTTAAACAAGTGGTTTTTGCTTATCTATTTTTTTCGAAGAAAAGAGTATCCTTTTCACTGATTCTTCGAATCCAACACGTCTTGCACGGAATAATATATTGTCTTATCATCTTTTATTTCAATTTAATTAAATAATACTACTAAAATATATCGGTGTTGATCAAGAACTATCTTAAATATTCGGAATTAGTTAGATGTTGTGTAATTTGCAAAAAATGGCAATTTATTTTTTGTGATATTTGGCTAAAAAATCAAACATTTTCAATTGTTTAGAATATTTTACGAGCATTGAAAAATCTATGCACTCTTTTGCTAGCAATTGCGAGGATATCCAATGCTATGACAATTTAAAAAATAACACCAAAACCTAATGATTTAGTATTTCAGGCAAGAATAAAATTAAATTGATATCTTATGTCAAAATCTTCAAAAGAACACAGGCAAAGTGAGTTCTTATATTTAAAAATTTTATTTTTTACAGATTTTTTAAAAATAAATTCTTCCATTAGAAGTATTTTCTGCGCATATACCAAAATTTGGTATTTTTACCGCGTTTTTTTTTCAAAATTTTAAAAATTTTACAAAAAAAATTTACTTTGCACATGCCCTAAAGCATATCTTAATAATATTTTGTTATATAAAATATTCTACAATTAAGAGGAATAATAAAGAACTTGTTTCTATATTATTTTTTTAATTTATCACGCAATGTTTTCGATAAAATTTCACTAATTAGGGAAAACAAAGAATGCACTTGTTTCTATTTACCTTCCTAGAAGTAACTATTCAGATAGTGATTGAACATGATTTCCGTGGCAAAAAAAAAATTTGTTTAATAATTAATTGTCTCCTTAAATATAAAACTTTATTTAATAATATAAATATGGTTTGCCACGACTTTTTAACTTATTAATTTATTTTTTTTCTTACTTAGATTACTATTGTAAATATCTATACTTTTAAACCAATCTCCCGTTGTAGTATTTTAGGGTCGTTTACTTTATTTATTCATAGATTATGGGTATTGGTCCTGATAATTCATTTATTAGTTTTAAAATTTTTCTTTTTTTTTCTAAATTAATCTTTTCCAAGGATATTTAGATACTAAGAATTTTAATGTTAGTGATTGATTAAAACTTTGTTTTTTAGGCATCAAAATTGATAAAGATATTTTCTAACTTAGATAAGGTAATATCATGAATCATTTATTATGAAATAAAATATTACCCATTTTGCTAAAAGATAAAATATAATTTAATATAATAATTATAAAAAAAATTTAAAATTTGTTAGGTAACATAAGTGGTCACTACAAATACCTACATCTTTAACCAATAGTCAAAATACACCTAGGGTACTATATAAATTTTTTTTAATGAGGTTTAATCTTATTTTTAATAAAGCCTTTCATGTGACGAATTTGTCATATTTGTATAAATGCTTTAAATCAAAACCTGTATGGGTTGCATGTACATGAGTATTTTTGCTTGAAAAATTTTATTTACAATTTTCATTGCGTTTTAATTTATAACTTTGAAAAATTTATCAATCCACATTTTTTATTTAATTTTATATTTTTAAAATGCACATAATACCGTAATATAATTAAAAACAAATTTGCACACCAAATTTTATTCTATTGTCTTTAGTTATCAAATATTTTTTATATTTTACATTACAAAAATTTGCCAACTTACCTTATTAATATAGAACACATTTTGACAAATCAAATATAATTTAACTTAAAAAGGCTGCGGCTAGTGAGAAAAAAATTTTGCAGAAAAAAAATTAAACTTATTCGATTAACATTAAAATTTAGTTTAAGTAAAAAATTTTAGAAATAATTTTTTTTAATAATATTTATAAATTTTTTGGTGGACATATTCTAAAACAGCCAAATCCAATAATTTTTTATTTGTTGTTTGCAGTAAAAATTTTAATTTTTAATTATATTAACGAAATTAAAATTTGTCAGCACACCATTTCAATTTTATATTTCTCTTAAACAGTAAGAATTAAGTCAAACAAAAAATTGAAAAAAATTTTTTTTGTTTTTTTTTATTTAATCCAAACAGTTACAAAGATTCTACAGCTTTATGTCGGCTATTGCTTTTATTTAGTGTTCGATGCTGATAAACACATGTAATCAGAATTTTGTGATATAGGTTAGAAGTTTTTTTGTTTTAAAGATATATTGGGCTTCTATACTATAATATTTATGGGTAAACAAAAGAAATGTATATTGAAAGGAAAATATGTACGTTAAATTTTTTTATAATACGTTTATTTATTTATTTTTTTGACTCTGCTCTAAAATATGCTTTACGAAAGAATTTGAGGAAGAAATATAATAATTGGAGGCAACTAGCCAACTAAATTTTAATTAAATGCATTTAATTTTTTTCTAAACTTTTTTTCTATTAGCCGCACCTTACGGAGAAAAAAAAACACCTTTATTTAATTCTATTTTATTTTTTTATATAATTACAAGTTAAATTATAAATTTTTTAATAATTTACATATTTAATATCGTTATTTATTTATTAAGTTGTGTGGTTATAAGCATTGGGCAATTAGCGTTCTTGATTCTTCAAGAATATTATAAACTATGGGCTAAATTTGGAAAGTCTTTAATTATTCAAGATACATCCAAAAAATAATTGATTTTGGTTTTTCTTATAACCAAATTTGTTTAAAAATTTAAATTTTTTTGATCTGTATGGACCCCATACAATCATTGTAAATGACTATAATATTGCCATCGTAACTTAAATAATTGCAGCATTTTTTTTATATTTTTATTTTACATATTACATATAAAATATTTGTATTGTATAAAAATAATATGTATATTTTGTTTCTTAAAAATATATTTTATGGTATATTATAGAATTAAAAGTATTAAGTTTATACATGTATGATTTATACATAGTTGACAAGTATTCAATGTAAGATAAAATAAATAAAATATTTCAATATTTTAAAATTTTGTATTAAAATTTGCAATATAAATTAATGATAACTTATATTAATTTATTAATAAAGAGCACGTGTTAAATAAAAATAAAATTTATAGCTAATTAAAGTCAAGAGGTCTTATTGTTGTCTAATGAACGCCATTATAATTTTCACGTTACAAACTTTTTCCCCTAGTAACGGGTTACAAAATAAAGTAATTATTTGTTTTCGAATTAGGATTTTCTGTTATATCAACTAATATCTTTAATTTTGATATGTTAAGCTTACGTTTAATTGTTCTTAATAGAGGCGCAATTGGATTCCACTTTTGACTTCTGTAAAAGTAATATTGCCCATTTTTAGCTCGTAGAGGCCATGAAAGTTGTGGGTTTATTTCAATTGTTCCTGTAAAACAATATTTCGACCTGTCTAATACCATTGAACATATCTAAAAAATAGCATTCTCATTAGAAATAAAACATTTTTTGCATATCTACATTTAGAATTTATTTAACAAAGAAGAAAAAATGGGTTTAGGTAAAAACATAAAAGCAATCCATAAACATAAAGATCTTCTGATTTCGAAGAAGATTTTATTTAAATTACAATCTAAAGATGATTATTAAAATTTTTGATATTAATTTAAATTTTTAGGAGTGCACTTCCCCTATTTTGTTACTTATAAAATAATTTTGTTTTTTCTGTATTTAATTACTTTAAATAATTATACAAATATTTTTCCTCAATTAATAACCTTTTACCCTAAAAATAAAATATTTTTATGGAGCCAACCAATTTTATTCTTTTTGCTCCTTTATTGCCTTATTTCTGATCTTTTTTTTTCAAATTTTCAATAGGTTGAAAAATAATATAACTAATATAATCAATGTAGACTGTAGCGCAGGTCAACATTTGTCAGAGCTATGCTAAGTACAGAGATTAAACCTAACAGCTTAAAGATCTTTAAATTTACCGTTTTTACTACTTATTAGTTAGTCAACAATCAACAATAAAAGTGTAGAAAAAATTAAAAAAAAAAAGATTTAAAAATAATAACTTTTTTTGCTTATTTACAAATAATTAAATTTAATTAACTTCAAATATTTCTATTTATCCAAAATAATTATATTTAAATGCTGATAAAAGCTTGATATACTAAATTGTATTTTTTAATAATTAAGATAAGAAATTAAATGAGATTTTTATATAAAATAATATTTTTAAAATTTTTTTTAGGGTATTAGATAGCAAAATTTATTAATAAGGTCATCTTTTTATAGGGGCTGATTTAAAGAACATGCTATAAAATCTAAGAAAATTTTTTTATTATAAAATTAGGTTATTATGATAGATTATTTTATGTTTTTATAAAATTCTTTTTTTTGACATTTGTATTTTTTGACCTGTGAATAGTAAATTAAATGTGTTTAAATGTTTTTTTTATTTTCTGATTTGTAATGTACTTCTGTTTGTTGTATAAAGGCTTAATAAATAATATGTTTTGAGTCAATAAAAAGGTCTATAAACACACTGGTCATGAATCAAATATATTTTCATTCTCTTTTAGTTTTAAAAATATTTGAATTTTAAAGTTTAAGGATAGCCGTTTGCCTTTAACAATCAGCTAACCTATTATTCCTAATGGTTAAGTGATTATATGTTAAGTATAGTGGTAGTTTTGGCGTAATATTTAGATTTAGTGTTGGCTAAATTAGTTAGTCTTCTCCTATATTTTTACTTAAAAAAATGATAAAATCCATTCATAAAATGTTACTTTTACTTATTTTTTATCTTGTTCGTGTTTTACATTTTTAATTAATTTTTCTTACTTTTAAATATGTCTTAATGTTGAATATAAACGAATCAAAGTATTAAAATCTTGCCAAAATAAGTAACACTTACGGTAAAGTTTTCGTTTATATATTCCAACTTTTGGTTTTCAAGATCGAATTTGAGTTTTTTTATTACTGTCAATATATACAAAATAGAAGTTATATTTATTGGATGTTGAATTTTTAGGTACAAAATTTTCAGCATATGTGTTATGAAAATAATTATAATATGTTTCATGACATATAGTGTAGGGGCAAAATTTTTTTTTATAAATTAATTGTAAATTTTGTATTAAATAAAAAAATGTAGCGATGGGTTTTTGACTAATCAAATCAACAAATTTTCGGAGTTTTGTGCTTAAATAAACCTGCCATATTATTGATTTTTAAATTTGTTTACCAGATTAAACTGTCGTAGCTTGTAATACGATAGAAAATTAATTGATTTATATATTAATCTTGGCTTCGCCATTAATAAATATATATATATTTAGTAGCTCAACAATGTCTTGCATACAATTTGTTAAGAGATTATTTTAAATATAATTCATCAGTAAATTCATATACAATAATCCTACAAAATTTTTCTGTTTTGAAATTTAATTGTTTATATCTAAATTTTTAATAACAATTTAGCTGATTCTAATATGCAAAAAAAATTAAACTATTTTGTTTTTTAATCGTTTTTGTTTTTTTTTTTAATTTTTGTAAAATTTTTAAAATTTAATGTTTATAGCTGATTAACTAAGTTTTATTAGAAAGTTAAACGGATTTTAAAATACGCAAAATACCAGGTTTGATCTGTGCAGTAAACTCACAATTCTCAAAAATTGCTAACCTAAGCTATCAAACTTGGCGGACCCATAACTTTGAGGGAAAGGAAGGAAGGGGAGGGGGGGGGGGGGGTAATAAATAAGGGAGACATGAAATATTGTAACATGGGTTGTGTTGTCATAACATAATTTGCTTAATTAAAGGCAAAAAACTAATTACTCAAGAATCTTATAAAACTAAAAATTTAGTGAAATTAATTGTCAATATTAAAAATTATGAACCTTAAACTTATAAAAAATACATTTAAAATAATTTTTTAATTTAGCTTTTTTGCAACTATATTATAAAAAAACACAAAAAATAATAATTTAAAACAAATATAATATTTTCAATTGCAAAAGAATATAATTTATAAACAGTAACTAAAATTATTTTGGGTCTGTCAAATTTAAAATTTTTATTTAACTTGTTTCAATAAAAATATATATACTTGTAACATTTCCTATAACTAAATTATATGTATATATTAATAAAACCCTATTTGATTATTATTGATTTTGTATTCCCTGCTTAATTAGGTTGCAAATTAATTATTTAAGCATAGGCTATTATAAGGTTTTATCATGTATTTTATTAAAAATCGGATATAATCTACACTTATGTGCAATTAAAAAAAAATTATTTATAATTTATACAACAAAATTCAATTAAAATCTAAAATGTTAGCTTAAAAGATATTTACCCGCCAACAAGCCCTGCAAGCAATTACCTTTTTATAAATATGTGGATGCTCACAATTTTACATTAGATTAAAAGTTTTTCCAATTCAAAAAATCATAGATTTTAAGGTAAGCTAATTTTGCCCGTTACAATTTTAAGCTATCAGGATAAATTATTTATTTTCTAAGAGAATAACTCTCAGTTTTTCCTTAAAAAGTTTTTAGCTTACTTTAAATTAGAAAAATTTTTTTGTGCAAATTGTATTAAAAAATAAATTTATATATAAAAATTTTTTTTGAAAATAAACTTTTATAGTTGTTTTAAGGTAACTTGCTAAGGTATAAAATACAAAAATTTTCACCAATCAATTTATCTTATATAAAATAACTTTTTTTTTGTTTGTGTATCATTTTTTATCATAACAAAATTAACGTGAGGATGGCTCAGTCGTAAATGACGGGACCTAGTTGTGAAATTCCAACTATTTATGCCTGCCAAGGTAAAATATTTATGAGGAATTTATAGTCATATTTTAACAAGGAAAACAAATACTAAACTAAGTAGCTTTTAGGGGTCATGAGTAAATTTTTATATATAAATTTAGGTTTTCTAACCTTAGCGTGCCAAAAAAAGGGGGGCAAGATAGACCCTTAAAGTGTTTACAGACCTTAGACATTATAGGGCAAAATTCTAGTTTCACGTATTTACCTATTAGAATATAGTAGGAGCGATAATTGCCACTGGTTTAAACTTGAATTCCTGATCAAGCTTACAAAAAAAACTTTAGGTTAAGTAAATGCGTTGTTTTTAAAGGGTATTGAGTTAAAAACAATTTTTCAATAAGAGGAATGGGTATCATTTGGAAAAAAATAGAGTATGTATTTATTACATTCAAAAAAGAGGATCGGCATATTCTTAATAAAGGAAATCTTGAACACTACTTTAGACGTGCTGAAATCAATGTTGATGCTTTGTTATGATTGATGTATGATTGCTGCATATTATTAAAATGAAAAACTATTTTGATACCTTAAATTTAACCATTTGCATTATATTGCGACATGCTTTTTATAATCTGAGAGACCATTATAAATTTTTAAATTTCAACTAAATAACCCAACAAGCTCTAACCAGCTTCCAACAAATTGTATTATGGTTAGAGGTATGTGACAACTGTAGAGGTCAAGTTTCTATTAAAGAAATACCAACCACAATAACAATTAATTTATTTTTGATAAAATAAATTTGTATTTATTACGTATTTTAAGTTTTAACAATTTTTCCTTATATTGAAGTGATTGTTGTAATACTCTTAACTTAACTGCCCTTATTTATATCGACTATACAACTTATTAAATACTAAAATATTTATTCACAAGTAAAAGTCTTTTATTCATATAAATGCAACATAAAATATATTAATTCCATAATATGATAATCTATGGTGTGGCGCCGATTACCGGTGCCACTCACAATATTATTTTTTGTGTTTTAAAATATATTTTGCATGTTTCTAACTTTTATATAAGAATTTGAAAAACTGAAAAATCAATAAATGTTTTAATACATTTAACTTTTCTCGTGATCACGACACCTCCATTGGCTTCCTAAAAAAAAGAAATTCATTTTAGATAAATTTAACTCTTTTTTTATTTAATCCTAATAACTTAAACCTCTTTTTTTACTTCTTATTATTCAAGTCCCTTTTTCTTTATTTACCCTTATTTCTTAAACTTTAACCTTTTTTTTTATTTTTAGTTACTCACAACTATTTTACATTTTTACTTTCATTTTTGTGATCCTAATCTTTGGTGGTCTCTTTCTTTCTAAATTCTAATTACTGGGTTACACTTTAATCTGTTTTTTCAACCCGGCCTAAAAGTTATTCCAAATAATTTTAGTTTACCTAAAATTTCCATCTTATTACTTTTACCTATATGGGTGGTTATTTATTTATGCTTTAAGCATTTTCATTTCAGCTATCCTAAATTAAAAATTTTATTTTAATTTGGCAGCCATCCTAAATTAAAAATTTCATTTTAATTTGGACAAAATATAACCACGCCTCTAACTTATTTCTTACTTTTTTTATGGATGTTTTTATAAAACGACGGCTTTGGCCATACAAATTTTATCTTAATTCATCCAGCCACTGCTCTTTATTTTTATAACTTTATAGACCTATCTATCAATTAACAACCTTCTGGCAATTTAAATATCTTTTATTTGAGCTATGGATGTTTTTTAATGGCAAAAATGATGGCTTAGGCCATACAAATTTTAACCCAATTCATCCAGCCTAGCCTTAATTTTTTTTTTAACTTTTTAGACTACCGATTAATAACCCAATCTGTCAATTTAAATATCTTTATTTGAGACTTCACCACCACCCTTTAGCTTAATTTTCTTTTTAACTTAATTCTCACAAATTTCATTTATTTTTATCTTAATTTTCTTTTTAAACTTTATAAAAAATATAATCTAATATACTTTTATCTTTCCAAGCTTTCCAAAAAAAATTTTATGGAATGGAAGCCAATATATGATTACCGTGCACATCTGTAAATAAATTTTTTCTTTAATGGCATGGGCAAGTCGATTGTGCATCCAGGGTTATTTGTTCTCGTCGGCTAACGCTTGTTTGCACATCCCACTCGTTTCGCGTTCTCGGCAGTCATCTTTTCGTTTTTGGAGAATGAGCCTGATGAGTGTATATCGGACCACAGGGCAAATACATTACGAACTTCAATTTCATCCTCCCTCTTGCGTATCGGGGTAACTCTCAAAGCCCTAACCTTGATATCGTGTGGTCTATTTGCCACCATCCACGGTGCGATTTGAAAATAACCGTCGTTTGAAACATTATGAGCAATGGAATAATATTTGGGTACCATTTGTCCATTGAGATCTTGATATTCCATGAGATCGATATTGACAGCTTTGGCGTCGGGAGGCAGTCCTTTAGGCTCACATTGCATTATGTAAGGTCGCTATGCTTAAAACGAACATATGCCACATCTCCCCCCTTTAAAATCCTTGCCCAATAGTTGCAAATAAGCGGTAAGCATTCATCATCACGTTGTTGATGACAGTCCCAAAATCTTTTTCCTTAATTTAACCTATTTATCATTTTATTTTCTAACTACCCAAATAAACTATCTTAATATTTTAGGCTAAGCCTTAGGTATCCTCAACTCGTCTACGGAGGAGACCTCTACCCAAAAATTCCAAAATACCCCAAAAAAATTATCAATTATTTATCTTTATGCTTTTTTTTATTTTATCCCTTATACTTTTTTCCAAATAATTAATTTTTTTTTTTTTTTTACCCTATTTTGGTAATCAGGTAGAGATAATTAACACCTACTGCTTACCCCCTTTTTTTATCAAAACAAAATTAATCTCAACAGTAATTAATAAATAACTAAAACCCTCAAATTTTATTTAATATTTGATAACTTTTTCTTTATCCAATCCCCTAATTTCCTCCAATCATTCTTTTAAACACCATTTTTTTTTACTTGTTCCTAAATACCCTTTTTTTGACTAAAAATTTTCTTGTTTTAATCTATTCTATCTAGGTTAGCTTTTTCTTTACCAAAAACAAAAACTTTTTTTTTTTTTTGAAAAATCGATATTCATATACTTTACAGAAACATCTAATTAATTGTGGTTACTGGAAACATCTAATTAATGGTGTTAATGTACCCATCTAAATAATTGCAACAGCTAACTCACTAATGGATTCTATCTACCATAGAATTAATTTCTACTAAAACCATGTTAATATCGAATTTAGGCGGTATCATACAAAGATAAACATGAGAAAGTACTAAATATAACTGTATTAAATATAATGTATTTAAGCACGTGTCTTTAAATGGTCAGCATGCCTTACCAGATTCCCCTCTTTTATTTTTATCTCGTATTGGCCTCTGGGATTTTCATTAATTACCTCTCCCAGCACAAATGTTTTATTAGGCATGTTTTCATTAATTACCTCTCCCGGCACAAATGTTTTATTAGGCATGTTTTCATTAATTACCTCTCCCGGCACAAATGTTTTATTAGGCATGTAAGCCCACACTAAATCTCCTTTCCTTTTTCCCGCTTTAGTATTATAAAGGCCTTCTTTCTCCTCGTTCAAAAAACTAAGAGGTGTTCTAGCCTGTCTACCGAAAAATTTTTCCATTATACTTTTGTTTTTAGGCACATCATTATGGTATAATCTTAGTAACCAAAATTCACTTTCGCCATTTTTTCTTTGTTTAACCAAGTTTTAATAATGCCTACAGCTCGCTCTGCCAATCCATTTGATTGGGGATGATACGGAGGAACTAAAATGGACCTTATACCCCATTCTTCACAGAATTTTTGCAATTCTTTTGAAATAAACGCAGGGCCTCGGTCGGAAACAAGGGTTCTTGGAATGCCGTACATTCCACACCAGCGTTTGATATTTTTTATGAGTACTGCGGAGGTTAAGGACTGTGTCCAGGCAATTTCAATATAACTTGAACAAGCATCGACCGCTACTAAAAATCTTTTTTTATTATATTCTCCAAAATCTAAATGTACCCGGCTCCAGGGGATGGTTATTTGTTCCCATTTTGATTTTTTATTAGCCCTTGGTAAGGCCGAATTTTGTTGACAAGCTTTGCAAGACCTAAGGGTAACTTTAATACTGTCATTAATTCCCGGCCACCAAACGTGACGTCTAGCTAAAAGTTTCATATAGCTTTCCCCTTGATGCCCGGCATGTAAGGTTTTTAAGACATTTTGTCGCAACATTTCAGGAACAACGAGCCTATTTCCCCTCCATAAATTTGTTCCTTTAAAATGTAGTTCGGCTTGTAGCCTCTCATAGACATTATCGGCCAAATCCCATGGCTTTTCGCCAATTACACTTTCTTTGATTCCCAGCCATTTATCATCTTCCGCCGCAGCTTTATTTACCTGCTCAAAGGTTGCAAATATTGGCATTAATGAGATAGGCAATTCCATTCCTTCGTTAACCACTTCTTCTTCTAGATTAGTTTTTCGCACTCGACGCGACTTGCAAAATTTTGGATTGTAATTATCCTTTAATTTTATGTCGACCTCGATGCCTTTTAAGCATCCTAAGGTACCGTCAAAAATAGTATCATATTTATTTAAAATTTTGTCAATATCATCCCTAAAAGCTTTTGTACAATTCTTAATTATCATATAGTCTTTAACATACAATGATTCTTTATCATTTTCATCATCCTTTAATAGGGTCGGTTTTTGAAAAATGTCCCAATAATTATTATTGGGCCCTAGAGTTTGAATTATATCCCACCCTAATATATTTTGCATGCCCTCTGAAATCCAGAAACGACAAACAATATTATTATGAGGTAATATCACCTCAATAAATTCAGTGAAAGCTATTTTACTTCCATCGAATTGATTAGCCACTAGCTCTTTTTTAGTCGTTTCTATACCTGTATTCAATTGATTTCGACTTATAATGGAGATCGCTGCTCCTGTGTCGAACAAAAATTTTATATTTACTCCATTAATATTTAAATTTATATTAGGACACATTATTTTTTCGTCATTATTTACAAAATTATATATTAATGTATCCTGTGCTGTAATATTTTCGCCGACTTTTACCACGGAGGAAGGCACGGCTTTTTCACTTCCTCCTGTCGCCCTAAAAAATGATCAGGTTTAGGCTGTACTTTTTCTTTCATCACTTTATATGGGACATTTACAAAAGGTGACTCATTAACCTTGAACATTGTTGGTTTATACCAACATGAGTCTTTATTATGCCCGTTACGTTGACACACTACGCAGAATTTTTTTATCAGCCAGCATGCACTTATTGAATGCCCTGGCTTTTTACAATACGCACATGATAGTGACCGTCTTTTATAATTAACGGGTAAATTCTGTCTTGCGTGTGGTATACTTTTTAATTCTTTTTCTCGAAGATTAATAGACTTTACCATTAAGGTAGCGTCTAAATTTTCGGAGTTTATTTTTTCTCCAGGATTCCCACGTTCTAATGTCGTGGTAGAATCCTCATTTTTAGTCACATTAGCTAAAATCACTAATTTTTCTAGTAACCGCCCCAAATTGTTTTCCCTTTCCCTCATACAATGTACCTGTACTGTTCTCTTTCCGAATTTATATCCAAGAATCAGAGCAATCATCGGTCCTAAGATGCCTATAACGTATCTAAGAGCATTCGAATCAAAAATATTCGAACTCCCCGAATCGAATATATCCAATAGAATAAGTATATAAGGATGAGGAGGGTTGAAATTAATGCCCATTGCATCCAAAAATAATTTTTTTTTTGTCAAATTTCCAAAAAAACCAACAAATTTTCTGCTAAAACTTTTTTATTTTTTTTTTTAAATATTCTTTCAACAAATTAAAATTTTTTACTTACTTATCTTTAAATGGTCCAATGGGAATTTTATTTTGAATCCGCTGTAGAATAGGTCGCCTCGCAGCGCCAAAAAAAGTATGTTGTAATACTCTTAACTTAACTGCCCTTATTTATATCGACTATACAACTTATTAAATACTAAAATATTTATTCACAAGTAAAAGTCTTTTATTCATATAAATGCAACATAAAATATATTAATTCCATAATATGATAATCTATGGTGTGGCGCCGATTACCGGTGCCACTCACAATATTATTTTTTGTGTTTTAAAATATATTTTGCATGTTTCTAACTTTTATATAAGAATTTGAAAAACTGAAAAATCAATAAATGTTTTAATACATATTAACTTTTCTCGTGATCACGACAGTGATAATTATAATTGCTACTTAATAAATAATACATCACAACAATAATTTGGGTATATGCTAAAACAAACAGATATGACTCTTTGTAGGTTTAGATTATTTTCTGGCAATATATATATGAAACAATTCATATTTTAAAAAAAGGTTGACTAGGTTTGTATTTTGGTAAATCTATTTTAGTCCTGACGATTTACTATTGTCGTGACTGGATCACCAGAAAAAGGAAAGATTAAAATATTTAAGTTTTTTAAGAAGTATAAATTTTTTTAAGATTTTTTATTCAAAAATTTTTATTTTGATATTTAATATCATCATTCAAAAATTATTTTAAACAAAAAAAATATAGAGGTAGCGCTGGGCGTCGGCGACATAGCAATAATTTATAATTGAATATTAATTAACATAACAAAGTATAATACTCAACATTTAGGACATCTTTTATATTCAAAATGACAATTTATTAATTTCAAAATTTAATTCAATAAAGTGTACGATTTAATTCTTATACAACGTTTTTTTGTGAATATATTAGCTATGATAGATCTAAATATGATATAAAAATAAAATTTTTTTCAATGGCAATTTTAAAAAATAAAATTTTTTAATAGATAAAAAATATATAATTTTAAAATTATTAAAATAAATAGACTATGAGCGTGATTGGTTATGTTGCATAAGATATTAAATTCCGAGAGTATTTTGACAAAAGTCATTATTATAAAAATAAAATTTTAATTTTGCATATTGATCCAAACAGCACAATTAACTTATATATTAACTTATGATATGATAAATGATCTATAAATTAAAAAAATTTTTTAGCATTAAATTATAAAATTATCAACATTTGTATTTAATTTCAACATTAATAAAAAAAAGTTCAAGGAAAATAAGAAACCATTTCTACAGGCTATAAAACTCCTTAAAGCCTCAAATATTCACATATTCCACAATAATTAATTTAAAAAAACAGCCTAATCTTAATATGCAAAACGGCTTTTATAAATTTACATGAGTCAAAATAATAATATACCTTTCAAATAGGGTATATATAAAGATCGGCTAAATAATATAATTTCTTTATTGCATATGATTTTAAATAATATATTTATAAAAGTGATATTACTATAATCCTTTGCAATTGATTTTAGTAAAAGTTTAAAAAATGTATATTATGTTGCAATTTATATTTTTTAATTTTTAAAACGCGCAATTAACTATGTTACAACAAGTCTTGAATATCTAAAAAAAATATTATATAATAGCTTAAGTTTAACTTCTTAAATATATAATAAACAAAACTAGTAATTAAAATTGGTCTGTTTTTTACCAAAATGTTAAGAATTTAAAAATTGGGTCGAATGAACTCCACCCTCTCAATTTCAATGTTGACTATATTATTGCCTCTAAAATTTAAACTGAAATAATTGCACCGTCTCTAGTTATTTTATAAAATTTTAATTGTTAAGGGTACTCAATGTTTGTATTGTAAAATAATAAGACAAATTTTTCTTTTTTCTCTTTAAAACTAGTTTTTATGGCAAATAATAACCAAAATTTTTTTATCATTAATAATTTTTTTCCATGAATTTTAATATGTTCTAGACGTAAAAACACGATTTGATCATATATTATTTGTGATGATGAATATAAATTACAAGGATTAGTTAAATCTTTGATTTTCTCTTTATTGAAAAAGCGATTATGCAGTTGTTTCTATATTTATACAGAATTATTTTTTGTGGCAATAATATGTGTTCACCTCTATAATAATTACCTGCAATTATTAAAAGATTTTTTTAGAAGAGAATTCCGAAATGCAAAGCACACACTATACTAAACATATATAAATATAAATGTAGTTTACCAATATGTAATTAAATAAAAATAATCTATCTATCAAATATATATTAAAAAGATTATGGCTTGATTTTATACGTCATTTATCAAAAAATGTAAATTGTTTAGTTAAATTAAACCATTTTTTTATTTAATTTTTTAAATATAATAAACAAAAATAATATATTTTAACACACATAAAAATGTAAGCCCTTTATATTCAGTTCAATTATTAATTATTAATTCCCTTAACTTACAATCTAATCCTCTTATCAATTTATTCTAACCAACAAATGTATACTCAAAATCTTTCCACCAATACAAAAACTTTTTTAAAAGATTTTTACTATGTTTGATACTTTTCCAATCATATAAAATTTTTCATTTATTTAAGTATAAAAAAATATGAATTTTTGAAATAAAAATTTATATTATTTAACCGGGTGTATTAAAAAAAATATGGAAAATTATAGGTATCTAGAACTATTTATCGAAAAAAAATATTAGGCGTTTTTATGCCACAAAATAATCTACATGATCTTTTATATTCCATTCATGTTAAATAGTGAAAATGAATACTTGGACCGTTGTTTAGAAAAAAAAATTAAATTTTTATTTTGATTTTACCTATAAGGTAATAATATTTTAACATATCAGGAGAATAATTTCATTTATGTTTGTATTTATTAATTCACATTATTTTATCATTTTTTTATTATTTAGCTTAAAAATAAATTAAACAATATAGGTGATTAATATTTTTATATCATTGTTTAGTAATTTAAAAATTAGAATGTGTCGTTCATTTAATTCGAAAGCTTGACAAAACATTTAATTTTGGAAAAGAATCTTTTTTTTTGTCAACATAAAAAAGAAAAAATAAAAACTAATATACATGTCCGGCTCCCCTTACGTTTTTAGCTTTGGCTTTGCCGGGGTTAACCTTCCGGTGGGGCGATTTAAGGTTTTGACTTTGTTTTTTGGGCCAAAATTGACCAGTATATGAAAATAGGGACGAAAAATATATTTAAAAACATTTAAAAAGAATGTTTATTGAGTCTAAATTTATTGAAAACAGATCAATTTATATATTATTGCCCATCTTGTTTCCGTTTAATACTATTTTAAGGAGGCTAATAAAATGTTTTTACAAAAAGTAAATAAAATATAACTTTTAGAAAGCAAATATGTTTTTGGCATGTTGTGAAAAAAAGTAAAGGACTTTAAATATTTCAATAAATCACACATTTTTGATAAACCTAATATTTGAGTTAAAAAAAATTGCAAATTTTATAAAACAATAGTCAAATAGATAAAATTCGCTAATAGTATATGCTATACTGAGGATTTAGAATCTACAATATAGCTTAAAAAAAACTGAACTTATTATATTTTTGTAATTATTTAGATCTATAAAAACCAAATTATTTATAATAAAAGATTTAACATTTGTTGGAAAATTAAAATCTATTATTATCCTCTTATAAAAAATTCGTCATGTAAAAGAATTTCAAGTTGTTTTTAAAAAATAATATATTTTATAAAAAATCAAAATAGCTCAATAAAATAATTAAAGTTACATTGCTTGTAAAAATTTAATATTATTTACATCATAAACAACCAAGATTTTTTATTATTTACTTCAGATTGGAATTGAGTTTCAACTTTTGTTTTTAAACTAATAAATCTAATTTTATGTATAAGGTTACCTCTATCTATAATAAATAAAAAAAGAATCAAATTAAAAGAAAACTAGAATTAATATAATATTTACATAATTAAAAAATAATAAAGAGGAATTTTATTATATGTAATATAGGAAAAAAGTAATTAACATTTTTAGGTTCTTCTATGTAATTTCAAAAAGTAATTAATATGTATTTTAATTGAAATTTTTTTATGCCAAAGAAAATAAAATTATTTTAAATCACAATTTGATTTAATATTCAAGGCATCAATATCATCCAAAAGTTGTCATCAACAATCATTCTGTATAAATTTTATTAAAACAGTTAATTTTTTGATAGCAAATATTTTTTGTGTTTACCCTTTTGCCCAAATGTATAATATCTCAAACCCAAAAAAATTGGCAAGACTTTTTTCATAATCTAGCCCTTTTAAAATATATAAAATATAGATGGTAAAACATACGAAATTTTAACAAGGTCATATAACAATTATTACTAAAAAAGATATTGTGTCTTTTTTAAATCTGTAATTTTAATTATTTTAAAAAATGATATCTTGCTAGAAGTATACTTTATAAGTTATAATATAGATTGGCAAATTTTATTTCCCATAAAAATCTGCTATACTTTTCTCAGCCTTTTAACATTAGCCCTGAGGAGTTGAGAATCGTGATATAATATTTTTGCAATGTATACCACAAGATCTCAACTAACTATCAAACTTTACAATGACAGCATAGTTTGTCACAAGAGTAGGTTCTTTTTCTATATATACACTTTTTTTGAATAGGGTCTTAAACCATACCCGTTCTACAACGTTCTTTATTCGTAACAGACCCTTAGATTCAATTATAAGTAATAAACATTTAAATGGCTCTTATAGAAAAAAATAAAATTTTTAAGCAAATCTCACGTGTATGACATCTATTGAACAGGTTTTTAAGCCTATATTTAAGTTTTTTGAGGCTATTTTTAATTGTCTCGTCTATATGAATTGGTTTTACATATTTTTCGAGTTATACTATAATTTTAATAAGGATAATTTAGCTAAAAATCAATAATATAGACCGCTTTGGATAAAGCGATCTATTTTGCGACCTCAAATATACTTAAAAAATAAATAAAAAAAATATTTCATGTTTTCTGAATTGTTTATTAGAGAAAATAAAATATTATTTTTTTCAGAATATTTGGCATCACTTATAAATTTAGAAATAATCATTGGTAAAATAATTTTTTAATTTAAAACATATTTCTTAAACTCCTTTTACCTTTTTTTCGATCAAACTTATTATCAGTTAAAAAATAAAATTATATAAAAAAGTTAAAAAAAAACAAAAAATTTGAATTTTTTTTGCATTTTATTAACAATTTCACGTAATATTTTTATTTAAATCAATACTATGTGAGTCTTAAACATTGGACGCCAAATATTTTGAACTCTAATTGCTATATTATAAATTTTTTTTTCATTATTTGAGTGGATAGATATAAGTGAATTTTTTATATGGCATCTTTTTTTAAGTGTATACTCGAGGTCACAAATGTAAATTTGGTCAAAAAAAAGTTATTTTTTTTTGTTTTAAACGCATTTAAATAGCCGAAGGTGGTAGAAAAAAAATGGAAATAAGATAAGGTTTTCATGGAGCTGTTTACATTTACTTATTTTCCCTCATGATATGTTTATGTGTTATAATTATAATATTTGTATTAATTAAATTATAATCAGTTTAAAAGTCTCATTTTTTATATTTCTTAACCCCATTTTTTGTTTAAACAAACTATAGAAGTAACTAATACAATAAATATAAAGCTTAGGCTTTTCATTATAACTTACCATGCGGGGCTCGCTCGAATACGAAAAAGCTACGGGTAAGCTGTACACGAGGAGTAGGTTTATAAAAAACTCTACAAATAGCAGTTTATAACTAAATTCTTTTGTTACTATTTAAAACAGATATTCCTACTAATATATGGGAGACTGTATTTCATATTATAAATACCCAGCCCAACCCCATGCCCCCTTCCCTTTCCTCCCCCCCCCCCCCCCCCTTCCCAACTTTTGTAAAAGCTCTTTCCGGTGAATACACTTAATTTTATTTATATTGTTAATAAATAATATTTACGTGTCTATCAACTAAAAAAATTTAATAGTCAAACATGATATTGATTGTACAAAAAACAATGCGATTGATTTTGATTATTTGAATTTTTTTTAACTTATTTAAAAAATAATTATTTATTTTTTTTTTAAATTATTTTGATTCAACTTTTTTTTATCCAAAACGATTTACAATAGAGATAAAATTTATAAAAAAGAATGTTCAACAAACAGCACACAAATTCATAATATTATTGTTTCAGCAAAATCCATTGATTTTAATAAAGGTCGACAAATATCATTGATACAAATCATATGAAATACAAAGTGCATCCCCTGCCCTAATCTCATTAATATTTTTTGTTTTTATTAATTTTTTCCGTCTTTTGCTCCTTAGATCCGATAAAAAAAATGGCCTTTTTTCACCAAATTGATAGATCATAACCTAAAAAATAAATTGATAGATCATAACCTAAAAAAAAATTAAAAACTTTTTTGCATATAAAAATCTTTTGTAACCTATTTTTATCACAAATAGAAAAATAAATTTTATTCATTTATTAAGCTCTTACATGGCCGATTAGATAATATATAATATTACACGTCCAAACTTAAACACGACACAATATATTTTTGGTTCTAAATGAAAAATGATTGAATTTAACAGTTTAACTATTGTTTACAAAAATAAAATTTTATTTTATTTTTTAATTTTTTGATCTTTTAATTTTTTCTATTATCTTTAATCTTTATAACTGATTAACTAAAGGTTAGCGGTAAACGATATTCCTTAAGAAGGCATGTTTGCTCTGTAATTTATACACATCTCAAAAAATTGTTTACCTGTGTGATTAAATAAAATTATTAAAATAATCAATATTTCTAATTAACAAATTTTCGATGATCATATTATAGAGATCAAGTTTGCCAACCAAAGGGTTTTTTAATCGTTTGCCTTTTTTTTCTAATCAAAATTTGTAAATCAGCTATAAAATCTAAAAATTTTAATGTTACAAAAATTTAACTATATTTTTATTTAATATTTATATGCCATTTTCTGTGTTATACGTTGAAGAAAGATAAACATATTTAAAAATTTTATTTATCATTATTTGAGATAAAAAGTTATAAGTAATAGAAATATAAAAGAAATCTCTAATTTTTTTTTTTAGTATTCTGGGAGCCATTTGTCAACTTTGTCATATAAAATCCTTGTTAAGCAAATAGGCGAAAAAACCTACGAAAAACGCAAAATATAAAATAAGGTTATCATGGAGATCTAAATATTTCTGAGTCAAAGATTTTTCTGACATTGAAGTTTGTCGAATAGTACTATGAGTACATCCGCAACCTTAAAACTTTTTTGGATTAAATTATCATTTATATTATATTAAGACGTTATGTTAATTTTTTTTATATAATTTAATAATTCTGCTAAATTTTTGTGATGGTTGCAGTTAAATTAAAAGTTGTCATCCTAATATATTGTATTTAGCAATAAAAGTTTATAATAATCATTTTAGGCCATTACTCACCTGTAAAATAAGTCATAAAATTTATTGTTAATTTGCTCAAAAAAGTTTTTTCTACAATTTTATTTTTAAGGATATATTAGTTCAGACTTTTTTTTCGATTTTTTATAAAGTACCTTCTAATTAAAATAGATTGTTTTTGCACCTTTTACAAAATATTTTGTATCTTTTTTAATTTTTGTTAACAGAACAAATAAAATTTAAATCATCCAATAATTCTACACTATGTTTTTTATTGATATAGAGCAATGTATTGTTAATAATTAAATTAGGCCTGGTTTGTTTTTAAGGGACGGCCAAAAATTAAATTAAGTTTTTGAGCCAAGCTGAATACAAATTTGGATATTTTTTGCCATTAGTGGGTGTCAGGATGGGCGAGACTACCGCCTGATATTAACCCGAATCTATACAAAGTAGAAAGATTAAAATAATTCGGAATAATTAAAACTCAAAATTGTCTTAATTTAAATTTATATAAATAATAACGAAGATTAAATGTAGTGTGTTTTGAAGACTATTTTTATAATAAAATATTTTATCTATATTGAAAAAAAAATGAGTATCTATTAAAGAGCTTGCAACATTTCCTTAAGTTATTTCTATTCAATAAATTAAAATTTCTACAGCAATTCCCTTTATAATATACTTTTCTGTATTAGTTTTTTTTTCAACTATGAATTTTGATATTTTTTCAATTATATTAATAATAATCTTTTATTTTCACCTATAAATTGATTATAAATTTTAATTTCTGGCAAAAAACGCTTGCTTTTCCTGATTCTTTTACTTAATTTTGAATTCTAATGAACAATATTTTTCGGTAAATATACTTTAATATAAAAATTAATATAAACCAATTTTTGTATGTATAAAAATAATTCTTTACTTAATCTAATCATTAAACCATATTTTTTTATTTAAAAATATGATTTTTTTAAATAAGCATTCTCAGATCGGTCAAAATGGATGTTAATTTGAACTAAATAAATGTAAAGTTCACAATATTTTTATTAACCGATAATTACATCCTGTCGTCTTTAGGGGTGGTGCTTATTATGTATTTTCTATATACTTGTATTTTATATCTCAATATTTGAGATGATAAATATAAGTTACAAGGATTCGAAGACGGGAGAATCTTTGATAAACGAAAAATATATAGGTCCAACATGGCGAAGTGCTATTGAGATTTCATAAACTTGTTATTTGTTGACCGGTGATATGGTGGAATAATGTTTTATGGGCAATGCCTATATTTGTCATGTATAATTTCAATAAATTTATAATTAAGGGTCAAATTCTACAATTTTTAAAAACTAAAAATTTGTTATTTTTAATTTATGAGCGTAAAATTCTAAGCAAAATATTAAATTGCAACTCACTATGCGGTGTAATATATCCGATGTTATCTAATATAAATAAGCTATAGCTAGTTGGTTATAATGTTTAATATTTTAAATTTAAATTATAAATATTTAGACTTAGGACTTTAGGCGAGAAATAATATTAAGGCCAAAATCTCAAATTAATTTTCAATTAATTATTTTTTAAAAGCCTTTACCTTCGTTCGTCAAAAACCGTAAAGCTACAACAATTAAATTCTTATAATATAAAAAGACTAATCAGACCTTAAATATATAATTGACTCATTTGATAGAATCAATATTTTTATCAAAACTCAACACCAAAATAAAGTTGCATATATGGAACGTTTCATATTCTTAAGCTTTAACGACCATCTTTTTTTAAACCTTTGGCTCCCTTTAAACCAAAATGTTTAATTTAATATTTTAAAGTTATAGTTAATATAGGTAGTTATGGATGTTGCGCCAACATGTTTTTATATATTGTGTTTTAATATAAACTTAACGTCAATATGCAGTAAACAATTTTCACCACCCAAAGACATCCATTTTTCCCGAACCTAAACTATTACCTGTCTTAAATTTCATATAACTCATTGGGGAACCTGGATGTACAAAAGCAAAAATTTGTTAGCACATTTGTTTCCCACGTGCTTGTTAAATTAGATACGTGCAAAGTGCGTTATTTTATCAAAATTTTGTTTAAAATTTTTTTTAATATTTTAATAATGTTTCGGACGAAGCATTTTACGTGCATAAACTATTGGCAATTTTTTTAAAAATTTGCGTTTGATTACAAAATTTTAAATATTATATGAAAATAAAAATTAACTTTTCACGTGGCCTTAACTAAAATATAATTCTTAATTTTTTTCTATCTTTATGTATATTTTCATATCATACAAATTATTTTACAGTTTTGAAAATGCAAAATTGTCGTTTTTTTTCTTTTCCGATGTATATATAAGTTGTCAAACGGAAACAAGATAAAACAAAAATTTTCATTGATTATTATTGCAAATTTTTATGATAACTTGAAAAACCAACTTCAAATAGCTCACTTAAACTCACTTAAATATGTAGATGCAAAAATTTTATAATATTAAATCACAAATTTACTAGCCTAAAAAATTATTTTTTTTCTGACAAATGGGGTAAATATTAAAGATAAAATAATTTTCTAAAAACAATTTTTTAAATATATTAAATTTAGAAATAAAAAAAGAACAAGTCCAAAAAATAATATTGCGTTTTATCTTTATATTAATTAAACCTAAAGTTGAAATTATGTAATACTTTCTGGCATTCCATTATCTGAAATATTGCATTATAAGCAAAATTAATGATTCAAATAATTAGAGTGTAATAATGAATGGTGTTATTAAGGAATTTAATTTCAATTGCATTGGTAAAACCTCTATTAATTGTAAGCGTTTATTAAAATCTTACAAACTAATGTAAATCCTATATTTTTGTTAAACGAAATTTAGCAGAAGAAGTAATTTTTTTTGAGAAATATTTTTTTTTAATTTAACAAAAATGAATAAATTAATACTAATAATACCTTTTTCCATTGCGGATCCTAAATTATTATAAATATATACATAAAAGAGGTAAAGTTATAAAAATTATAACTAAATATTGACCACACAGAAGTCTTTTGCATCAAACTGAGAGAGAATAATTAAAAAAATTTTTTTTCATCATTTAATGCTTATCAAAGATCTTTTAATTTTAAAAATAAGTCTTTAATATACAAAATTTTTTTATGAAGACCGTTGCATTGTTTTAAAACCTGTGAGATCATTCCCTCAATATTGTGGCAGCTTTTTAAGGGGGTATGGAGGAATGCCAACCGCGGGTCTATACAAACGTCTTAATTTATTATTTTTAAGAAAATATTTAATTTTGGACTGCAATAAGCTTTTTCAAATAATATATTTTACCTTCTTCCATCGCGGATCCTATTAAAAAAAAATTATACATACATGAACCATTATTTTAATATTTAATGTCCCGAACGATTTTTTGCCATATATAAGGAGAATTTTAAAAGCTATGCTAATTATTGGAAATTTTATTTTATATAAAATAAGCAAAGATTGTTTTGAAAAAGAAGAAAAATAATACATTTGTTAATGAGCTATGAATAAAAATTGCCTTTTTATGCAAAATGATGAATAGAAACTAATTAAAATCTCAGAATGATGAATTCTATTTGCTTAATCAAAAAAAACTTTAAATTTAAATTAATATATAAAATATCATATTTTAGATTACAATACACCTTTAAGAATAAGGAAAAATTAAAGTTTTTAACTTATATGTAAATCCACTAGAGTAAATTTTTTTTTCCAATTTTTTATTTAAAATCCACAACTAAAAAACCAAATTTCTTTACTTTTAGAGGTGTATGTTAAAACTGAATGTATCTCCATTCATAATTTTTATAAACGAGTAATAATCAAATTTGTAAATGGTTTATATATAACAAATGTCAAAAGATATATATTTTTTAATATACGAAAATTCTAATTCTTCAAGTTGAGAAAATATATAGAGTTTTTTTATAATGGCCTCATGGGATTTATAAAAATTCAAGTGTTTAAATCCGTATATTTTAAATTAACTTGATTTTATATACTCCGGTATATTAAAAAAAATTTATTATTTATTTGGAAGATGTCAGTAAAACAGATTAAAATTTTGAGCTTGCCCTATGCGGTAAACTTACTCTAAATATTAGACTTTTGGTATGTATTTCAAAATTTAAATGTAGGTTATTGGAAAAGGGAAAAAATACACATTATTTATTAAATTATTCTATTTATCTTATATATAAGTTTTAAAATTTTATGTCATACCAGATCCTTCTAAAGAGATATTATAATGTATTATTTATTATTAGCCAATCTTTAAACATCGGGTTAACACTTGTTATAAAGCGATCTTTTCTACACTTTTTTCTTTATTAGGGAACGTTTCCTGTGATTTTGTGTTTTTTTATCCTTTAAGGCCCCGCATAATTAATATCGCGTCGATAACTAAAATTTAAGGTCCAGGCGTTTTGAAATAAATTGGGATTTATGGGGGGTCACCCATTCAACGACTAATTGCTGCTCTACTTGTGCATGCGCTCCAGGTGGTTCGACCTATACTTGATTTAGGTTAGTAATACATATTTTTCATTAGTACTATAAGAGGTCCTACAAGAATAATTTTCCACAGCATTTGTGCCCATATTGTGTACTGCTAGGGGCTTTTTAATTGCCTACTTATGACCTCTATAAGTCTGTTACAATTTATCAATAAGATCATTTTAATATAGAGGGCGCTTCGAAATATATATTAATTTTTATATATTTTTTGTATAAACTGACAAAAGTTTTTCCCTCTTTTTTTCTGGGTGGGTTGAACCCCTAGTAGGATTAACAGGATTAAGCGTGTCTCTCTACAATACCATAATGTTTATTAAAAAGGATCTGCACTCGGAATATTATAGCATGCGCACTTCACAACCCTGGCGAAAGTCAAATGCCATTTGCTAAAATTATGCCCCATTGCCCTACATCTCTTTAAAATGACATTTGCATAGTTTTTATTTAGGCTTTTCGGGTTATCAACAACCCTAAACCACAAGCTAATAAATATTTTGCCCTTAAAAGGACCATATTTAAGTATGTTTTTAATTTGAGACTGATCAGAGGCCATGATACAATACTTAATCACATTTATTTAAAGATATTAATTTTAGCAATTACATTTTGCTAAGCAGAGCAGGGAATAAAGAAATGAGAAAATAGTTTATAACTGATTACGGTCGAAATCGCTTGTAATAAATTTAATAGTCTTGCTTTATTTTTCATTTACATGTTTTCATAAAAACCAACTTTTTCACTAAATTTAAAAAATTTACAAGCATACATAGAGTTTCTTTCTCGAATTTCACCCATCGTTTAAACCTTAAAAGCTCTTTAGCTAGATAATAGCCTAGTACACGATAGGGCTAAAAAAGGAACATGTCTAAAGGGAATGACCCCTTTTAGATTATCCCAAGTGATCTTTGTTGTCATTAGGTCAACATAAATCTATTATGAGTAAAAAAAAAGAAAATAGATCGGGAAAAATCTTTCATTGTGGGCTTACCCCATATGCATTTCCCTTTCTTCCTCAAACTTCGACATTTTTTTAAAAGGAAAGTTAAGATAAGACAACTTTCATGAATTGATCATAGTTATGTATTACATCTTTCAGCCAACTTTAATTTATATAACGTCAAAAAATATTACATTGTTTAGCAAATCTGGCAAATTAAGCTATTACACACCTATTTTTTTACAATATACCGGCCGGGGCATATATTCTTTATCTTAATGATTTTTAAATTTGTTTGCAATTTTTAAAAAAATGAAATTGTTTGCAAAGTTAGTATGGTAATTTAAACCAAAAATGTCGTGATCACGAGAAAAGTTAATATTTATTAAAAAATATTGATTTTTTTAGTTTTTCAAATTCTTATATAAAAGTTAGAAACATGAAAAATATATTTTAAACACAAAAATAGTATTGGTAGTGGAATTGGGAATCGGCGCCACACCATAGATTATCATTATTGAGATTATTATATTTTATGTTGCATTTATATGAATAAAAGACTTTTACTTGTGAATAAATATTTTAATATTTAATAAGTTGTATAATCGATATAAATAAGGGCAGTTAAGTTAGTTAAGTTAAGAGTATTACAACATACTTTTTTTGCGAAGCGACGATAAATTGGACACAAAATTCTCAGCGACCTTACATAATGCAATGTGAGCATAAAGGATTGCCTCCCGACGCCAAAGCTGTCAATATCGATCTCATGGAATATCAAGATCTCAATGGACAAATGGTACCCAAATATTATTCCATTGCTAATAATGTTTCAAACGACGGTTATTTTCAAATCGCACCGTGGATGGTGGCAACCACACGATATCAAGGTCGGGGCTTTGAGGACCCCGATACGCAAGAGGGAGGATGAAATTGAAGTTCGTAATGTATTTGCCCTGTGGTCCGATATACACTCATCAGGCTCATTCTCCAAAAACGTAAAGATGACTGCCGAGTTTGAACGCGAAACGAGTGGGATGTGCAAACAAGCGTTAGCCGACGAGAACAAAAAACCCTAAATGCACAATCGACTGGCCCATGCCATTAAAAAAAAATTTATTTACAGATATGCACGGTACTCATATATTGGCTTCCATTCCATAAAAATTTTTTTTGGAAAGCTTGGAAAGATAAAAGTAAATTAAATTATATTTTTGAGAATAAAGTTTAAAAAGAAAATTAAGATAAAAATAAATGAAATTATTAATTTGTGAGAAATAAGTTAAAAAGAAAATTTATTTAGTGGTGGTCAGGATAGCTCAAATAAAAGATATTTAAATTGTCAGAAGGTTGTTAATTGATAGATAGGTCTATAAAGTTATAAAAATAAAGAGCAGTGGCTGGATGAATTAAGATAAAATTTGTATGGCCAAAGCCGTCGTTTTATAAAAACATCCATAAAAAAAAGTAAGAAATAAGTTAGAGGCGTGGTTATATTTTGTCCAAATTAAAATGAAATTTTTAATTTAGGATGGCTGCCAAATTAAAATAAAATTTTTAATTTAGGATAGCTGAAATGAAAATGCTTAAGGCATAAATAAATAACCACCCATATAGGTAAAAGTAAAAAGATTAAAATTTTAGGTAAACTAAAATTATTTAGAATAACTTTTAGGCCGGGTTGAAAAAACAGATAAAAGTGTAACCCAGTAATTAAAATTTAAAAAGAGAGACCACCAAAGATTAGGATCACAAAAATGAAAGCCAAAAGGTAAAATAGTTGTGAGTAACTAAAAATAAAAAAAAGGTTAAAGTTTAAGAAATAAGGCTAAATAAAGAAAAAGGGACTTGAATAATAAGAAGTAAAAAAAGAGGTTTAAGTTATTAGGATTAAATAAAAAAAAGTTAAGTTTATCTAAAAAGAATTTCTTTTTTTAGGAAGCCAATGGAGGTGTCGTAATCACGAGAAAAGTTAATATTTATTAAAAAATATTGATTTTTTTAGTTTTTCAAATTCTTATATAAAAGTTAGAAACATGAAAAATATATTTTAAACACAAAAATAGTATTGGTAGTGGAATTGGGAATCGGCGCCACACCATAGATTATCATTTTTGAGATTATTATATTTTATGGTGCATTTATATGAATAAAAGACTTTTACTTGTGAATAAATATTTTAATATTTAATAAGTTGTATAATCGATATAAATAAGGGCAGTTAAGTTAGTTAAGTTAAGAGTATTACAACAAAAAATATTTGTGATAAGGCCTTTATATAGGTTTCATTCTTAAACCTCTGCAACATTTTCTACTTTTAGTGAAACTGCCTCTTCACTTATAGTTTTTTTAATAAATAAAGCTAAGATTAATTCACAAATTTAAGGTCACCGGCATTATTGAAAAAGTTTGTGAAACACACTAGCCACAATTTGAAAAAACCTGCTTAAAAATATGTTTTCTCATATAATAAAATTTTTAGGTTATTTTGACTTAATTTTTATATTTTTTTAATTTTTTTACATTATTTTAGCGAATCTAACCATTGGCCTTGGCCATTTTAGAAATTTCGGAAAAAGGAAAAATTTTGATATAGGCTAATGCAGATAATTGCTTTAGAAGTGTCATGATAGATCATTCATACTTGCCAGCTGCCATGTTGTTTGTAAAAAAATGCAATATATCAATAATTTCTAAAGTTTTACTCAACTAAATTTTTATTTCAAATCAAATTAAGTTGCAAATCAAATTAAGTTGCGCAATTTTTAACGAATGAAACTTTTTATTGCGGAATTCTAAAAATGTCATATTCTGATTTTTTTGAAATAACTCAATTTTAAGCTCATTTTTAATGAATAGAGCTATGTTACATTCATGTGAAAGTGTTTTACCTTCTGGTTTAATCCACTCTAATTAGATGTGATGCAAAATAAATTTATGGTTTTCTGTATCTTCGTATTAAAATTATAGTTAAAATGTCTATTTAAGCAACAGTCTCTTCGGAGGCGTGGGTTCAAATCTCACCGCTGCCACTAATTTTCGTAACGTTTTTTTGGTTGGTTGTGATATTAAGCTAAGCCCCGAAAAATAAATATTAATTTATGTTCTAAATCCAAATTATTTAGAGCCAAAATCGTGAAATTTTAATACGCGGACTTTATTTTTTATTAGAAAATAAAATTTGATCAATGAAATGTACAATGGTCGTTTTAGAATAAACCTCAAAAGAAATTTTTGACTCAAAAAAGTTTTGATTTTTTAATTTTTTTTTTCAACCTAGCCATCTTAATGTTAGTCATGCGTTCAGATTTGTTTTGAATTAAATATTGTTTTATTAGTCATAGCACTATCATCATAACTGTAGCACATTTTTCCAGCCTCAAAAAAGTCATTAAACGGTATTGTAATTGTTACTTTATACAGTTAAACTAATTTTAGAACGATATAACTACATAAAACTACAATTTTAGTTTATCGTTAAGTGAGTCATTCATCTACAAACATTCAAAATTTTATAAAAAAATATTCAATAAAATTAAAATTAAATAATATTGAAGTTTTTGCATATTTAATTAGCTAAATTGTTTAAGATAAACTTCAAAACTTTATTAAAATTTAACAATCATTGATAAATATAAGTGATAAGGGACTTAAAAAATTTTAGGGTTACTTAAATCTGAATTTGGTCAAAAAAACATTTTTTATCGGGAGGCCAAGACATAGGAAATTAATAAAAACTGAAAATATATAGGATATAAGGGGAAATTATGTGTTTTTATAATCTTAAGTTACATTGATATATGTTGACCTGTGTTAATAATATACGACAATTACTTGCTAATGTCAAAATAATTAAGAAATATAAAATGATTTTGTTCATTTTGGGATATGAAAAAATATTATTTGTAATATTTATTAGATAAAGAAAATTTTTTAAATGATTTTTGAAATAAATTTATTATACGCTAAAAATAATTGTATATGCTATTGATTCAGGATAGAGTATTTAATACTTCTAGTTAAAAGTTCATTTTATTTAGTACATTAACATCTACTTCATCTTTTTTTTGTTTTTAACAATCTTTAAAAGTGTTTTTGGCTAAAAACATATGAAGAGGGAAATTTGAAAAAAAACTGAAAAACGCATAATACCTAAGTTACTATAAAGATAGTTAAATGATACATGTTTTTCCTGTTTCGATTTTTTATTGCAAATCTCAATTCAAGTAAAAATTTCACCTTTACAAAAGAACTAGAGATTAGAGAACTACTATTTCAAATAAAAATTGCAAGGTTGGAATTTATTTTATTTTGCCTTTATGTTTTTGAATTGAAGTATACAAATTTTGCTATTTTTTATTTGTTATTTGCACAAACTTGTGGACAAAAAAGTTTGAATTACAAAAATCACAAAGTTTTATATCATTTTTAATTTTTCTTAAATATTAAAACGCTTTACCTATGGAGGCCAAAACATTTTGACTTTTAAGCATCGAATTTCTTTATAATTATAAAAAATAAATTCACAAGATTGAGCTTTTTATCTTGTCGGATTAGGCACTTACTATTGAACTACAGTAATATGCTCTTAAATTTATCTTGGTAAATTTTTAATTCACTAAAATAATAGTATATGCTGTAATTTTCGGATAATACATATGAATTTAATAAAGCTGCAAAGTTTATTTTATTTAGTACGTTAACTTTTGCATGGTTAAACATCAGCAATTTTTTAGAGTACATTAACTTTTACATGATAAAACTTTAGTATTTTTTGTTTAAAAAAACATTCTTGAAAAGGTGTTTTTGGCTAACAACTCAGATTGCAAAGAAGAAAAATGGTAAAAAATAATAAAAAAATAGATATAATTTACTTCATTGCAAGTTGAACTTCATGAAATTTTGAAAAAAAAAATTTTAGATCATATTAAACATATATTTTGAAATAATGAGAAAAAATTTGCATACAAACTTGTTTCCCACGTTATCTAATATTTTTTATTGAAGAAAATATAAATTATTGGTCAAATTTTATGTATATAATAAAAGCAATATTACTAATTAAACTTAGGTCTAGGTCTAATGACAAAATTTGTTAAATTAGAAATTTTTTTCGGGACTGAATGGATCCAGCATGGTTAAGTTCAATATTGAAAATCTTGCCTCATTATATTAAAACTAAATTTTTAACTCTCCTTATTATTAGATAAACATTTTGAATATTTATATAATATGTTTGTTTAGGATAATAATGCAGGGTTACCGGTACCGGTACCGGAACCGAAACCCGCGGTACTTGGAGGGTTGCTCGGTACCAGAACCGGTTCCTAAAATTGAAAAAAGCGGTTCCGCGGTACCAAAATACATTATTAGCTTAAAAATACTTTAATTAAAATATAATGGCTAGAAATCCACACTAAGTGGTCTGATAGTTGCTTTGTTCCCTAAATCACCTAGATGGCGATATAATTTTTAGCTCAGTAATATAGATATTATCTTAAAATTTAGCATTGCACACACAATATGTATAAAATTTTTAGTTTTAGGAAATATTTTTTTATATAAAAAATTTATATAAAAATATGCAAAAGAATATTTAATTCAAAATTATAAGAAGTTTTAATATTTTGTAACATATAAACTAAAATAATTTTATTTTATTTTTTTTGATATTTTAGTTTCATTTGTTATTAAAAACTATTTTTAATATTCCGGAAATTTTATAGTGTTAAGAAAAATTCAAAAACTTAACATAAATTTTGATTTGTAAAAAATTATTTGTTTAATATTATTTAATTATATATTTCAAAACGGATGCAACTAAATTTTTTATAATGATTTTAAAATTTATTGAAATTTTCGGTAAGCTAGACCTATTTGAAAAACACGAGGATTTGCCAATTTTAAAATTTTAGGAAGATAATTCTTTCTCCTATCCTGAGTTATATATTTTATCTAGACTTGTTTTAGCTGTGCCTGCTATTCAAGAAAAATTAATTTAGTTATAATATTTTTAGGTAAGCGTTGAACGAGCCTTTTCAACCTTGAAATATATTCTTTCAGATTTACGCAATCGAATAGACTCCAATTTACTAAATTCAAATATTTTACTTCGTTTAAATAAAGATTTGAAATAAAAGTCTATTATACGTGTATATATGTATATATATTGCATTTATTATATATAAAAATAAATCTAACCTGACATATATGTGTTATTATAAGTGCAGTAATTATTGTACCCTCTGGTACCGGAACCAGTACCCAGTACCGGTACTTGAGATAGGCTGGTACCGGAACCGGTACCGATACTAAAAATTTCCGCGGTACCAATCCCTGTAATAATGATTAAAATTATTTTTTTCTCTTTAAAATATTTATTTATGGTAATAGCCGAAAAAAATTAATGTTTTAAAATATTTAATTTCCATGTAACTTTTTATAAATGTTCTACTAGACCTAGAAATAAGATTTGTTCAATAATTTTGTTAAGCTAAAACCCCAGTTAAAGTTCATAGAAAGTTCTTTGGGCAACCCGGACGTGTTCTTTGAAGTTTTTTTTAAATGACTTTAAATAAATAGGGGAATTTTATCGGATGTTTTTACTACGATATGAAAAATGAAGCGATAGTTTTTTAAAAAAAAATAGTGGGAGAAAATAATCTATAATTTAATATTCAAAAATTTTTTTTTGATTTTATGAGCTGTCAAGTTTTTATAACATGTTTTATATATATGCAACTAGTGTGCTCACTGAATTGTAGCCAATAAAATTATTTCTTTTGATAAAGTTTTTTTTTGTTTTTTAACCTTATTTATTATTATTTTTAAATTTTTAAAATGCCTTGAGTACACCTAACTGGCGCAATAATTTGAAATTAAATAAATTTTATAAAATGGTTCGGGCTGTCATATAATTGTAATTTTTATAAAAAAAAAACTTCTTTAATTTAGGCAAATAGTAACATTTGATTCTGATAGCAAATGAAATTATTTAAATTTTGAAAAAACTTTTTCGATTATTTTTGTTTTTGACTTTATTTACAGATAAGTTTTGGTAAAATTTGTTAGTATAAAGCCTGCTGACATTTTTACCTAATTGGCAATTTAATGCTCAAAAGATTATTTGATTATTTGGCGCAACTAAGTGACATTATCAGGAGATTAAAATGTATAAAAATTACGAGAAAACTACTAAGAAATAATTGCACCAAAAATATTTGAAATAAAATGTTAATATTGCATAAATAGCAGTTGCCACATAATGAAACATAAGATGAAAATATAAAATAATTTCAAAAAATTATTGATCTTTAACCTCAGAAAAAAACGGTAAAAAATAGCTTTACAGTAAATATATCGCATTTGCAACAATTTGGACATTATCTGCGCACCTAAATATTATAAAATTTAGCATAATATTATACAATCACATAGTCAAAAAAAATAACCAAATTATCGATTAAAATTTAATGTAGGCAAGAAGGCACTTACACAGGTCAATTTTTTGAGAGTTATGATCTAACTACAGAGATAAAACCTGACATCATAGGAATTTTCAAATCCGCTTACCGTTTTCCTAATTTAACTTGGTTGGTCAGCTATAAACATTGAAAATTTAGAAAAAAAAGGTCAAAAAAACAAAAAAGATTCACAAAAAAAATAAATTGTTATTTTTGCATATTTACAATAGTTAAACTGTTAAGTTTAAAATTCATAATATTTTAATTAATTACCGATAATATATAGTGTCGTATTTAAGTTAGGACGCGAAATATTTGGTGTTATCTT
This sequence comes from Acutogordius australiensis, assembly GCA_030555515.1. Taxonomy (NCBI): domain Eukaryota; kingdom Metazoa; phylum Nematomorpha; class Gordioida; order Gordea; family Gordiidae; genus Acutogordius; species Acutogordius australiensis. The sequence continues at coordinate 5,705,535 of CM060242.1, forward strand.
AATGCCGATGATAGCTTAATATAATAATTATTTTTCTATTATTTGTGATTAAAAATATAGTCACAAGAGATTTATATATGCAAAAAAGATTCTGTAATTTTTTTATTTCAGGGTATAAGATCTCTCAATTTGGTCAAAATAGACCATTTTTCGTTATAGACGGATTAAAGGAGCCAAAGACGATACACTAAGAAAAACAAAAATACAAATGATTATGCCATCGTAAGGATGCATTCTTTTATGTTTTAATAAAATTCACGTTTCATTGATATTTGTTGACCTGTGTAATTAATTTACTTTTAATTTTCAAAAAAAGAACTAGTAATATTATAAATGTGAAATTTTCGTATTCAGTTGCATATGCATTTATTTACAACTTAAAAAATGAGTTTGACCAAAAAAGTTGACAATTTTAAATTCCAATAGGCTAATATTAACCCGACAGGTACCAACGTTACCTACAGGTTAGGCCTACTTTGAAGGCCTATATCTCAAATAGTATTCAACCAAAACTAAATTTTTAAACTTTATTTTAAAGCCCTTATTCAGCTAAACGTCTGATTTAGCTCCTTTCTTTTCCTCTTTATCCATTCTTTATTTATCACCTTCTAAAAATCCGAAAAATTTCACCTTAAATATCATTCTTTGTATTCAAAATTTATGGATATTTACAAGTATATTTAATTTTATTAATTAGCATATTTAAAAACTACACATTTTAAAGATTAAATTTGTTAAATTATTTTTTTTAAAAAATAATTATTTATATTTTTTATTTACATTTGAATATGAGTACAACCTACAGGTTACATTAGTCTGGAAGGACCTATTCATTGTAATTTGTATTTAAAAAATTGACTTATTTTAAAATTTTTTGCCTAGATTCGGAACTTTTAACCGGTTATCTTTAATAATTTATGATTTTTAGGTCTATTAATGATATTATTGAAGAACTTGATGCCCAACCTAATTGAGATATTGATAAAATCATTATTCTTCCACCATCCAATGAAGTCGATACGGATATGGAAAGTGGAGATGAAGAAACAATCGTCGATCTTCAACACCTTCCACGTTCTATGTTGAATTCTTCAGTCGAAATCGAAAAAACAGGATCATGCGATGATTTTCATATTGAGATAAATAATCAGAGATGGTATGATGACGATAAAATATTTAAATCACATGGCTGTGGTGATTTAAACAAAAGGATTGTTGACAACCCAATTGTCCTAGAACAACCCGAGGATTACTTGGAACAATTTTTCACAAACGATGTTTTTTCTTTAATCGTAAATATGAGTAATTTATACGCCAAGCAACATAATCACGACCTGAATTTCACAATCCCAGAATGCAAAATATATATTGCGACCCTTATTTTGACGGGATATTTAAACCCAATAAATATAAAAATGTTTTGGGAACTACAAGCCGATGCTTTTAACAGAATGGTTTCAAATGGCATACGACGAAATAGATTTCAAGAAATTACCCGATTTTTACATTTAGCCGATAATTATAATTTAAATAATATGGACAAGTTTTCCAAAATCAGACCTTATTTCGAAGTGATCAATGATAAAATGATTAAAAATTTTACATACAATAACTCGTCCCACATTTCTATGGACGAATCAATGGTTCCGTATTATGGACATCACACAGCCAAATTTATAAAGAGCAAACCTATTAGATTTGGTTATAAAATGTGGTGGGCGGCCACTGCAAGTGGATACCTGATAACCTTCAAACCATATCATGTTCAACAAAGCAAATGAACAGCCACAAGGAATTTGGCTTGGGAGGTTCTGTTATTATAGACTTAGTTGAAAAATTACCTGAAGAATATAAACCATAAAATACCTATTTTGACAATTACTCTATTCCTAAATTGTTGCAATTTTTATCCGATAGGAATGTTGGAGGTACAGGTACAATACGTACTAACCAATTGAAAGCTCCATTAACAGATTTAAAACTAATGAAAAAGAAACCTAGAGAATTCATTTCGAAAAAAAATACCTCAAATATGATGGCGGTCCGTTGGAACGATAACAGCATCGTTTCAATATTGTCCAACTCTCATGGTGTAAACCCAATTACTAACATACATCGAATTGCCCAGGTCGATAAATCAAGGAAAAGAATTCGAGTTCCTTGCCCTAACCTCATTCAAATGTACAACAAATATATGGGCGGCATTGATAGATTTGATCAAAATGTAAATGCGACAAGGATAATCCTTACGCGGAAGAAAATGGTATTTTCCGTTATTTTATTCGCTTTTGGCATTGATGCAGCATGCAAAATTCTTGGCAAATATATACAAAAAACAAAGAAAAAATAACTTTTTGCAACTTTAAAAGAAATATAGTCCAAAATTATTTTAGAAAACACGGAATACCTCCAAAAAGAGGTATAACCTCAGAATTGGGCGAAAATTTAATAGCCCTTGTTCACACTGGTGAAGAATGCACCCAAAGAAGATGTGTCGTATGCGGCAAAGCGACTAGAAAACTGTTCTACTGCCAAGTGGCCCTACATATTCATTGTTGGTCCAATTTTCATAATATATGATTAATATTTTTTACGAATTTTATATACAATAAAATTTAAAAGCATATATGATTTCTATTCACCCAATGTAACCTCTAGGTGACCCCCCATTATTTCCGGAAGTTGTAAATTTTTTGGAGTTTTTTCAACGGATTAGGTTTATTTGGATCATAAGAAGGCCCAGAATTTTTTTTTGTAAAATTTTGTTCGGCCGAAACATTAGTGGTACCTGTCGGGTTAATCCAAAACTCCCGGGAAATGTTATGGGAAAAAACTTAAAGAAGTTTTGGAAATGTTTTGACTTCTGGAGTTTTGGCATGCCCAAAAAGATTCCTCATGATAGCCATTTTTCATATAAATTTTCCATTTTTCCTAGTTTGTTTCACCTCTCCTCCCTAGTTACGTCCATATAGAGAAGAGAGAGGTCCTATAACTATATTGATATTAACTTGAGATTGATAGTTTGGGGTACATACGGACCCAAACAATCATTATGTTTTGATTTTTTTTATAAAACTGGTAAACAAAAAAACCACATGAACGATATTTTGAAGATTTTGTAGAGAATTATCTTGCGAAAACCATTTCGGGTTTGGTTTTTTTTTCGAATGCGTCCAATTTTTTTAAACGCCGTCCAAAGTTCAGAAAAAAATTTACCAAATTTTTTCAATTATTAATTTTCTAAAAAATCTAATGGCATATTCAAATTCCTTATAAAAACATATCTAAAAAAAGTTATTTGTATTAGTGGTTTTCACCATAAAATCCGTTCTTTAATTATAAATAACATGAAAATAAATTAGTAATAATTTTATATAAAAATAAAATAAAATTAAATATTAAAAAAAAATCAAATGCCTTACATTTTTGATGAATTCTTCCTTAATCTAAAAAATATATATTTACACCTTTGTTCCAACGTTTTTGTAATATAGAAGCCCAAAATATCCCCAAAAATGGAAAATCTCATTTTTGACATATAATAACTAAAAATATACATTGGCAAAATTCTGATTTCATATTCGTAACACTAAAAATGTGGCCAAGATCAATGGTTGCCATAAATGATGCTTGAGAAATTTATTTAACAATGGTATACGGTTAAAAAAAAATATAAATAAAAAAATCAAAATACAACTAAATTTTCGAGAATATTAATTTCTTAGTCATAGTATAATTAAGATTAGAATGACTTTCTAAGATTTTCCTTTTAAAATTATTCTGTTCAACATTCAAGATTTGTAAGATTTAATGAATGAGAGGTTAAAAGGTGATGTTCTGCTAAAGCATATTTAATAAATTGGTTGTTTTTTACAGCAGATTCGTGTTCTTTAGTTCTTGTATTAAAAACTCGACTTGTTTGACCTATGTAGGATAAATTATCATTACAGTTAAATTTATAGACAAAACTAGATACATTTTGGTTGTGAAAATTTATGTACTTATGAGATAATTTAGTGGGTTTAAAAAATACATTGGCATATTTAATACATGGCATGGCTTAGGTGGTTAATAAAAGGAATACAAATATTAGGATTAGAATTATTTTTTGATATGTAAGTTTTTTTCTCGGAAATTATGTTTTGTGTGCGAGTAGATGGGAATTTTTCGTTTTCGGATGTGTCATTATTTTTGTATAATTTTTTTTTTGTTCAGTGTAATATTTATTATTGGACAAAATTTTGTGACACTTTCTTAATATATAATAAACAAAATTCGTAGCTAAAATTAAAGTTAAGTCTAATAACTAAATTTTTTAAAATAGAAATTAAATTGGGGTCAGCATTGACCCCACATAGTAAATTTTGAAGACCATTGTATAATCTCAATTTTAATTTAACCTTTATTTTTAACCATATTTTATTGTTATTTTTCTATTTACATAAAAGGTTTATAAAAATTTTTATTGCATAACAAAAGTCAATAAATTTTTAAGAATTATGAGCTAATCGAAGATTAAACCCATCTTAAGGATTTTTAAATCCGTTTACTTTTTTTCCTAATCTAACTTAGATAATTTCAACTAGAAAATTTAAAAAGAAATGTAAAAAAAAAAAATTCAAACAAAAATTGACTAATTTTTTATTGCTTTACAAAAGGTAAATTGTTAGATTCAAACTTCAAAAAAAACTTTTATTATAAACGTTATTATAACGCGTCATATTATTTAATTTTTTGTAATATTAAATTTAGGGTATTCTTCATCTGTCAATTTGATCAAAAAAGGCTACTTCATTGATATAAAAGGATGTTAGGAGCCAAGGCCGGAAAAAACCTAAAAAACAAAATACGTACATAAGATAGGCCATCATGGGAGTAATTTTTTTAATGTTTTCTTAAAATCAAGGTTGTGAAATTGATATTTGCCGACCTAGCTTTGTAATAATAAAAAAAATTATTATTTATTTAAAATGGCTAGTTTTTAAAGTGAATAATCAAAAATAATTTTTTATTTTATATAATTTTTTTATGAAATTTTTATAAAATGTTCTACCATCTAATGACACGATGGGTTAAGAATGCTGAGATTTAGGGGTGTATGCAGAATCTTTTTTTAAGAAGGGCAATTTTTTTTTAGAGCAATGAACTACTAATTTTTAATATTAATAATTTAGGCTGCGTCTAGTAAAAATTTGAAGAAAAAAATTCGCACGCTTTTGAATAAATTTTTAAAAAATTTTAAATTTTATAAAAAAAATTTATTTTGAAATATATATTGTTAGGCATATCCTAAAACGACCAAAAAACTTAATTCTAATTAAAGTGAAAATTCTTCTGTCATCTTTCCAAAAGAATCTAAAATAATTTCTTCCTCGTGATTACCTAAATCTTTGCTTTGAAGAGATAGGGATTTTGATAGAAAAATTTTCAGAATCTTTTTAACCTTCTCGCATTTGTTATTATTTAATTTAAAGTAGAATCTTTTATCTAGAAACAGGCCACAATTTACAATGTCATTATCTAAAAGCTGGAATTCTCTTTGTTCAATAAAATGCAAAAGGTATAAAGAAAAAGCGGTTGATTGGGTTTTTAACACTGCTTTGCAGAAATAATTATTTTGTAAAAATATCAAACATCTAAAATTTGAGCCTGAAGCTCTTTTGTTAAGATCGCTGCGGGGCCTAATGTTTCGACTAATTTTTGAAATCCAAATATCATGAAGTATTTCCAACTCACTTAAAATATTTTTGTGTTGATCAAAAAACGGTCTCAATTTAATTAATCTATCTATACAGGTGTAAGTCCAGTTCCACCTCACCTGATGCATAAGTATGGATTGGGCAAGATTTTGGTATTTAAACATTGCTGATAATATAGGGCTTTTAAGCTTAGCACCCAATTGTCTTGCTACCTTGATTGCTAAAGTTATTTCAGGTGTGCTGACTAGAAAAGAGTTAATTGGTAATTGAACCACGTGCGCACCACAGTTGAGATCAATGTTGATTGACGAGTTGAAATCATATATCTCATAAACCTCGTAAGAATTTTCTAATATTAGTTATTTTAAAAATAATTCTATTTTGATTGAAAAATTACAATAGGTATAAACCGCCTATGCTTGGTTCAAGCTAGGGTTATAAAATAATTTACAAATATAAAAATTTATTATTTGTTTTTTAGACCAGTTTTAGACGCTGATCTTAAATCTGATAATAATTTTATTGAATTATAATTTTGTAATAAAATAATCGCAAGTACTAAACCGCCTATTTGCGTGGGTCAAGCTAGGGTTATAAAAGTTTAAGATTATAAAAACTAAATAATTTCTTTAACAGTTTTAAAGGCTGATTACGATTATTTTGAAAAAATATAGTTTAATATAGAATAATTTGAGATATTTGAAATAAATCGCGATGAAACTCGAGAATGGAACTCGAGTTCCTTGAGTTCTACTACCTTGGTACTAAGTTCCAAGTTCCGAGTTCCATTTCAAAAAAAAGACGAGTACTTTGAGTTTCAAGTTCCGAGTTCTGGAACTAGTTCCAATCATTGATTATATCAGTTTAAGCTTAAGTTGCAATTTGTTGATTTTTGTCTATTAAAATTATAATATGTTTAGAAACCACGTTCCCAATTTTGAATTTGTGGCAACTAGAGTTTCGGTCAATAAAAATAGGTTCAAAGTTGTCTTCTATCTAGATACCTACGAGATTGGAGATAAATATGCTTTTTTCCAATTGGTAGCTTTAAAAACAAAAGACAAGCAATTAGTAAGTGCACATTAATTTTTTAGTAATTTTGACATGGTAAAACTTAAGTGTTACCTTGCTCTAACACCTAATAGCTCCACTAAGGCTTGTTCAAAATTGAATAAAAAATATCTTTTTTTATTATTTGTAAAGATGTTATTAATACAAAATTTTCCTTCTTTGAACTTCAATAAATATATATTTTGTTAAATATTTTCTAATTTAAATCGGCATTGTAATTATAAAACAACAATAATTGTATATGATCACATTTGAATAGTATAAGAAACCCAAATTTTTTTAAGGGAAAATAATTAAAATTTTTCTAAAACGCGGCTTTTACTTGACAATTCAAAGACTAGCTATTAGTCGTCGATATGCGTATAGAGGCCGTACACAAGATTTAAAATTTTGTGAGAGAGGTGGCAAAGACACTAGTTTTAAAGAGCAAAAATATGCTTTAAACAGTTACTTAGCTTTTCGCTTTCTTTGTGAATGCATAAAATATATTATTCTTAATTTAATTTTTTCCTCTGTGAGTTAAAAGAAATGGTGAATTTAATATTTAAGATATATTTTTTTTCTACATCTTAAAATATATACACATAAAGATTATCCGCATACATAACAAACAACTAAGAAATAATTTATAAAAGTAAAAATTAAAATTTGTCATGTTTAAATTAGGGAGTAAAATTTTGTTAACTTTTAAATTTTTTTACATTAAATTAAGCTTAATATATTGGTCTTAAGATTTTAGTAAAATAGCTATAATTTAATAATTTTATAAAAAAACAAAAATTCAATAGAAAACGGACAATATAATCTAACAAAGCTTGAGCCAAAAAGGCATATAAATATATATTTAATATGATATACACTTTCTAAATTAAATTTAAATTTCTTGCACAAAAATTAATAGAAATTTCTATTTCTTTTTATTTAAAGTAAAATTGCTTATTTTACATATAGTATAGTTGTAAAGTTTTATAAATAAAATTTACTGCCTTTTGAAATATTAACTAAATCTTTACACACCTATATTATTTGATAACAAAAAACAAAATAAACAATTTTTAGAGATTTAGTAGAGAACTAAAAGCGATTAATGGCTTCTTTTTTTGGACCGGGTCTACAATTGTCAAAAAAATTCACAAAATTTATCAAAGGCTTGACCAAAAAAGATAATTTCCATAAATAATGCTAAAAACATTTCTAATTTGTCCACCATAAATTTGCGAAAATGTTAATCAATTTTATATTGTCTCCTATAAAATTAAAATTAAAAAGAGAATTATTTTTAAAAACTAACTTATGACGCACCTAACACAGGGTATCTAATTATAATTTATATTTAGCGTAAAGTAGGCAGAGTAGGCTTCAGATCCTTCTTGATGGAAATTGTTATTGCCAATTGCACAAGTAAATTATTTCTTATAAATCATATATTAATATTTTTTTAATCATAATTTTAAAAATATTTGTGTTTTGTATTTCATTAATGACAAATTTCGATAATAGAGTGTAACCAGAATTTTAAAAAAACATGAGTTTTGTCTTCATGCACCTGTAAAATAGTACTTATTTGGACAAAATGTCAAAGTAGCAACCTCCTAAACAATTATTATTAACTTAATTCCATAGTAATATCAATAAAATATATTTTTTAAGTTTAAACATTTTTAAATGGTGAAATATATTTAGTGTGGTCTAAAATGTGACTAAAAAAAGAAAACATAAAACATATAAATAAGTTTAATTAATATAATAATATTTTAAGTTTGGTTTTTAATTTATGACTTTTTTTTTATTTTGTTGATTAGGCTTACATAGAAAGGTTGAAAAATTTTTATAGTAAGACTCATCATTTGTTTTTTTTTAGATTTCTAAAGTTTATATACAGGAAATATATAGTCAATATGACACAGGTCAACAAATTTTTGTATGAGCTAACTTCGGAGATTAAAACTGCCATCTCAGGAATTTACAAATCCGTTTATCGTTTTTTCTAATCAAACTAGTTAGCTATAAATTAAAAATTTTTAAAAAAATGCCAAAAAAACAAAAAAGATTTAAAATACAAAAATAAATTGAATTTTGTTCTGCATTTTTACATCAGCTAAACTGTTTAATTTGAACTTCGAATATAACCTTTATAAGATCGTGTCTTGTTTAATTTGGACGCGAAATATTTTGTATTATCTAAATGCTGCTGTAGGAGCTTGATATATTTAAAAATTTTATTTATCATTATATAATATGATAAATATAAGTTACAATAAATTTGTATATGAAAAAAAGATTTTTAAATTTTTTCTTTTTAGAATATTTTTAATTAATATGGTCCAAAATGGCCATTGTTTCGATATGGACGGATGTAAGGTGCCGAAGCAGGAAAGAAACTAAGAGAAATATATATATGAGATAAGATCATGGGTATAAACTCTTTTATATTTTCATAAAATTCACGGTTGTGTTATTGATATTCGTTGACCTGTGCAAGGCATATTTAACTTCTTTGGCGAATTCGACCTCATTAAAATTGTATCTAATTTTTATATTTTTCTAGAAGTGACTATGGATTAAAATAGGAAAGCTACATTATATTTGCATACAGATTTATAATAGTTATCTATAATTTTTTTGGTGAAAGTTTATATTTTAAATATAGTATTAGCTTTTAGTAAATATAGGCCATTTTTATTAATAATTTACATTTATGACAATCTATTAGCCTTATGCTAGATTATAGTTTGCTAAATTAAAATATTTGGTATTATTGTTATTATTATATAAAGCAAAAAGGCCTTTAAATTAATTATTAGAATCGCGGGGGTTATATACCCGATGCATCTTGAATTTTGAATGTTTATTATATATAATTGTTCAAATTTTTGTGATATTAAATATTAAACAAAACTATTAAATTCTTGGTACAAGTCTAATAAAATTGGGGATTAAAATTTTTTTGAGGTCAAGGACCCTACAAGGCTGATATTGAAGACTATGTTACAGGCACAATTCTAGACCCCTTTGGGGGGGGGGGGCAGTGCCCCCTCCAAAGTTTTTGACTGCCCCCCCCTCCAAAAAAATAATTGAATTTGCCCCATTCCCCCAATACATAGTAATTTTATGTTTGCCCCCCCCTCCTCAAATACATAGTAATTTTATTTCTTTCACATAATATATTTAAATTTGTTCCGTCAAAAATATCTAAAAATTATTTTCTTATAAACATCTACTTTTTTAAAAGTGTTTTTATTCATTAATACTTCTCATCCGCAAGAGAGATCAAATTAACACAGAAATGTATAGAAAAATTGGATTTTACAGAAAGCTTTATATTTGTGAAAGCAATTCATAAATCTGATGCCTAAAAAATTTTCTCACTTGTCATTAATCATTTTTTAGAATATAATCTAGAACCAAAGAACCAGATCGCACAATACTACGATAGCGAACCTAATATTTATAAGCAAAATAGCTGCCATGTCCCGTATATTCACTGCTTTAACACCGATTGCATCTTATTGTAAAAGATTATTTTGATATTTTTGTGAAGGGAAATTTTTTTGATAATTTTTCTTCCCTTCATAAATTTTTTCAACATGCTGCAATCAAGGTTGTTAGTAAATGAGGGACCATAGCCCGGCTGTTGCCCCATTGGTGTGGTCAATAGCTGCCCATTGTTTTTTAGAATACAAAAATATCTAAGACTCTTTTAAAAATTTAATAAAAAAAACTTTTAGATCTTTAAGTCACAGGGCCGAATCGGGATTTTTTGACCATATTTATATCATCTATTTATTTTTTTATATTTAATTGAAATATTATTTTATTTATTTAAAATAAATCTAAATCAATTTCAATGCAGAACGATTTATATTTCTAAAACTTCTGATTTAACACACCATTGTTTGTTAGAAATTAAACAATTTAGAAATAAAAATACATTTGAAGATTTATTCAAAAATTGTTTTGATATTACTTTTTTAAATGACAATAATTTACCTATGGATAAGAGAAAAACTAAACCTAAAGATTTTTCTGATTTTTATTTATTTTCTACTTATAAGTTCGAAAATATTTTGAATATTAATGATGAAGTAAAAAGTATTTATATTAATATTATTGATTTATTTTTGATAATAGATTTTTTACCGATAATAGTTATTTAAAAACTTTAGATTCCCTTTATAAATTTGATTAACCTTTATTTTAGATATAAATAAATTAGAGCCTCTTTTAAAAATAAGTAACATTGATAAAAATTCATTATCTAAAGAAATTGACGCAGCCAAAAATTTTTTAATAAGAAACTTAATAATTACAAAGAATGTGTTACGATTGATTTTGTTGAATTATTATATGATTACAAATCTGAGTTTTTTAATCTATAACATTTTTCCTATAAGTTTGTTATTTGGCTCTTCAACGTCGAGTTGTAAGGCCATATTTTCTTTTTTAAGGAGGATAATAACTTCTAGTAGGCTGGCAAGTAGTGACCTGCGTAAAGGTGATTTGGTTCTTCTAGGACACAAAAAATCATTAACTGGGGCGTTGAATTTTGATGAATTTTATAATTAATCAGAACAATCTCTAGCATAAAATTGTTAGATTAATAAAAAACACTGCTCTCAATCAGTTAATCATTTACTATTTCAATACATGGTTGCAATTTTTTGCGCATTTAACGTTTATGCTCATGTTTTATTTAATTTACCCTAATATTAATTATTATATATAACCATTGTTATTTCATATATATTCTTCAAAATTAGCATACTTATACATTGTTTTCATGATATTCAATTATTTTACTAATTTTCTAAAATCCAAAGTTTTATATAATTCATTTTTATCATTCATATAACGTATTTTTAATTTTCATGCGCATTGATACCAAATGATAAAATACTTAAAATTAATTTCTAAATCTCATACCTTTTTAAGTAATTGATATTAATAAAAACAATTAATTTTAATTCACATATCTAAATTATAAACGCAATCATTTATTTTTCGAAAATAATAATATACTATTAATTTGTTAAAAAATTTTGAACATGGATTCTATTGTTGTACATGTATATATTTTGCCGCCAAAGGCGGCAAAAAATTTTTCTTGCCCCCCCCCCCCCCCCCCCCTAAGATAAAAAAGCTAGAATCGGGCCTGCTATGTTATTAAAGAAAATTAAACATAAAATATTGAAATCTTATTTTTTGGTATTGCTATATAATACCTTTACACATTAAGTATATAAAAATAAATTATTTTTTATGTGTAATATCTTTTTGAGATAATTATTAACCGAAAATAATTTTTTTATCAAATTTATTTCTCATGAAGTTTTTTTTTCTACTTTTATTATTAAACAAGACAAGATTTAAAAGATTGATATGATTTGTTCAATTGAACATAACCAAAAAAATAATTCTCCTTTTACAGATATTTTTCTGCTTTGTGTAATAAACGATAAATATCATTGATAACTATCTTAGTTTATAGTTATAAAGTAAATATTTTACTTCAAGGTAATTTATGGAGTGATTTATTGTTAATGCTAATTTTTTTGGATTTTTATATTTTATAATCAAGAAAAAGCATGAATCATTATGTTTCAAAATTTGATTCATGAAATTCAATTATTTTTGCACATTGGCGCTCATAAGTTTTATTATGGGTAAAATATGGCATCTTAAAGCTGATCGAAACGACGTTGACTTAATTAGAAGGTGAAGATTTTGTTTTCCCTTATAGCCAAACTAAATTTAACATGATTGTGTTTTTTTGTGGAATGTATAGTTTGGAGATTACATATATCTAAATAACTTTAAAACGCTAGTAAACTATCTTAGCTTTAATTAGTCATGTGATTTAACGTTGTTAGACTTCTAAAACTGAGATTATAAAAACATATGCAAAATAATATTTATAATTAATCATATATTTTTTTTTATACCTTAACAATAATGAAGTGACCAGGCCCGATTCTAGCCCATTTGGGAGGGGTCAAAAAAAACTAGTAGGGGGGGGGGGCAAAAATTTATTTGCGCCTTCGGCGGCAAAATTGGCCGTGACCTTCGGTTACGGCAAAAAATATACATGTACAACAATAGAATCCATGTTCAAAATTTTTTAACAAATTAATAGTAATTTATTATATTCATAAAATAAAAAAAATGATTGCGTTATAATTTGGATGTGTGAATTAAAATTAATTGTTTTCACTAATATCAATTGCTTATAAAGATGAGATTTGAAAATTAATTTTAAGTATAATTTTATCATTTGGTATCGATGCGCATAAAACAAAAATATGATATATATGAATGATAAAAATGAATTATATAAAAATTTGGATTTTAGAAAATGAATAGTAAAATAAGATTAATTATGAAAACAAATTGTATAAGTATGCTAATTTGGAAGATTATATATGAAAAAACACTGGTTATATATAACTAGTAATTAATATTAGGGTAAAAAATTAAATAAAACATGAACATAAAATGCGCATAAAAAAATTGCAACCATGCCTTACAACAGTAAATAATTAGCTGATTATGAGCAATGTATTGTATTAATCTAACAATTTTATGCTAGAGGTTGTTTTGATTAAATTTTAAAATTCATCAAAATTCAACGCCACAGTTAATGATTTTTTGTGTCCTAAAAGAACCAAATCACCTTTACGCAGGTAACTACTTGCCAGCCTACTAGAAGTTATTATCCTCCTTAGAGAAGAAAATGTGGCCTTACAACTCGACGTTGAAGAGCCAAATAACAAACTTATAGGAAAAATGGTAAATAGTTTAGAAAACGCATCTTTGTAATCATATAAAAATTTAACACAATCATTAGTAGCACATTCTTTGTAATCATTAAGTGTTTTGGCTACGTCAATTTCTTTAGATAATAAATTTTTATTAAAATTACTTATTTATAAAAGAGGCCCTAATTTATTTATATCTAAAAAAAGGTAAATCAAATTCATAAAAGAAATCTAAAGATTTTAAATAAATGTTATCGGTAAAAAATCTATTACAAAAGAATCAATAAATATATTAATAAAATTAAAATAAATATTTTTTACTTCATCATTAATATTTAAAATATTTTTAAACTTATGAGTAGAAGATAAATAAAAATTAGGAAAATCTTTAGGTCAGTTTTTCTTTTATTCATAGATAAATTATTGTCATATAAAAAAGTATTAATATCAAAACAGTTTTTGAATAAATCTTCAAATGTATTTTTATTTCTTAATTGTTTAATTTATAACAAACAATGGTATATTAAACCAGAAGTTTTAGAAAAATTGTTCTGCATTGAAATTGATTTATAATTATTTTTAATAAATAAAATAATTTTTCTAATTACAAAAAAAATTAATTGTGGTCAAAAAATTCCTAAGGTTCGGCCTGTGACCTGAAGATATAAAAGTTTTTTAATTTTTAATTATAGAGTATTAAATATTTTTGTGTAATTTTAAAAAAAAAACAATAACCAGGTAGTGACCACACCACCGATGGGGCAACAGCCGGGGTATGGTCCCGCATTCAATAACTTTGATTGCATCATGTTGAAAAAAATTATGGAGGAAAGAAAAAAATATCAAAAAAATCTTTCCCTTCACTTAAAATTTCAAGACAATCTTTTACATCAAGATGCAATCGGTGTTTAAAGGAGTGAGTATACGGGACATGGTGCTAGCTTTTTTGCTTAGAAATACTTGAACACCACTTTTTCCCGCATTACGTTCGCCCCATCGTAGCATTGTACGATCAGGTTCTTTGGTTCCAGATTATATTCAAAAGATTAATGACAAGTGAGAAAATTTCTTAGGCATCAGATTTATGAATTGCTTTCACAAATATAAAGCTTTCTGTAAATCAAATTTTTCTATATATCTAATAACGATAGAAATAATTTCTCTTAGTTTGATATCTCTAGCGAATTAGAAGTGTTAATAAATAAAAACACTTTTAAAAAAAGATATTTTTAAATAGCAAATTTAATTATATCATGGGAAAGAAAAAATAAAATTTATATGTATTTATGGAAAGCAAATTTAATTTTTTTTAGAGGGGGGTGGGGGGGGGTGGCAAACATAAAATTACTATGTCTTTTTGAGGGGGCATATTTAATTTTTTTTTGGGGGGGAGGAGGCAATCAAAAACTTTTAAGGGGGACACCCCCCCCCCACCCCCCCCTAAAAAAGGGGTCTAGAATCGTGGCAGTGACTTTTATGCTTGTTAGTCAAATTTTTCATATCTTTTGCCTGGCTTGTGAAATTGTTTAATTTACTATTTTGTGCAATCTTGTTAATTTGAAATATGAAATGTTTCAATTAAAAGCAATCATTTCCGATTTTTTTTTCAAAAAGTTGTTCTTTTATAACTCAATCCTTACTTACGCTGCTGGTAGCCGGTAGAAAACACTCAATTAATTATTAGCCGACCTAAGATAATAACAGATGTCATTTTTTATTGGTTTGAGCCGTCGCTTCATTTGGATTATTACATATTTGATTAGGGAATTGTTGGTATATGAATAGAATTATGTGAAAGTTCCAATTATTTTTTTTTTAAATTTTAATAAAAACATATAAAAAATTGATCATTGAACTTAATAATTGGCTTGTCAATAGGCCTGCTAGAAATGGATAGTTGTGCCGGTTATTATTTTATTCACCCTAAAAATGAGCTTTTAAGATATCTCAGGAACGTGGGGGGTAATCTTTCTCGATACCAGAACCAAAGTATAAGTACCAGTTTGGGAGAATTTTTGCAATATAATCGTCACATGATGTGACCGGATTAAATATGTTTGCCATTGCATTTTAAAAATATTTCTAATTTTTTTTTAATTATTGGTTATGTTTGATTATACTTGTAATAGTACATTTTAATTGGCTACTGCAACTAAATTTTAATTAAGAGGGGATTATTTTGGGTCTTCGTAAAGAAAAGAGGTATCGTGTTTCTTGCGCCTGAGCAGTTTATATTTTAATATTAATAGTGCGAGAACGAAATGTTCAATGTAGTTTATTATAAAACTAATTTTTTGCAATTTTTTAATTAAAAAAAAATTGTTGAAATATGTTAAATTAATTTTGCTTGAATGTAATTTAAGTTAAACTATTAAAATACTTTGCTCTTCAGCTTGATAGCGCGATTTAAAATTAGAAATTTGTATTTTCCAACCTGTTAACTAAGATTCAAAGTTAATTAATTTTATGAAATATACTTTAAAAACAAGACCGAAAAAGTGATTTATTTTTTGGATTAATAGCGGTAAAGATTAATTCATCAAAACTTAATGGAGCACTAAAAGTATGAATGGCCGATATTTTAGGCGTTCTAATTTATATACATCGTAAAAATTATGCATCTTATCGCCCATAAAAAATTATTTTAAATAATTGCGCAAAATAAAATTTCAAAATCAATTATATCTATTTAATCAAAACAGATTGGGGCGAAACTAAATTTACACAAATTCTTCTAATGAATTAAAGCTAGTTAAATTATAATTAATTATTAAGTAAATGGGATTTTTTTAGAAAATAATTTTTAGGGAATTTTTTGAAGGAAAAGGGCTTTTTTGTTAAAATGCTCGTTTTGCATATGCAAGAGAAGTAGCTTTTCTTTTGCCATTCCCAAAAACTGGTGGTTTGGAAAACACAACCTAATTTATCGCGAATTTAATATATACTTACTAAATTTTAAATATATCAAAGTTTCCCTCGACCAATATAAATTTCTGGGTTAATCTTGATTACTGAAAAGCTTGCTTGTTATTCATCTTGCCATAAATAGACTACCTATCTTTTTGTATTAAATATTAATTTAAGATTTCAATATTTGGAGGTTAGCTTTACTTCTGATAACTTTTTTGTCTGTAAATTTAATAATTTTTGCCAAAATTTGACTTAAACCAAAAGAATTCAAATCCAAAAAAAAATGAAAAAAGCTTTAACAAAAAAGTTATTTGATCTGGTTTAAATTTTAATATAGCATAAATCAACTAAATTTAAAGAGCTTTGTGCTAGGTACAAAATCCAAACTTGCCATCTTACGGAATTTTTAAATCCGTTTTACTTTTTTTAAGCAAACTTTAGAGTCGGTTTTTATTAGAAAATTTTAAACTAAATGACCACAAAAAAATGAATTAATTAAAGTGTTTATTAATAATTGCTACAGCTAAACTGTTTGAACTTCAAATAATATTTTTAAAACATCGCATCCTTTAAAGGTTGGTGCCAAATATTATATTTAATCCATATGTTAAGGAAAGAGCTTGATATACCTAAACGCAAGGCTAAAGCTCTCTAACAATATTTTTTCCAATCTAACAGGTCGCAGAATCTGTCAATTTGGTCAATGGTATTTCAAAATAGATCTCAGGAAATACCTGAAGACAAAAGCTTACTAAAACAAAAATATATATAAGATGCCAAAAAAGATTTATTCATTTTTGTGTCACTATTATGTCACATGTGTTAACTTGCTAATTTGATTAGCAATGACACCCCTATTTAGCAAGATGCAGGGAAAAGCCTCAATTTAAATCGGTAATTACTACTTGTAGATATTTTTCAGGCAAGCTTAGGATTTTTCTACGAGAAGGTCAAAATAAAGTATACAAAAACAAAGCTTTATGAAATTCAAAATTTGGATAGCAATGTACTACACTCTTTTTGTTTAAACTTCCGGCCAACTCTACAAAATTAAGAAAAAGTTTAGAGTAATGATAATTTGTACGTGAGAAAATTATATCAATATTAATCGCTCCCGTTAAGAATCATAAAATCTGTTGTGTTGTACTTACCTTTAAGGTATGGTATGTAAAATGTTGCATAAAAATGTTAAATAACAAGGAGAAAAACGTTAAAACACCTATTTCTATGTTATATTTCATGTGAAAACAATGTTTTGATATCTATATTGCTGCTAGATTTAGTTGGTGTATAAAAATTTTATTCAAAAACAACTGCTTGTATTTGGTGTTTTGAGGTAATTTGTTTAGAGGTTATATACCCTACCCTGCAAATAAAAGTTTAGACTAACTTTAATTATTAGTTGACTTAACAGCATTGAATTTACCAATCAATAACTGATTAACTTAGAATTGTGTTAAAAAATCATATCACAACAATATTGATCCTTGGCCCTTCATTAAATTTCGATTAATGTTTTGACACCCCAGGAATTATAAAAGTCACCGCATAGTAAGTTTACCCTGATCCTCTACCTTGCCCAATTCTTCTGAATGGCTGGCCCCCTCCCATTTCACCCTCCGAAACCACTCTCTCTAGACGAGAGAGATGTCTTCTTTCACAACTAAGATCTGGCTTTTGCTACCTACTAGCAGATTTTCGTAACCGCGTCTATGCATCTAACGACATGTGTTACGATTGCCAAAAATCCGCAGACAACCTACACCACTGGCTCTCATGCCCATCACGTGGCACCCCGATTAATCCATTAGACCTATGGACAAATAAAAATGTAGCCGCCTCTAAGCTCGCTCACACCTCCGAGCCACCTTCATCCATATTAAAAAGTCGCAGTGGTTAACAACAACAACAACAACCCTGATCCTCACCAACTTCAGAATTAAGAACCATATATAAGTTAAAAATTGTTTATAAAAAAATGTATTTCAACTTTGTCTATTTTGTTTGGGCTAAAAATTAGACCTTTTATTTAAAACTTTTAAATTAGTTAATAAAATACTATTATTATGAAAGGTAAATAGTTTTTTAGATTGTTGATGACCTGACAGCGTTATGTCAAATGTACTAGAATAACAACTTTTTTATAAAGTTATAATTGTTAATTTATTATTTATGTTTAAATACATTTTCAAAGACGATAATATAAAAATAGAAAATAGTGATTAACACCATTTGAAATCAAATTGACTCCTAAAGTAGATGATTATGATCTTTTTACAAGCGAGCGAAGATTTGTATAGTTGCTTTATCAAAGCAATATAAATCCCAAAGCTTAAGATTTATTTGATAAAAAAGGTTTCAAATAAATATATACAGAAAAAAGGTTTCTAAAGTTCAAAATTTTGAATAGCAATGTACTAGACTTATTCTATTCCGACTTCCGACCAACGTTATCAATTTATATGAAACTGAGAGATAACAGAGAATATTTTAACATCACTATCGATCGCTGCGGTTAAAAATCATAAAACCTGTTTTGTTGTACCTTTAAGGTGTATTTTTAAAAAAAAATATAAATTATCACGTATCTAGAAAGGTATTATATACCAAATTGCTAAATCTAAAGAGGCTTTCGCTATGTTATTTTCCATTTGAAAACAGAGGTGTTTTTAGGTAGCATCTATAATTTAGCCAGTCCTGGGGAAAAAAAAAGTTATTTTTTGTAAAAACCACGAGTTTGTGAGCAAAAAAGAAAGCCCCTTTTACTGTTAATAATATGGAGCATATTCAATAAAAGCCCTTTTTAAAAAAAAATATTTTAGTAGATTAGAGAAAAAAACTTGCCCGGCATTTTTACCATTGTTTCGAATATATATTATTGGTTTTAATACAATATTTCACAAATATTTAGAAGGCTGCAATTTTTACGATATCTAATGTGAAATTACCAAATTCTTATTTATAAATTAAATATTGTCTGAAATACGATTTTTAAGGCCCCACCTATTTTAACCGTATTGTTCATCTTATTAATACAAAAATGATAATTCGATCTGAATTGTACAGATTTGAAATTAATATCGAATCTTTAATTAAGAGGCTGGAAAATATAATTACAAAGTTAAAATTACCGGACAGAGCTGACGGGACCACAGATGAAAGTCAAGACCCAAACTGCAAATAACATTAACACTTTTTTATTATCGGTTGACAGCCTTAATTTACAAATCAATGACCGATTAATCTATGCATCGTGTTATATTGTTAATCCTAGGGATCGGTGGAGGTTTAAATAGTTGAGTAGACATCAAGATGGTTAGAATGATGTATAAGCTGGTAAGATGAATAGAAATAATAATGCAACGAAGGGGAGTTGTAGTGTTGTAGTAAAGCAATAGTGTGAAATAGTGAGAAGACGCAGGGGGATAAGATATAATACCATTTGTAGTCTCTGTAGAACAGAGCTATTGACTCCACGACGAAAACGCGGTATATACAGCCTTCCTCGTGTCAAACACCTATTTGACCCCAACTTTACAACTAAGCAACTACACCAGCTAATCCACACCAACGCTGTTAAAAAAACCATCTCTTACAAACCTTGCCCCATTCTTCTGAATGGCTGGCCCCCTCCCATTTCACCCTCCGAAACCACTCTCTCTAGACGAAAGAGATGTCTTCTTTCACAACTAAGATCTGGCTTTTGCTACCTACTAGCCGATTTTCGTAACCGCGTCTATGCATCTGACGACATGTGTTACGACTGCAAAAAATCCGCAGACAGCCTACACCACTGGCTCTCATGCCCATCACGTGGCACCCCGATTAATCCATTAGACCTATGGACAAATCCTATTCTAGCCGCCTCTAAGCTCGCTCACACCTCCGAGCCACCTTCATCAATATTGAAAAGTCGCAGTGGTTAACAACAACAACAACAACATCGTGTTATATAATTAGCAAATTTAATCTTAACACAACTTTGTGATTT
This sequence comes from Acutogordius australiensis, assembly GCA_030555515.1. NCBI lineage: Eukaryota > Metazoa > Nematomorpha > Gordioida > Gordea > Gordiidae > Acutogordius > Acutogordius australiensis. The sequence continues at coordinate 5,725,961 of CM060242.1, forward strand.
ATCGTATTGACACCTCAGGGGTTATAAACAGCGCCGTATAAACCACATAGTTAAAAGCAATAATACTTTATGTGTTTTTAACCTCTAATTAAAACAATAAGCATGCATCCCCATAGCCTAATTATATATTCTCCGATTTTCTTTGTTTTTTCCACCTTTGGCTCTTTAGAAGCGTTCATATCTTGAAATGCCTGAAAACAGATTTTTCGAAATCAAATAACCCAAAAAAATAAAGATTTTTTTTTATTTATGGATATTTAAAACTTATAATTATTATCAAAGAAGAAAGAAAAAATTATTATGTATCAAGCTCTTACATCAGCATAGATTATACAGAATATTTCGCAACTTAACGACAATAATCGTTTAATGGAAATATTATTTGAAATTGGATTGTACAATTTATGTGATGCAATATATATTTTAATTTGTTATTTTTAAATCTTTTTTTGTTTTCTTTATACATTTATTCAAAATTTAATGTTTGCTGTGATTAATAAAAAGATAACGGATTGATAATCTCTGTTATGGCATGTTTGTCCTCCGTAGTTTAGGTCATAACGAAATTATGTTGAATACAGAATATATTGGGCACAACATATTGGCAATATTATCTGTTTTTATTTAAAATACTATTAGGAGTTATAATTAAACAATTTATCTGTTATAAATATTGACGGATTTTATTTTTCTTAATCTTTTTTGTTTTGGCAGAGGGTGGTGGTGGAAGACAGCTGTTTTAAAAAGCAAGGTGGAATTTATTCTTCTAATAAAAAATCATTCCAAAAAGGGAAAGTTTTTGGCATATATTACTCTGTTTATGACTGCAAAATATGCTTTTAGCAAAAACTCTCTATTTTTTCTTCTTATTATATTCATAATTATTATGACTCCTCGTTACGTCTAACAAATTACAAAACATAAATTACATAAAAATAAAAAAGTATTTATGTGATTGCTTTTAGCCACAAATTTGGTAATATAAGACTTCCATTTCATAAATAACCAAATAACGGCTTTTAATAGGCCTATAAACACCTGAATGTGGTCGCAGAAGGTTATTTAAGGTTTTCAATGCAAGACATTATACCACGAATTATTAGCATTAACTTCAATTAAAAACACAAAATTGTATAAAATAATTGTTGTATGATCACAATTATATTTTTTTATAATTTTAAAAAACAAGATTTATCTATTTTTAAAAGTATAATTGCTTCTTTTTTATAAATAATTTTTAATAACTTTTATAATTCCTGTTTAACATATAATTAATATTTAGAATTGTCGTTAAAAAAATAATCTTTTTTATTACTTATTAGGCCCAAGGGCTTTAAGTTTTTATTATTTTGATGTCAATTATTTTAAATTAGCAAATTTTTTTTAAATGCTACAAGTTTCGCTTAAATAAAATACTTGTCGTAAGCTAAATGTCAAAAAAAGTGTTTAAAGCAACTTTATATTAAAATTTTACATAACTTAAAACTCACTTTGTAAGTAAAATAAAATTTAAATTAAGTAATTAACTTAAAACTAACAAAAATAAAAAAATCTGTTGCAAATTATATTTAGCCTAAAATAAGCAAAAGATGGCTTTAGACGCAAATAAAATTTTTTACCCAAAGATTCGAGTAAGCTTAATTTTTTATCGAGCTAACTAAAGCTACCCTAATTATAACTGGGGCGTATAACATTTTTTCAAAGGTGGGGTTTAGTTGAATTTATACATAAAGTAGATATAAAAAAAATTTTTAAAACAATGGAATATACTAATTAATACATAGGGCAAATTTTTATTGCATTTTTAACGTTTTGTAAGAACACACAAAGCGGATGGGGAGGGGCGACCTACCAATTTTTTGCCCTTCCCCATTCACCACTATTGAATGATTACACTGGACAACAAAAAAAACAACATTAACGATTTTTTAAGGGTTTTGCAGCGAATTTTTTTTGCACCATCCCGGGTTTAGTTTTTTTTTCCAATGCCTCCAATTTTTTTAAACCGCGTCCAAAGTTCAGAAAAAGATTCACAAAATTTCTTTTTTAATTTTACAAAAAATCTATTAGCACATTCAGATTTTTTATAAAAAGGCATATCTAAAAAAGGTTATTATTTAAAATTTTTAGCAATTTACTTTCAAGTTATTTAGGGTAAAAAAACGGATGTAACGAAAACCACTAATTCTATAAAAATAAAATAAAAAAAAAATTAAAAATATAAAAAAAATTAAACACCTTACCTTAATAATGAATGCGTTATCTAAAAATATTTTTAAACTTTTGCTAATTTCCATAGGTTTTATGATATAAAAGCCCAAAATACCCCAAAAATCAAAAAATCTTAACTTTGACACCGATTAACTAAAAATCTGGGGCATTGGCTAAAATTCTAATTTCATATTCGTAATTAGAGCCAAAAACTTGACCAAACACTAGAGTTGCCATAAACGATGCTTAGGGGCGTCCAAATTTTGTTGTCTAGTGAATTATCCTTTTTTATTTTGTGCTTTTATGTTATGATATTGAAAATATTACATAACAAGATGTAGCTTGAAAATTCCAAATTACTAATATTATAAAATATTAATTTATATAATTATTTTGTAGTTATAATTTTAAAAGCCTCTCTTTTGTTAATTCTAATAATTTGTGCCTTAAAATAAAAGTTATGATTTATCCACAAACTTTAACAACTCTTATTAGTATCTAAAATATTTTACTTTTTATACTACTGTTTAAATATATAGACTAAAATGTGCGATTGAAAATTAAAAAAATTATAAGCTATAATAAAAAGATCATAAAGTTTAATATAAAAAAATCAATTATTAGCTTTAAAACTTTTGCAATATGTATTCTCAGCCATGTAAGGCCTTTTTGATCAATGTAGCCGTTTGACAATAGCAGTCAATTTCATTACACACGATCAAATATTAAGAAAATCAAATTTACTCTTTTTTGAACTGTAAAAATTTTCTTTGATCAAACCAGAGCTGGGAAAAAACCCATTTTTCGACTAAACTTAAATTTTTGTTTTTTTAAAAATTTTAGGACAGATTAAAAAAATCAATTATTATTAAATACAGAATATAAGCAGAAAATCTTAAATTTTATAAATATTTTCTTGATTAAAGCTAAAACCTTTTATTTCTTCTAAATTTTGAGAAATAAAAAAATGAGTTTGACCCAAACATGGGCATTTTCCCAGCTCTGGATCAAACAAGGCTACTAATTAAAAAATTACAACAAAGTTTAAATTCAACATTTTTGAAAATTATCGTATTTGGTCAAGGATACTGATAAGGTCTATTAGCCGTTGCCTTAGATTTTTAATTATTTGTAGTCAATAATAAGATTTTCTTATTTTTTGGGTTGGGTCTATTATATCATTAAATCCTCTAGTTACCGTCTAAAAATGAACTTAGAAAGCTTTATGATCTTTTATTTTTTAACTAAATTTATTTATTTTTTTTTTAATTTAATTCTTTTCGTAATTAAAATTTTATAGGAATAAGTATTTTAAACTTGTCGAGTTTTAATTGATTCTAATTTCTATAAGGTTCTGATAAATTTAAGCAATAACCTTTTTTTCATAAAATCCTAAATATGTTAATAAATATTTTGTATAGATTTTTTTTATACTTGAGGCATAGGGAACCGATCGTTATCGCAAAAATGTTCTAAAAGATCCTGTATTTGTTTGTTGTTTTTCTTGTTGTCCAGTTTTTAATAAAATTTAAATAGTACGGTTAAACTAATATTAAAATTTTTTTTTTAAAAATAAATAAGCTATTTTTGAATACATATCAAAATTTTTCACAATCTTATTATATTAAAGTTGCGTATAGATTTTAACGTAATTGTTAAAACTTTTTTAAATGATAAAACTGGACAAAAGAATTTGGACGACCCTAAGCATCATTAAAGGCAACTATAGTTTTTGGCGCTGATCACGAATATAAAATCAGAATTTTAGTTAATGCCTTAGATTTTTAGTTATTTGGTGTCAAAGTCGAGATTTTTCAATTTTTGGGGTATTCTGGGCTTCTATAGCATAAAACTTGGGTCGTAACACAAGTTAAAAAATATATTTGGTCCACCTCAATCCAACAAGTCCGGGAGGGGTACCCCTTTTAATTTGGCTGAAATTTTGTATGGAGATAGTATCCAAGGGTATCTCATAATCTAAAAAATTTTTTTGACCGGGATTTTTGACGGAGATAGGGGCATAAGAAAAAAATTGCAAGGTTTTCGCATTTGATGCAACTTTGGGAGGTTATAAGTCAAAAAGTATAATAGCTAGAGACTTAATTTTTTTTTTATTTTGAAGAGGACAATAAGCGCTATCTTGCATGTGTTTATTATTTTAAAAAAATTATTTTAAAGTTTTACAATTTTATGAAGAATATTCAGTTTAAAATAACTAAAAAAGCATTTTTTAAATTTTTGAAAAATTGCTAAAATATACTCCTTAATATTTTTTATAAACATTCGAACTCAAAAGTCTGGGACCGACATAACTTTTTTTAAAAAATTCAAAAAAATAATTTTTTTTTAATTTTTAGACAAAAATTTGCTCCCTGCACTATATTAAAATATTTAAAAGTGCCAAATTTAGTTATATAAGAAGTTAGACATAAAATCTTATTAGGCTATAACAGTTTTATTTATTTGATTCATACTATTGTCAATTTTGGAAAGAAAGAGGGAACTTCAGATCAAAAAATTCGTAATTTTCAGTATTTTACTCCTATCTTCAAAGCCGACTTTCTGAGTCACTATCAAATCAATTTAAAAATTTAAAAATGCATTTTATACATAAAACATCACTGTAGAACATAAATTTCCCCAATATTTTTTAACGAACCCGTTTTTTTTTATGAAGTAAAAACAAAAGTTTGCCAAGTTATAATTATAAGGTGGAAAAAATAAAAACTTAAAAATTGTATGCTTATATTTGTTAACTTATAATAGTCTATTTTAGTTTGATAAACAATATTAGAAATTATACATAATTTCTAATATTTATACTCTGCAAAATTCTAAAAATTTGTTAAATTTATTGCATAAAAAAATTTTGGGATGATTTTTGAAAAAATAATAAGGTTAAAAAATTTGTAAAAATTTATTTCTTTCTTTTTTTCATTATTTTTAAAAATAAAACAGCCACAAAAATGTTAAATCTTATAAAAATGGTAAATTAGAATATTTTCCTATTTTGAATATTGAGATTCAACAGAAGTTCTTTTTTTATGCATAAACAAGCTTAAAATAAACGTAAAAAGTCAAATATTTTATGAAACATATTGATATGGTGTTTTGATACTATAAATACAAAAAATAAAATTTTAGGGTCAAACAACTTTCAATGTAACGGGAAGAATTAGCTTCAATAATGAATTTTAAGACTAAATATAAAACCTTATTTAATATAAACATAATATAGACATTCAGTCTTTTTTACTAATTTCTACAAATACAAAATATGTTTTTGGGCTATTTAAGGCATACAATATATATCTAACCGACTTTAATAAAGTTTAAAACCCAAGAATATTAGTTTCTTTTACATAAGAGTTTTATAATAAAGACGAACTAGACCTATTAAAAAAAGAGGAAGTAGCACTATCACTTGATTTTATAGGCTAATGGATTTGGGCAATGACCTAAGGTTTTTAATAACAAAATGTGTTCCTTAATTTTTACACAAGAATATGTTTTTAATAATATAAAAATTACAACTTTAATTAAAATAAATGGAATGATTTCATGATTTCCTTTTTTTGTAATTTTCCCATCTCGTTCTTTTAAGATTCTCTATACCTAACGTATAGTTTATTTTTGTAACACTTAAACAGTCAAATTATGACTGATTTTATAGATTCTAAATATTATTATTTAATTATGCATAAAAAATAAAAAAATAACCTTGCACAGATGAATACAATCTGCGTTAGTCTTTTGACACCTGAAAATTTGCTGTTTTTGGCAAATTTTGGTAGTTTAATTGTAGAAGAGTCAAAATCGAATAGAAAAAGCTGGGGCAATTATATGTTATTGAGCAATATTTTATCTATAAAATAAATGTTAAATATTAAAAAAAGGTTGGCTGGTTAACCAGAAAGTCGATTTTGAAAATTGGCAAAATTTTTACTTTTTCCGGTGTTCATTTTTTCATTGTAAATTTAATAATAGTAATAATCAAATAAATCAAACTATTATGGTCTAATATAGTTGCCCATATATCTTGCTTTTTGAATATTGTCAAATTTGGCATATTGGAATATTCTAATATAGTGCAAAGGGCATAAATAGGTCCCAAAATTAAGGCAAAAAATTAATTTTTTTTAAATTATTTAAAAAGTCATGCCGATCCCAAACTTTTGAAATCATATATTTATTAATATTATTAAGGGCCATATTTGATAAATTTTTTAAAAAATATAAAGATACTTTTTTTAAGCTATTTGTGTCTAAAATTGACTTTAATTTTTTCTTAACTTAAAAAAAATTTTTTAATATTTTTTGCGTCTAAAAGCCCTTATTACAATCTGCAAAATAAAAAAAATTATGATTTTAGCTACAATACATTTGATGATACATGCGCGCAAAGTTGCCATTTATGCATAAAAACGAAAAATATTTTTGCTCATATCTCGGTTAAAAATTACTTCCGGTCAAAAAAAATTTAGGTCTTTATTAGCACCCAAAGACCCTACCAGTGTACCAATTTTCAGCCAAAACTGAGACTTGAAGGGAAAAAGTATGTCGATTTGAGGTGGAATTGACCATTTATATAACAGAAACATTCATTATTAACGTATAGCGTTTAAATTTATTTATAATATTTAAATTTTTTTTATTTATTTATTTATTTTTATAAATTAGTGGTTTTTGTAATAAAGCCGTTTTTAGATCCTAAATAGCTTAAAAGTAAATTGCTAATAATTTTAGGTAATAACCTTTTTTAGATATGTTTTTCATGAGGAATCTGAATATGACAATAGAATTTTTGGAAAATTTATAGTTTAAGAAATTTTGTGAATTTTTTTTTAAACTTTGGACGCGGTTTAAAAAAAATTGGAGGAATTTGAAAATAAACTAAGCCCGTCGTTATCGCAAGAAAACTCTCTACAATACCTTCAAAAAATCGTTTATGTTGTTTTTTTTTGTTGCCCAGTGTAATAAAACATATCTTGGGATGGCATATTTAAGATTTATTGCTAAATTTTGCCTTAGCATGCAAATCTCTAGGCCTCTTTTATTCAACTTTTTAACGAATAAACCCATTAATATTAACGCTTTTTAGAGACTTATTTTTTTAAATTGGTTTTTCCCTGTTTACAAACTAACGCCTTTGGCATAAAACACACCTGCGTAAAATAACATTATAATTCTATCTTCTTGAACCTTTAATTTTGCTTTTTAACAGTCTGATATTATATCTTGATATATAACTAATAATTTTGAATTTATGTGTTCAAACACACCTAGGTACAACAAAACAGGCTTTACTTAACTAAGAGTGCAGGCAGGTATTATGCCAAAAAATTTCATAAAATAAAATAATTCTAAAAATGTCACGTTAGCAGAAAAATTTAAAACTTTAGTACATTTATAACTAAAATACCTTATAATTAAATTTACATTTAATCTTTTTTAATAAAGTTTTATACATTTTATTTTTTAACTTTTGGTTTGAATAGCATGCGAATATATAATTTCTTCAAGTTGAAACAATCTTGGATATTGATCTGGTCACTGATATTCGTGTTAATTGGTTAGAATAATTTTTGATTAATATTGATGCTATAAATTATTATCTAAACGGGTGAATTAAATTATTTAAAACACCTAAGGGCTTAGTCATGCTTCAATTTGTTTTTTTAATTAAACTCATTATAGTTTAAGTTTTCTTATTTTTGAAAATTAAAGGTAAATAGATAAAAATTTAATTGTTCCTCATTATATATTTGAATTAAATGGACAGACAATAATTATAAATAGTTGTTTGAGTTTTTTATTAGATAGTTTGTTTTTATTATTTTTAGTCATTTTATCATCTTTTGAATCCTAGAAGTTATTAAATTAGCTTAATTCAAAAGATTAAAAACTTTACAACAAATTCTCATGAGCTAGGCATATCAAGCCCCTAGATTAGTCTAAGTCTAAATTTACAGTGTTTTACGTTTGTATTTTAGAAAACATCTCAATCCAATGCCCTACGAAAATTTAATTTAACATTAAAATGTTTATTTACCCCTCCCAGAACCCTAACTTCGGTGAAAATAGTTAATTAGGATTAAAAATAAAAAAAACAGAATTATTTGAATAAAATATTCTTTGTTACTTAATTTATATATTTTTCAATCAAATTAAATAAAAAATAATACGTAGACATGGTGCAAAAAATATAAAAATTTAGTAATTAAGCAAATTTAAAATATGAGAATTTATTTTAGTGCCTTGTTATAAGTTTCTGGATTTATGCATAATCCTTTGTATTCCCCAAGGGCCTAAATTGACAAAAGAGAAACAAATTAATTGTAAATGTGTATTAACTAATAAAATCGGGGACAAAACAAAAATATATTATTTTTTAAATATTTCATTGAATTTCTGAGCTAGGATCTACCATAAATATCTGTCGTGTCGTGCTTGAGTCCTTTATTTAATAATTTTGCAAGTACACCGCTAGGACTAGCATTTAAAGGTAGACTTACTTTGCTAATAATTGTAATATACCTAACATATTATCTTTTTTATATCATGCGCTCTATATACACAAGAAGATGCCTCTCAATTAGGAAATGGAGTTTTGACGAAAGGTAATATCTATGTATATATTTTCAATTAAATAAAAATATGATTTTTTCTTATTAGTAGCTCATTGAGTCAATCTTGTTTTTTAAGCTTTTTGAGCACGACCGTCGCTTATTATTTTTTGATTTTGGCTCCTCGATTAGCCTCTATTATATAAAGTTCAATGAATATGTTTGAGTATTAATGATCGAAAGCGAGTAATTTGGTTTAAAAAATCTAAATTTATGGTTATTTGGATTAATAATATTGTTATATGTAAAATAACTAGTAAGATATTTAAAAAAATACCAGTATAAAAAATACAGTCTATCAGGTATATAATTTTGAGACTGAGCAAAAGTGGCTGGCCTTGATATTTAACAGTAAAATTTAAAATATTATAAGTTATTTTAGTGGCATTCGTTAACCGTGAATGTGGTTAATGCATAATTTTTTTATTCCCCATTCAGCGCCTAAAAAATTGACAAAAAATAAACAAATTTGAAGTTATAACATGGTGTGTATTAACAAGGGCTGGAATTAGCCATAAAACTTTGGCTCATTTAATCCCCCAAAACTTAAAGAAAGAAAGGGAGCTATGAGGCTAAAATAAGAATTCAAAAAAACCCCGTAATAAGAATAGGGGAAAAAACCCCTAAAGTGGTTCTTAAAAAGAGCTCCAAAAAGCCCATTTTTGTTTTCTTTGTAATACTTTCAAAAATTTTTAATATTTCTTTATGATGGGTGGGTTATTTTTTCTTAAAACTCTTAGGATTTTTTTTAACAAAAGAGGCTTTTTTAAAATATTCCTTTTTTTAAGCAAGAAGGGCTTTTTTTGCCATTCCCACGAATTTGAGGGCATCTGTGGAAAACAACTCAAAATGTTAAAAAAAAGCAAATTTAATATTTTTTAGAGCCCTGGTATTAACTAATAAAATCGGGGTCAAAACAACAATATTTTTATGAAAATTCTATATTTTTGAATTAGGATTTACCATAAATGCAGTAGTGAGATTTTAATGAATTATTTTGCAAGTAGACCTACAGAGGCATTAATATAGATGGTAGACTCACTTTGCTAATAATGATAATCCCCTATTATCTTTATTATACCATGCGTTTTTTATACAGAAGAAGATGCCCATCAATCAGGAAGTGGATTGACCGAAGGTTTTAGCTAAGCATATACTCTCATATATATTCTTCAAATACAATTCTTATTCGTAGCTCATCGAGTCAATCTGTTGTTTAAGCTTTTTGTGCCGTCGCTTTTTATTTTTTGGTTTTGGCTCCTCGGGCCTTTATTATATGAAGTTATAATTCGAAAAATATGTAGTGTCATTTATAATCGAAAGTTAGTAGTTTAATTTAAAAGTTCTGGTTATTTATGGTTATTTGGAAATTTAATAACATTGTTTTATGTAAAATAACTATTAAGATATTTAAAAATACATCAGTATAAAAAATGTGCAGTTTATCAGGTCTCATTTTTGAGACTGAGTTAAGGGCTGGCTGGCCTTGATATTTAACATTTTTTATTTGGCAGAGATTACATAAAATAGATGAGTTCTTTTAATTATTATAATCGACAAAATAGAATGTTAGATACATCTATTATGGAAACATTTTTTGTAGCTCTACAGGTCCACAAATATCAATGTCAGAAACGGGATTTTTATGAGAACATAAAAGAATGCAGCCCCATGATGTCTAATCTCATAGATGATTTTCATTTTTCTTAGTTCCGTCTTTGGCTCCTTAGATCAGTCTATAACGAAAAATAGCCTTACAAATTGACTTAAATAAACCCTAAAGAGAAATAAAAATCTACATTGCATATAATCCTTGTAACTTATATTTTTAATCACAAATAAAAAGTTTTATTATATCAAGCTTTTACACCGGCATTTAGATAATACAAAATTCGCGTCCAAACTTAAATACAACATAATAAATTATCGTTTTTAATAATAATAGTATTTGAAGTTCGAATTTAAAAATTTACCTTGTGTTAATATGCAAAAATAAAATTTTAATTTATTTTTGTTTTTAATTTTTGTTTTATTGACCTTTTTTTTAAATTTTCAATGTTTATACTTAATAAGTTTGATTAGGAAAAACGGTAGATTTAATATTCCTTAAGATGGCAGGTTTGAGCTCTTTAGTTAACTCATAACTCCCAAAAAATTGTTGACCTGTGATAAATGAAAAAATTTGAATTGTGTGCAAACATGGTTATTTTTTAAATAAGTTGACAATAGGAAAAATACAAATAAAATAAAGCAAAAATTTTGTTTTCAGCATAAACTTAACATATTTATGTTTTGAAAAAGACGTAAAACTATTTACAAAAAAGATGAAAGAAAAAGATATTTAAAATTTATATTTTAGTATTTTAAACCTTTAATAAGAGAAATTATTAAGAATATGGTCTAAAGCATAAGTGTGATGGATTCTTTAGATTAACATAAAAATAGTAGGGGAGGGGCTAAGGGGGAAAGACTGAGTAATTATTCTTAGGCGACAGGCTGGTTACCGAAACAAATATAAAATCTTTGCCAGGTCGAATTGGGCAAGTGGAAGGGGATATTATAAACATATAATTATCAATAAAAAATGAGAATGCTTGGATTTAAAAGTTGTGAGACATTTAAATTGGAGCTAGTATAGTATATTTAACCAACCGAGGAAACATAAATTATGGTCAACCAAGTTAGTGAAAGCTTGAATAATGATTAAGAACTTTTTAGGTTACATCTCTTTATACAATATTTCCATAATTATTTTGAAATGTATCCTCACTAACGAAAACTAACATTAATATATAAATTATTTACATTGTCGCATAATGGATGATCATATTATGACTAGCATAAAATATTTAATTATATTGCATCATAATTAAATTAATGTATGACCAAAATTCAAGAATTTATAAAGAAAATAAAAATATTTAAGAAATTGATATTCTTCTAGGATCTATTAAAATCCAGTCTAAGGTTCGATCTATAAATTCAGTGTTATCTATTATGTCCTTATGCATGGCAAGCAAGCACAAGGATGATAATCGATCGCTCATTTGAGATCTAAAAATCAGATAAAAAACATCAAGTAAGATATTTAAAAAAATACCAGTATAAAAAATACAGTTTATCAGGTATATAATTTTGAGACTGAGTAAAAGGGTTGGCTGGCCTTGATATTTAACAGTAAAATTCAAAATATGATAAGTTATTTTAGTGGCATTCGTTAACCGTGAATGTGGTTAATGCATAATTTTTTTATTCCCCATTGAGCGCCTAAAAAATTGACAAAAAATAAACAAATTTGAAGTTATAACATGGTGTGTATTAACAAGGGCTGGAACAGGCACGATTCTAGACCCCTTTTGGGGGGGCACTGCCCCCCCCCCCCCCCCAAAAAGTTTTTGATTGCCCCCCCAAAAATAATTGAATTTGCCCCCCCAAAAATACATAGTAATTTTATGTTTGCCCCCCCAAAAAAAATTGAATTTGCCCCCCCAAAATTACATAGTAATTTTATTTCTTCCGCATAATATAATTAAATTTGCTCCGTCAGAAATATTTAAAAAATATTATCCTAAAAATATTCACATTTTTTAAAAGTGTTTTTATTCATTAATACTTCTTATCCGCATAGATCAAACTAACAGAAATATATAGAAAAATTTGATTTTATTTTATATTTGTGAAACCAATTCATAAATCTGATGCCTAAGAAATTTTCTCAGTTAACAACAATCTTTTGTTAGAATATAATCTAGAACCAAAGAACCTGATCGCACAATGCTACGATGGGGCGAACGTAATGCCCGAGAAAAAAATGGTGTTCAAGTATTTCAAAGCAAAATAGCTGGACACCATGTCCCGTATATTCACTGCTTTAATTACCGATTGCATCTTGTTGTAAAAGATTGTCTTATTTTAAGTGAAGGGAAAGATTTTTTTGATAATTTTTTCCCCTTCATAAATTTTTTCAACATGATGCAATCAAGGTAGTTAGTGAATGCGGGACCATACCCCGGCTGTTTCCCCATTGGTGGTGTGGTCACTACCTGCCCATTGTTTTTTTTTAAATTACACAGAAATATTTAATACTCTTTTAAAAATTAAAAATAAAAAAACTTTTATATCCTCAGGTCACAGGGCCGAATCGGGGTTTTTTGACCATATTTATAATCATCTATTTATTTTTTTGTATTTAATTGAAAAATTATTTTATTTATTAAAAATAATTATAGATCAATTTCAATGCAAAACGATATATGTTTCTAAAACTTCTGATTTAATACACCATTGTTTGTTAGAAATTGAACAATTAAGAAATAAAAATACATTTGAAGATTTATTCAAAAATTGTTTTGATATTAATATTTTTTTAAATGACAATAATTTATCTATGGATAAAAGAAAAACTAAACCTAAAAATTTTTCTGATTTTTATTTATTTTCTACTCATAAGTTTGAAAATATTTTAAATATTAATGATGAAGTAAAAAGTATTTATTTTAATATTATTGATTTATTTATATTTTGATAATAGATTTTTTACCGAAAATAGTTGTTTAAAATCTTTAGATTCCCTTTATAAATTTGATTATCCTTTATTTTAGATATAAATAAATTAGAGCCTCTTTTAAAAATAAGTAATATTGATAAAAATTCATTATCTAAAGAAATTGACGTAGCCAAAAATTTTTTAATAAGAAACTTAATAATTACAAATGTGCTACTATTGATTTTGTTAAATTTTTATATGATTACAAAGATGCGTTTCCTAATCTATTTAACATTTTTTCTATAAGTTTGTTAATTGGCTCTTCAACGTCGAGTTGTGAGGCCACAATTTCTTCTTTAAGAAGGATAATAACGGCTGACAAGTGACTTGCTTAAAGGTGATTTGGTTCTGAAAAATCATTAACTAGGGGCGTTGAATTTTGATGAATATTGTAATTTAATTAAAATCCTCTAAGATAAAATAGTTTGATCGATACAATACACTGCTCATAATCAGCTAATTATTGCTTACTATTTTAACATGGTTGCAAACTTTTTTATGCGCATTTAAGGCTTATGTTCATGTTAATTTTTTACCCTAATATTAATAACTAGTTATATATAACCAGTGTTTTTTCATATATATTCTTCCAAATTAGCACACTTATACATTTTGTTTTTATGATAATCAACTTATTTCACTTTTCATTTTCTAAAATCCAAAGTTTTATATAATTCATTTTTATCATTCATATATATCATATTTTTAATTTTCATGCGCAACTATACCAAATGATAAAATTATACTTACAATTAATTCAAATCTCATATCTTTTTAAGCAAATTTTAGTGAAAACAATTAATTTTAATTCATATATTCAATTTATAAACTCATTTTTTTTTAATTATAATAAATTACTTTTAATTTGTTAAAAAATTTTGAACATGGATTTTATTGTACATGTATAATTTTTGCCGTGACCGAAGGTCACTGCCAATTTTGCCGCCGAAGGCGGCAAAAAAATTTTTTCTGCCCCCCCACCAGTTTTTTTTGCCCCCCTAAAATGGAAAAGCTAGAATCGGGCCTGGGCTGGAATGAGCCATAAAACTTTGGCTCATTTAATCCCCCAAAACTTAAAGAAAGAAAGGGAGCTATGAGGCTAAAATAAGAATTCAAAAAAACCCCGTAATAAGAATAGGGGAAAAAACCCCCCAATAAAGTGGTTCTTAAAAAGAGCTCCAAAAAGCCCATTTTTTGTTTTGTAATACTTTCAAAAATTTTTGATATTTCTTTATGATGGGTGGGTTATTTTTTCTTAAAACTCTTAGGATTTTTTTTAACAAAAGAGGCTTTTTTAAAATATTCCTTTTTTTAAGCAAGAAGGGCTTTTTTTGCCATTCCCACGAATTTGAGGGCATCTGTGGAAAAAAACTCAAAAACTTGTTAAAAAAAAGCAAATTTAATATTTTTTTAGAGCCTTGGTATTAACTAATAAAATCGGGGTCAAAACAACAATATTTTTATGAAAATTCTATATTTTTGATTTAGGATTTACCATAAATGCAGTAGTGAGATTTTAATGAATTATTTTGCAAGTAGACCTACAGAGGCATTAATATAGATGGTAGACTCACTTTGCTAATAATGATAATCCCCTATTATCTTTATTATACCATGCGTTTTTTATACAGAAGAAGATGCCCATCAATCAGGAAGTGGATTGACCGAAGGTTTTATCTAAGCATATACTCTCATATATATTCTTCAAATACAATTCTTATTCGTAGCTCATCGAGTCAATCTGTTGTTTAAGCTTTTTGTGCCGTCGCTTTTTATTTTTTGGTTTTGGCTCCTCGGGCCTTTATTATATGAAGTTATAATTCCAAAAATATGTAGTGTCATTTATAATCGAAAGTTAGTAGTTTAATTTAAAAGTTCTGGTTATTTATGGTTATTTGGAAATTTAATAACATTGTTTTATGTAAAATAACTATTAAGATATTTAAAAATACATCAGTATAAAAAATGTACAGTTTATCAGGTCTCATTTTTGAGACTGAGTTAAGTGGCTGGCCTTGATATTTAACATTTTTTATTTGGCAGAGATTACATAAAATATATGAGTTCTTTTAATCATTATAATCGACAAAATAGAATGTTAGATACATCTATTATGGAAACATTTTTTGTAGCTCTACAGGTCAACAAATATCAATGTCAGAAACGGGATTTTTATGAGAACATAAAAGAATGCAGCCCCATGATGTCTAATCTCATAGATGATTTTCGTTTTTCTTAGTTCCGTCTTTGGCTCCTTAGATCCGTCTATAACGAAAAATAGCCTTACAAATTGACTTAAATATACCCTAAAGAGAAATAAAAATCTACATTGCATATAATCCTTGTAACTTATATTTTTAATCACAAATAATAAGTTTTATTATATCAAGCTTTTACACCGGCATTTAGATAATACAAAATATTTCGCGTCCAAACTTAAATACAACATAGTAAATTATCGTTTTTAATAATAATAGTATTTAAAGTTCGAATTTAAAATACCTTGTGTTAATATGCAAAAATAAAATTTTAATTTATTTTTGTTTTTAATTTTTGTTTTATTGACCTTTTTTTTAAATTTTCAATGTTTATACTTAATAAGCTTGATTAGGAAAAACGGTAGATTTAATATTCCTTAAGATGGCAGGTTTGAGCTCTTTAGTTAACTCATAACTCCCAAAAAATAGTTGACCTGTGATAAATGAAAAAATTTGAATTGTGTGCAAACATGGTTATTTTTTAAATAAGTTGACAACAGGAAAAATACAAATAAAATAAAGCAAAAATTTTATTTTAAACTTAACATATTTATGTTTTGAAAAAGACGTAAAACTATTTACAAAAAAAGATGAAAGAAAAAGATATTTAAAATTTATATTTTAGTATTTTAAACCTTTAATAAGAGAAATTATTAAGAATATGGTCTAAAGCATAAGTGTGATGGATTCTTTAGATTAATATAAAAATAGTAGGGGAGGGGCTAAGGGGGAAAGACTGAGTAATTATTCTTAGGCGACAGGCTGGTTACCGAAACAAATATAAACAATCTTTGCCAGATCGAATGGGGCAAGTGGGAGGGGATATTATAAACATATATAAATTATCAATAAAAAAATGAGAATGCTTAGATTTAAAAGTTGTGAGACATTTAGATTGGAGCTAGTATAGTATATTTAACCAACCGAGGAAACATAAATTATGGTCAACCAAGTTAGTGAAAGCTTGAATAATGATTAAGAACTTTTTAGGTTACATCTCTTTATACAATATTTCCATAATTATTTTGAAATGTATCCTCACTAACGAAAACTAACAATACCTAATATATAAATTATTTATGCTAACTTCATACTCTTTAATCTTGCCCATCAAAGAGGACGCTCCAACTTTTGATCCTTATAGTACTCGGTTCTTATCTTACACAAACTTATCGGCTGACCCGTGTAAAAATTTCGAAGAATACGCTTGCGGGAATTTTTTGAAGGATGTGGAAGTGCCCTGGGACCAACCTTACTTGGCGTTTGAGGAACTAACTTTAGACAATATATATGAAAAATTACATAACGTGTTAGGTAGCCTATAATTTAAAATTTGTGGGTGATATTGTTAGGCTCCTGCCCTTATTCTTCAAATTTTAAAAGGTATAAGGGTTTTTGAGTCTTATATAAGGTAAAATACCATTTTAATATAACAAGCGAATTGTATTTTTAATTATAAAAGTCATTTTTCTATTTTTTTTTATAATTTTTATAACAGAAATTGTGTCAGCCTTAAGCTTATCAAATAATTGGCAATTACAGGATATTATAGTATGCCTGCCAGTTATTGTGCATTTTGCATTTCCCTTTTATCTAATATTAGGAAATATCTAATATTAGGAAATCCAAAAACGAAGTTTGGCAGTTTAGCAGAAAGGGTGGCCAAGAATTATTACGATTCCTGCATGGATTTTAGTCGTAGAGAGGCAGACGGTGGAAAGCCGATTGTTAAATTTCTCGAAACTTATGGAGGATGGGATTTGCTCGGATCCTATGATTCACCAATAACCGGAGACCACTACCCTCTATTTGAACATAAATGTAAAGAGACAAAAAGAATTTAAATACAAATAAATAAAATTTTTTTTTACACATTTGCAAGCCAAAATGTAACAAACTTTAAAAATTTATTTAAAACCGGTACGTGTTTTAATCAGGTAAAACAACACTTTTTGATGTAAAAAGTTGCAAATTTTGTTAAATTGGTTAAATAACTATTTTTTCGATATGTCAAATTAGTTTAAAATGAAAGCGAAAACGGAAAATATATATATAAGAGCCATTTATTACAGTATAACTTATTTCTGACATTAACTCTTGTGTACCTGTTTTATAAATATGAATGAAAAATAAATTTAGAACTTTTGTTTGCTCGTAAACAATATTTTAATCATAAAATGTTGGCCCACCTAAATGAATGCATTTTCCATAAACTATTATCCTTTTACTTTTTTTGGATTAAAATAAGACATGTAATTGGTATAATTAAATAATAAACCTTCAAACATATTATAATAAAAGACTTAGCAAGGTGAGAATATTTAAATTTTATATTTATAATAAAAAGTTGTTTTATAGATTTTATTTAAATCTGAACATCAAACCAGGCCTATGAATCAGAACCTGCTTTAAATTATATATATTTGGTGTATAATTCATGATTAAATATAAATTTATTGCCATTTTGGTGTTAAAAATCATAGAGTTTTAACTCACAAACTTTGTTTAAATTTTTTAATAATAATATTAAAAAGAGACTATATTTAAATGTATACTTCTATTATTAATATAGATGCCTCCTATCCAAATTGTCCCACAAGTCGAGATGAAAAATATATTTATCTTAATAATCTAGGTTATATTTTAGTTTTATTTAAATTTAATGCGTATTGACATCAAATTTAATATTGTTTTAAAATCATGCATAACTGACCTAATGTTTGCACATTGTCATTTTCTATTTATAACTTAAATATGTGGCCTCAAAGTTTCTAAATTCAGAAAGATGAGAAAACATTTTTAGTTTGGCAATAATTGTATGAAATCTGTTAACCACGGACCCAGGTGGCTTATATATGTATGTAGGTTTTTTTCGCCATGAGATTTTAATGGTTTAAGTCTGCCAATTTATATATTAAGGATTCTAACAAGCCTACTAAAAAATTTAATTTGAAAACGTATATTGCAAAAAATTTTTAACTTTATTTCTCAAATATTTGTCAATTTTTACTTAAATTAGTTAAAATTAATTACATTTAATAATCAAAATCGATTTTTAATAGTTATATTATTTATATCAATATTAATTCTGCTTCGCTTGCAAGTTGTTGATCTATAGCAAAATTGTTAGCTTGAGCATTTTTGCTATTCATTTTTTGATAATTTAAATCTTTTAAATAATGTTTTTTGTTTAGTCATGTATTCTCATATATTTAAAATACTTCTGACGAAATTATTTTACCTTAATTATGAGGCAAAATTTTTTACATTATGCATATCGAAATGAAAATTATGCCTTAACCCACATAGATAGCCTTATGTCATGTAAAACCGTTATCTGAAGTTTCTCTCGTTTTATTATTTTTTTTATCTATATATCAAAACAAATTGCCATTCGACTCTAATTCGACTTCAAAATTGTTTCATGGCTAAAACTTTAATAATATTTTCTAAAGATTATTTATAATTTAAATTTTAAAAGTTTAAAATTATATATAAATATAAGCTTTTGCACCAACATTTAGATTAGAACGATTATTTGGCAACCTTATATAGGAAACATTATCAAATAAAATTAAAAATTTTATTAGAAGTAAGAATTTAATATGTCTGAAACAAATAATATGTTTTAAACAAAAAAACTTTATTTTTAATATTTTGGTTTAAAATTATATTTATTAAAATTTTAACGTTGATATAAAAAGAGAACAAGATTTAAAAATATCTAAAGGTCTCATATTTAAAGTCATGTAAAAAACTGTTAATATGTTTAAATATTTTTCATTGTGCCTAATTTGATTTTTAGTAATAAGTGTAGATATATTCAAGCCCGATTCTAGCTTTTCCAATTAAGGGGGAAGGGGGGGGGGGGGGTAAAAAACTCGTAAGGGGTCAAAAAATATACATGTACACCAATTAAATCCATGTAATTTTTTATTAATAAAAATGTGGACTCACAACTCGACGTTGAAGAGCCAAACAATTATTAAATTGTTAAATAAATTTAGAAATGCATCTTTGTAATAATAAAAAATTAACAAAATTATTAGCAACGCATTCTTTGTAATTATTAAGTTTTTTTATTAAAATATTTTTTGATACGTCAATTTCTTTAGGTAACAAAGGACAACAATAAAAACAAAAAACGATTATTCAAGGGTTTTGTAGAAAATTTTCTTGCGAAAACAGTCCGGGGTTTATTTTTTTATCTAATGCTTCTAATTTTTTTAAACCTCGTCCATAGTTCAAAAAAAAATCTCAAATTATTTAAAATACTAATTTTCCAAAAAATCTATTGTGTTCAGATTCCTAAAAAACATATACGTAAAATTATTAGCGATCAAAAAACGGATTTATGACTATAACCACTAATTTTATTTAAAAAACGATGAAAAAATTAATATATTAAAAAAATTAAAACGCCTTACGTCAAAAATGAATGTTTTGTTTATCTAAATATATTTTTAAACTTTTGTTACTACCCATAGGTTTTAAGATATAGAAGCCCAAATACCCCAATAATTGAAAAACTAAATTTTGACACCGAATAACTAAGAAGGGCATTGGCTAAAATTCTGATTTTATATTGGTGATCAGCGCTAAAAAATTGACCAAAAACCATTAAATGATTCTTAGGGTCGTCGAAAGATGTTCAGTATAATGAATTTTTATCAATTTTACTTTATTGTAAAAGAGGCTCTTTATATCTAAAAGGATAATCAAATTCATAAAGGGTTTTTAAAGATTATATATAAATATTATAGGTAAAAAATTTATTATTAAAAGAATTAATAAATAAATTAATAATATTAAAATAAATAATTTTATTTATTATTAATATTTAAATTATTCTCAAACTTATGAGTAGAGAATTAAAAATTAGAAATATCTTTAGATTTGGTTTTTTTATCTATAAATAAATCATTGTCATTTAAAAAAGTAAACAGTTTTTAAATAAATCGCTAAATGTATTGGTATTTCTTATTTTTTTTTTTTTTCATTGTTAGCTTTTTGCCATTGAGGCAGTGAGCTCTTTCAGTTTAAGTCTCCATTTGTTTCTATCTCTACACTCATTTCTATTTAGGTTGTGACATCTCATGCTAGCGTCTACTCTTTGAGACCAGGTGAGTTTAGGCCTGCCCCTTTTATTCTTGCCTTGCACTTCAATTGCATTTACCAGATTGCTTAGATACCCATCTTTTTGCCTCACAACGTGTCCAAACCATCGGAGTCTGTTGATTTCGACTTTATTTTGTATGGGTGTTATGTGTAAACTTCCAAGTATATGATCGTTGCGGATCTTGTCTTTGCGAGTCACCCTGAGAAACATCCGTAGCATGCGCATTACCATCGTTTGTAGTATTCTTTCATCGCTTTTCCTTAACGCTGTTGTTTCTAAGCCGTATGTTATTGCCGGTTGTACTATGCTTGAGTAAGCCTTGCCCTTAATTTTTATTGGTATATTTTTGTCGAACAGGACACCTGTCAACGATCTCCATTTTAGCCACCCAACTTTGAGTTTGTTCCTAACTTCTTGCTCGACGTTTTCATCGGATTGTAGGTAAGCACCTAGGTAGGTTGCTGTTGGCTTTGATTTAAGAGACTAGTCTTCGTTAATTACCAGTTGTTCACATTCTGAGCCTCCGAAAACTATCAATTTAGTTTTGTCTTTGTTAATTTTTAGGCCTAGCTTTTCAATCGCTTTCATTCAATTATTCAGACTTTCACACATCTCCTGCGGGTTTTCAGCCATTAGTAGAATGTCGTCAGCGTACAGTATGTGCCACGGTGGATTTGTGGCAACGCTCTTTGAGATCATGTCCATCACCGCGATGAATAGTAGGGGACTTAGGGCCGAACCTTGGTGCACACCTTCATTAATTGTAAATCCTTTCGATGTTCCTGACGAACTCCTTACATACGTCAAATTTCTTTCATACATACTCTGAATCAACTTGATATACATCTCAGGAACATTCTTTCTCCTCAAAGCCCACCATACTACTGATCTTGGAATTTTGTCGAAAGCTTTTTCCAAATCTACCAATGTGCAGTATAGCTTTTTATTCTTTCTCGTGAAACGTTCTGCCATGTTGCGCACGGCATGAATCGCATCAATTGTCGACCTTCCTTTCAGGAACCCGCATTGCTCAATACCTATATCGATTACGTCTCTTAACCTGGCTTCTATGACTTTTTCGAAAAGTTTGAAAGTATGAGACATTAGTTTGATGCCTCTGTAATTGTGACAGTCAAATGCGTCGCCTTTATTTTTGAAGATTGGAATAATGTAGCTTTCTTGCCAATTCGGAGGTATTTTCTGATATGTTAATATCGAATTGAATAGAGTCGTTAACGCCGAAATTCCCTCATCTCCTAAAGATTTCCAGCACTCAATGGGTATGTTGTCGGGACCTGTCGCTTTCCCGTTTGAACACTTTTTGAGCTGAAGGCTGACTTCTGATTTTGAGATTGGTGGTATTAGGTTACAGTTTGGGGGTATCTCCTCGAGTTCAATTCTATTTGTGTCGCTGTTCAGTAATTCATTGAAGTATTCTTTCCAACGCTCCAGTACCTTTGTTTGGTCTACGAGAAGCTTGCCTTCTTTGTTTTTGATGAACTTTACGTTTCCGTCACAATCTCTTGACTGTCTTTCACGTTGCTTTGCCATCTTGTATACCAAATTTTGCCCACTTTTGGTGGCCATCTCCTTGTATGCTTGTTCATATACTTTCTTTTTCGCTTCTCGTACGACATTTCTCACAACTTTGCATTGTTCTTTGTAATCAAGCTTGTCGTTGGTCAGTTGACTCTTTTTCCATCGTTTAAGCAGCTTTTTCTTTTCTGATATTTCTCTTTCAACTCTTTCATTCCACCACCATGTAATTCTTCTCTTATCACGCCCACCTTTTGTAGTTCCAAGTATTTCTTTCCCGGCCGCTTTGAGTTTTGAAGATAACTCGCACCAGAACTGCGTAGGACTTGGTATGATTTCGCAATTGTATTCGCTGTCAAGGTTGCAGGTGATTGCGAAGGCTTCGTTTCTCTCCTTGAGCTTTGATTATTTGATTTGGGGAAGAAATTCTGTTTTGCTGGGCCTATGTTTCTGGCGCCGAAACGTGAAGTCCATCACCAGGAGCTGATGCTGCGCTGATATGGTTTCTGGGGTGATTTTGCAGTCTTTGATTCGTTTAAGCTGTCGTCTCGAAACTAGCATGAAGTCTATTTGAGATTGATTGGAACCACTTTGTTAGGTAATGAGATGGGATCTTCTTTTGCTGAAGAAGGTGTTGGCAATGGCCATGTCGAAAGCTTGGGCGAATCTTAGCAAGTGCCCTCCGTCATCATTTATCGCTCCATAACCTTTGCCTCCGTGAACTCTTTCGTACCCCACATTTTTTTCTCCTACATGCGCATTAAAATCCCCTCCAATTATTGTCAATTCCTCGTTTGGTATGTCCATCAGCACTGCTTCTAGTATTTCACGAAACTCTTCCTTTTCTTGGTTCGTAAGATTTGTTTGGGGTGCATACACCGAGATAACGTTGGTGACTTTGCCTTCAATAACTAGTTTGATTGCTATGATTCGCTCGGGAGCTCTGTTAACTTTAACGACTGTTGGAATTAGTTCTTGCGCTAGTATTATCCCAACTCCGTTGCGATGGTTTTCCTTTCCATTGTAGAACATCTTGTATCCTAAGCCCATTAACAACGCCTTTGAGCCTTTCATCTTGGTTTCTTGCACACACATCACATCAATCCGCCTTTTAGCTAGCATGTCCGCCACTTCTGCCATCTTTCCCTTCATCGTTCCCACGTTTAAACTTGCAAATCTAATGGTTTTTTGTTTTGCTTGGACCCTAATGTTTCTTCTCACTTCGGGCCAGATACACCAAGCGCGTCGCATACAGGGTACGCCTTAACGTTTGGTTTTTCATATTGTTTCGTTGTATTCATTTTGTTTTGTTCAGAGTTTTCGGGATTTTCACACCCGCCTTCTGAGGGCTGACGGTGACCCAGATTTGACTCTGGACTCCCTAGGCATCATCGTTTAGGGCCTACTGCCTTGTAGGTCACCAGTAGTCATGTGGCTACTCTCTTGCTAAAACTTTGAAAATAAAATCTGCCTTCGCCGGGATTCGAACCCCGAACCTTCTAGGCTTATTCAGGTTACAAGCAAGCGCTCTGCCACTACACTATAGGCCGGTATTTCTTATTTTTTAATTTCTATTAAATAATTGTGTAAATTTTAAAATCGATACATATAATACCTTGCTTTTTTTGTATACAGGTCAACAAATATCAAAGTCTTAAAAAAATAAGTTTATTTAAAGAGCTTCTCATGAAGACCTTATTTCATATATGTTTTCCGTTATTTTTAGTTTCTTAAGCCTTTGGCTCTTTAAATACGTTCATATAAAAAATGGCTTTTTTAACACATTTAGTCACCTCGAGAATACCCTAAATATATAAGATCAATTTTTTATATATAAATCTCTTTTAATTTATATTTATCTTCTCAAATAATGATAATATCCTCTTGTATACAGAATATGCGTCTAATCTTAAATACGACATTAAATTTATCTTTTCTAGAATTCTTAATGTTTAACTAACTAACTAAGTTTGATTAGTAAAGACAATAAACGGCTTTTAATTATAAATTAGCAGGTTTGATCTCCGTATTAGCTCATAACTTAAAAATTGACCTGTGTTAATACGCCTCTACAGCCAAAAAATCAAAATTTGCCAATAACACTTTACGTGTCAAATAATATTAATTTATATTAGCTAAATTTTAATTACAACTTAAAATTGTAAAATCATTAAAATCATTCTTAATTCACATGTTTAAGTATAAAATAAAATTATGAATATTTTATACTAAATTTAAAAAGAGCCTAATTAATTTAACAAATAAAAATTAAAAACTCCTTATAATATTTAATAGGGGTGTTGCGTATTTAAGAAAAGAGAATTGAATAATTTTAATTTAACTTTCAATTATCGTAATTTTTAAAATCTGTCAGCCAAGAGTCGATCTTAAGGTTAAGCTTCTATAAAAATTAGGAATTTTTTGCTTCGAAATGTTTACAGAATACAATAGCATTAATCTATAGCCAATTTCCCCAAAACTTTTGTTGATCGAATTTGGAATTTTAAGTAAATCAATAAAGTGGGGTATTTTTTTGTACAGATATAAAAATGATTAAGCCGAATGTAGAATTTGTTCACTTATTAAAAATTTTAAAAGCCATTTTTGGTTTTTAAAAATAGGTATTTTTAATAAATGTAATGTAAAAAAATATAAAAATTAAATATAATTATGGTAAATACTAGCAAAATGCCTTTTTAAAAAAAAATAAAATTAAGCCTCTAGACGACATCTTTTTAAACAGGGTCATCAAATTTCAATGTCAGTATAATATTAAGTTTATGAAAACACAAAAGCATACATCACCTTAATGACCTTTTTTTTTATAGTTTACCACTTAAGATTTATTAAATCAAAAAAATGGCCTTTTTAAAATAATCTAAAAAAGAAAGAAATTTAAGCTTTTTTTTATTTATAAATTTGTAACTTATACTATATGAGAAATAACTTATTTTATAAATTAAACTCTTGCATCAACATTTAAATAATACAATATATTTCGCCTCCAAATTTAAATTCCACAAGATATAAGTTTATATTTGAGGCCCAGTTTAGGTTTTTCAAAATGCTAAAAAAATTCAATATTTTTTTTGAATTATTTTTTTGATCATCTATAACAATGTTTAGCGGACTTACAAAATTTTACTAGAAAAAAGCGGTAAATGGCTTTGAAAATCCATAAGATGGCAGGTCAATATCTGTTGCTAGCTTATAACTCTAAAATTGTTAACCTTTGTAATCTTTTTTTTTTGTTTTGTTAAGGATGTAGAAAAATTTGCTCGTTTGATCCCAAAGCTCCTACAAATAAAATGGGGTCGGGATCATCTAATACACCAGTAATTTTAAAGAATCACAGATTGATCAGTGCGTAAACAGTTAAATTTTAACAAGCATTTCTTGCATTGCCAAGTCAGATTACTTCTGTTAAAAATTAAAAAAAAACACTAAATTAAACCTTAATTAAGGTAAAATTAACTTAAATTAGTTTTTTTATTGAATAAAGCATTCTCCATACTATTAAGAAAACAAACAATTACTAAATTGCATATAGGATTAAATACAAATTTTTTAATACTCTAAAACTGCCCTACTATATGCCCTACCAAAATCACTTCCTTTAACTTATGCATATGATTTTTTTTTCTTTGTGGGTATATGACGAAACTCAAAAGGAGGCTTTTGAATTATAAAAATAAAACATTATTAGCATCTTTTTCCTATATGTAGTTATGGTTGTAACTTTAAATAAAATATAAGTAATTTACATTAGCAATCTGTAAATGAGATGGTATGTAACCTATATAAATGATTTGTTATTACAAAGAGCGACAAATGGACCTCTGTGCTAACTTCAAAAATCACAACAGCTGTTTACAATATGAAACGCTTGACATTTTTAAAACTAAATTAGCTACAAACATTAAAATTAAAAAAATGTTCAAAAACAAAAAAAAATTAGACACAATAATTAAAAAAAAAAGCTTATAAATAACTAAAATAGCCTTTCAGGATTTTTATTTAAGAATTGATAATATATCATGTCCTGTTTAGGTAGCAACTTATTTATTGATTATTAAATGCTACCGTTAAAAATTTTTTTCTTATCATTTGAGATAAAAAATGATACAACTATGAGGCAAATGCCAATTGGTCAAATATAGCCATATTTTTTATAAATACCAAAGAAAAAGTCAAAGGCAAAAAAATTTTTGAAAATATATATGGATGATTATTTATTTTCACATTAGTTTTTGTCTACCTTGTGTTATAGTTTTAAAATCCCGGCATGGCGTTAGTAAATTAGTTTGCAAATCTATAGGCCTGACAAAATTTAATAAAGATTCTTAATTTAGTTTGCAGAACTTGTTTAAAAAAAAAATTAGAAAAACTAAAGTTTTATTTTTTTTACCTAATTTAGTCATTAATATTATTAGTAAACGTATTACCGACTAATAATTTTTTTAATATCCAACGAATGGAAAGATATTTTAGATATCATTTGTATAACAATTATTGGTTCCAAGATTTAAAG
Organism: Acutogordius australiensis; assembly: GCA_030555515.1. Lineage (NCBI taxonomy): Eukaryota > Metazoa > Nematomorpha > Gordioida > Gordea > Gordiidae > Acutogordius > Acutogordius australiensis. The sequence goes on from CM060242.1 coordinate 5,752,788, forward strand.
GCTGTATCATTATTGCTAATTTTTTTTATAAATAGTTAATTTTTTGTAAAAAATACCGCCCTTAGGAAATAATTCAATATATTACGGGTAAATCCTAAAATTTTATGAGAAAAAAGTAGTTTACGTTTAAATTGTTTAACCTATATAATTTATTTATTGACTGACTCTTAAATCAAAAGATTTGTGAGATATACTTTTTATTTAATTCTTATTTAACTATTTTGATAGGTTTAAGTAACCCTTCCATTCTAATATTTTCAAATTTGTGAGTGCGGCGATTTAGAATTTGTCTATAATAAAACAATTTCTTGATCCGTTAAACAAAATTGACACAAACTTTGAGATTTTAAACCAATTTTGCGAAATAATGGTTTTTAAAAAAAAGGTTAATAAAAAATGTTAATAATAAAAATTTAAGCAAATTTTCAAAAAATTTAAAAATTCTTTAATATAAGTCTGAACCGCTTAAGATCCCTCAAACAATTTTATGAGAATAAATTTTAAAAATTTTGAAAAATTGTTTTAAAGATTTTTTTCCCTTTTAACACCACGTGGCAATTGTTATATCCTTTACATTGTAAACTTAATATCATCTACTGTCAATATTATATATTTAAAATTTATTATAATATTTTTTTTCGCAATAATGCTCCTCACCCAAAATATTATTAACAAATATTAAATATATTATATCTAGTTGACCTCCATCCCAATTGCCCAAAAGAGCAGGAAGACAGATACGTTTACAAGCATACGTTTGGTTAGCCTTTTGCGTTTAAATTTTTATCGAATTTACTCTAGAGTTGAATTTGTCATTAGATAATTTGTACAAATTTTGTAAACCTGATATCATAAAAAATTATGTTAAAATTGTTTGAGTTTATTATCTAAACTATTTATCGATAATAAGTATAGAATCTTTTTTAAAATTGTAAAAATAAAATGTACTTTTCCTTTTATTGTTAATATAATTTAAAAGTATCTTTTAGTCTCAAAATAGGGTCTTAAGAATTTTTTTTCCAAATAGTATGCTCTGTGACATTTATACTTGTTCCTTAAAATTGTTTCTTTAAAAACAAATTTTTACAGCAATTTTTTGGGCGTTATATAATTGACTAATCCATGAATGATCATATTGAACGTAAAACTCTTTATAAAATTGTAGTTAATTAAGGTCCTGGTTTTTGGTTTAATACATATATATTGAATATTTTAACTTTTGCCTGACAATGTTTATTTATTTAATCTAAGGGGATATAAAATGTAAGTTTGCTTGTTAAAATATTTAAAAAAAAACTAAATCATTATTTAGATATGTAATTTTTATTAATACAACTTTGATGAGGTAAATGATGCAAAGAATTATAATTAAATTTTATACTATTTTAAAAAAATCTTAAATCAAAAATTTATGATTGTTCTTAAATTTAGTACTTACAAGCTCAATATTTGCAATATCTAAATAATATAAAATTGTTATGTTAGATTTAATAGTCAAGCCATTTATTAGTTTTCTCAATTTCATAAATAACCTTTTAACTACAAAAACAAATATCAATGTCAAAAGGGTAAATTTCATGAATATATTAAAGAATTCATTCCCATGATGGCCTAATTTCATTATTTTTTGTTTTTTTTTGTTTCAGTCTTTGGCAAGTTTGAATTTAACAGTTTTACTATTGTGAATATGCAAAAATAAAATTTTAATTAATTTTTGTTTTTGAATCATTTTTGTTTTTAGACTTTTATGAAAATTTTCAATGTTTATAACCGACTAACTAGGTTTAATTAGAAAAGACCGTAAAAGGATTTGATATTCCCCAAGATGTCAGGTTTCTTTGTTGTTCATTGGCCTGTGGTATATATCCAAACCATCCTATTATTGTTTGACGAATATCAAATTATTATAATGAAGAAAGTAACATTCAAAATATTTTTTTTTCATTGTTACCTTTTTGCCATTGAGGCAGTGAGCTCTTTCAATTTAAGTCTCCATTTGGTTCTATCTCTACACTCATTTCTATTTAGGTTGTGACATCTTATGCTAGCTTCTAATCTTTGAGACCAGGTGAGTTTAGGTCTGCCCCTTTTATTCTTGCCTTGTACTTCAATTGCATTTACCAGATTGCTTAGATGCCCGTCTTTTTGCCTCATAACGCAAACCATCGGAGTCTGTTGATTTTGACTTTATTTTGTATGGGTGTTATGTGTAAACTTCCAAGTATATGATCGTTGCGGATCTTGTCTTTGCGATTCACCCCGAGAAACATCCGCAGCATGCGCATTTCCATCGCTTGTAGTGTTCTTTCGTCGCTTTTCCTTAAAGCTGTTGTTTCTTAGCCGTATGTTATTGCCGGTTGTACTATGCTTGAGTAAGCCTTGCCCTTAACTTTTATTGGTATATTAACAGGACACCTGTCAACGATCTCCATTAACCACCCAACTTTGAGTTTGTTCCTAACTTCTTGCTCGACGTTTTCATCGGAATGTAGGTAAGCACCTAGGTAGGTTGCTGTTGGCTTTGATTTGAGAGACCAGTCATCGTTAATTACCAGTTGTTTACCTTCTGAGCCTCCGAGAACTATCAATTCAGTTTTTTCTTTGTTAATTTTTAGGCCTAGCTTTTCAATCGCTTTTACCTTCACACATCTCCTGCGGGTTGTCAGCCATTAGTAGAATGTTGTCAGCGTACATTATGTGCCACAGTAGATTTGTGGCAACGCTCTTTGAGATCACGTCCATCACCGCGATGAATAGTAGGAGACTTAGGGCCGAACCTTGGTGCACCTTCATTAATTATAAATCTTTTCGCTGTTCCTGACGAACTCCTTACATACGTCAACTTTCTTTCATACATACTCTGAACCAACTTGATATACATCTCAGGAACATTCTTTCTCCTCAAAGCCCACCATACTACTGATCTAGGAATTTTGTCGAAAGCTTTTTCCAAATCTACTAATGTGCAGTAGAGCTTTTTCTTTTTTCTCGTGAAACGTTCTGCCAGGTTGCGCACGGCATGAATCGCGTCAAATTTCGACCTTCCTTTCATGAACCCGCATTGCTCAATACCTATATCGATTACGTCTCTGAATCTGGCTTCTATGACTTTTTCGAAAAGTTTGAAAGTATGTGACATCAGTTTGATGCCTCTGTAAATGTGACAGTCATATGCGTCGCCTTTTGAAGATTGGAATAATGTAGCTTTCTTGCCAATTCGGAGGTATTTTCTGATATGATAATATCAAATTGAATAGAGTCGTTAACGCCAAAATTCCCTCATCTCCTAAAGATTTCCAGCACTCAATGGGTATATATGTTGTCAGGACCTGTCGCTTTCCTGTTTGAACACTTTTTGAGCTGAAGGCTGACTTCTGATTTTGAGATTGGTGGTATTAGGTTACAGTTTGGGGGTATCTCCTCAAGCTCAATTATATTTGTGTCGCTGTTCAATAATTCATTAAAGTATTCATTCCAACGCTCCAGTACCTTTGTGATCTACGAGAAGCTTGCCTTCTTTGTTTTTGATGAACTTTACGCTTCCGTCACAATCTCTTGACTGCACGTTGCTTTGCCATCTTGTATACCAAATTTTGCCCACTTTTGGTGGCCATCTCCTTGTATGCTTTTTCATATACTTTCTTTTTCGCTTCTCGTACGACATTTCTCACAACTTTGCATTGTTCTTTGTAATCAAGCTTGTCGTTGGTCAGTCGACTCTTTTTACATCGTTTAAGCAGCTTTTTTTCTTAAATTTCCCTTTCAACTCTGTTATTCCACCACCATGTAATTCTTCATCACGCCCACCTTTTGTAGTTCCAAGTATTTTTTTCCCAGCCGCTTTGAGTTTTGAAGATAACTCGCACCAGAACTGCGTAGGACTTGGTATGATTTCGCAATTGTATTTGCTGTCAAGGTTGCAGGTGATTGCGAAGGCTTCGTTTTTCTTCTTGAGCTTTTACCATGGGGAAGAAATTCTGTTTTGCTGATCCTATGTTTCTGGAGCTGAAACGTGAAGTTCATCACCAGGAGCTGAAGCTGCGCAGATATGGTTTCTGGGATGATTTTGCAATCTTTGATTCGTTTAAGCTGTCGTCTCGAAACTAGCATGAAGTCTTTTTGAGATTGATTGGAACCACTTTGGTAGGTAATGAGATGGGATCTTCTTTTGCTGAAGAAGGTGTTGGCAATGGCCATGTCGAAAGCTTGGGCGAATCTTAGCAAGTACCCTCCGTCATCATTGATCACTCCATAACCTTTGCCTCCGTGAACTCTGTACCCCACATTTCCTTCTCCTACATGCGCATTAAAATCCCCTCCAATCATTGTCAGTTCCTCGTTTGGTATGTCCATCAGCACTGCTTCTAGCGTTTCGAAACCCTTCCTTTTCTTGGTTCGTAAGATTTGTTTGGGGTGCATAAACTGAGATAACATTGGTCACTTTGCCTTCAATAACCAGTTTGATTGCTATGATTCGCTCGGAAGCTCTGTTAACTTTAACGACTGTTGGAATTAGCTTGCGCTAGTATTATCCCAACTCCGTTGCGATGGTTGTTTTTTCCATTGTAAAACATCTTGTATCCTATGCCCATCATTAACGCCTATAAGCCTTTCATCTTGGTTTCTTGCACACACATCGCATCAATCCGCCTTTTAGCTAGCATGTCCGCCTTTTGCCATCTTCCCCTTATCGTTCCCTCGTTTAAACTTGCACTAAAGGTTTTTTGCTTTGCTTGGACCCTAATGTTTCTTCTCACTTGATGCGGGCCAGATACACCAAGCGCGTCGCATACAGGGGAGGCCTTAACGTTTAGTTTTTCCTATTGTTTGGTTGTGTTCATTATGTTTTTGTTCAGAGTTTTCGGGATTTTCACACCCGCCTTCTGAGGGCTGACGGTGACCCAGATTTGACTCTGAACTCCATAGGCATCATCGTTTAGGGCCTACTGCCTTGTAGATCACCAGTAGTCATGTGGCTACTCTCTTGCTAAAACTTTTTCCTGAAAATAAAATCTGCCTTTGCCGGGATTTGAACCCGAACCTTCTAGGCTTATTCAGGCTACAAGCAGGCGCCGCTCTGCCATTTCACTATAGGCCGATATTAATTCAAAATAATAATGAGTTAGAAACAAAAATCCGGGATGCAATGTAATTTTGCTAAAAAAAATTTAAAAAGGAAGAAGTAAAAAGAATAAAAAAATTCTCCCCTTCGGTAATGCCTGCGCCATATGCCTCACCACATTATATTTACAAGAACATTGACTACAAAAGCCTATTTGCTCATTTTGATTTAAAAATTATATTTAAAGCAAAAATGTCTAGCTAATAAATAACGAAAGAATACAAATTTTTATACCTTATAACGATATGGATTTTATTATATTATACCCAGTTTAGCAAGAACTCAGATATTTAAGAGATTATTAGTTAGCTCTAAAAGATACAACTCCTTTAACCTTAATCGTTTTTTATTTATTTAGTCAAATTCACAAGTGCTGATAACCAAACGCTAGATCCAAATCTTGCAGTTTTTTATATCGAAGCGGTTTCTACTTCCACCAATTATACTTATTATAAGATATGGAGGTTCAAACCGTACTTCACGTTACCCAACAAAAATTCGTATGAGAATTTAAATGAAAACACATCCGAAGAATATAAAAACCATTTGGAGTGGGTGATGAACTTTGGGAGGTTGCTTATTCGGGACCAAAAAAAATTTGGCCAGGCAACAATAAAACTTACCCATTACCAAGACGACCAAGAATTGGAGAAAAAATTAAAAATAGTAATGACTGATATTTTGGAATTGGAGGGCCAACTCATAAAGGTTATTACAATATTTCGACTAAATACATTTTATTATTTTACTTGCCCTACTAAAATTTGTTTTTATATATAGGATAATTATCGATACATGTATCAAAAAAAACTTACATTTTAAACTTAAAATTTAACTTTGATTAAGTCTATAAATATTTAGACAAAAAAATTATTTTTGTATTAAATTTTTAATCTTAATTTTTCAAATGCTTATCTTATACAAAATTTTTGTTTTTCTTTATTTCTTTCGTCTTCGGCTTCTTAGGCCGTCCATAATGTAAAATGGCCTATTTTGACCCAAATGACAGAACATAATTTAGCCTAAAAAACATAATTAAATATCTTCATAAAAATCAGGTAACTTACATATTTAGAAATATGAGAAATAAATTTTATTAATATAGCACTTACAACATTTTAATAATACAAAACTTAAATAGGTTTTTAATAGAATATTATTTAAGGTATATTAATTTAAAAGTTTAGCTATTTTGAATATAAATACAAATTATTAGTTTATTTGTTGTAATTTTTTTTGCTCTTACCTATTTTTACTAGATTTAGATATCTTAACTAAAATTGATTAGAAAAAAGGACAGTTTAAAAATTCCTAAGATGGCAGGTATGATCTCTGTAGTTAACACATAACTCAAAATTTGTGTAGTCAACCTTCAAAAAACACCGTGAAAGAATATATCTGGACTTGACCACCATTGTCCAAAGCCTATATAACGCCGACAGAATGTTTGGAGGCACATTTGGCATTTAAAATACTTTTGTCGGCAAAATGTTGTTCAGACTTGGCCTAATAACAAACCCGGGTAAGATTTTCGCCCAATAATTCCAATTTTTTAAATTGCGATATTTAGATAATTTCACAATATTTTAAACTATTTTTTTCCAAAAATATTGTAAATGTCTTATAAAAGACATACCTAAAAAGATTTTAACTTAAAATAATTAACAATTTAAACTCATTATTTTTACAGAATCATAAAAATAAAATAAAATTTATATTATTAAAAAATTAAACATCTTACACATCAAAAATGAATGTTCTTAAATATATTTTTAAAATTTTGTTTATCCATTGGCTTTAAAATATAGAAGCCCAAATACCCCAAAAAAAGAAAAAAAATCTTATTTTTAAATATCTAAGGCATTTGCAATGACTTGATATTCGTAATCAGCACAAAAAACATGACCAAAAACTATAGTTGCCATATATGATGATTAAGGTCAACCATTCTGTTGTCCAGTGTAATGTTCGTCTCTCATTAAGGAACCGTTTGCAAAAAATTTCGTTAAATGCAATTTTTTTGCTCAGTTTTTTTTCATCTCCGACCTAATTGCAATGTACTAAAGACAAAAGAAGCCTTGTTAAATTAAAAGATTATAGTCAATTTTACAACATTTATATTCATAGCTTGCCTTAATTTTTTACAACATGAGAGCATTAGAACAATGACAAATTTCGGGGGTTAACTATAATTTTATTAGTAAAATGTATGGCAATTGATAACCCCACCTTAAACTACTACCTTTGATTTTTAAGCAAAAATAATTTTTGAGTTTTTATTCTAGTCACTAAATTAGCTTAGCATTTTTGGCAGTTTAATATAAATAGGTTTAGGTTTAATATCCCTATTCTATTCTAATTCATGAAGCCAAAAAATATCAAACAAACACTCACGAGATTTAAATTTTGGGTGAAACACCCTGCGTTAAAGAGGTACAACTTAGATACAGCAAATTTGAACGTATCTTGGACTATATTTAAGCACTTGTAAGAGACCAGGAATAAGTAAGTTATTTAGAGAATTGCTTTTTTGCCTTGAGTATCAAGCAAAAGCTGTGTGAGGAAAGGTCAACCTCACACAAACCCAACAATCTAAGTCTACCAGAAACTGTTATTCCGGCTTTTGACGGCAATCATTGTGACTACGTTAACTTTAAAAACACGTTCAACGTAGTTATTGCCACAAATTCCATTTCAGAGGTAGAAAAACTTAACAAGCTTATAGGTTCTATAAAAAAACCAGCTTCGGGCGTTCTAGAAGGCCCTTTGCAAGGTGAACATTATAAAGTAGTCTGGGATCTTCTCGAGAAAAAGTACAACAACCCAAAAATGGCAGTTACCACGCACATAAAAGAAATTTTTGAACTCCCCACCTTAGTCAAAGTTAGTGACAATTATATAAGTCTCCACAACGGTTTAGTTAAGCATGTGAGAGCCTTACAAAGGCCAATTACCAACGATATCTTAATATATTTAATTTAAGTTAAACTAGATTACACCATCTTGATTAAAAGAATCAAATTCAACACGCCGAGCTGCCATCAATCAACAAGTTCATCTCATTTTTGGCTCGCAAATCACAAGTTCGGGAGTTTATACATGAAATTCAGCTCCACACCAGCGTTGTTACCAAAACTGCTTCTACATCAAACATAAATACATGCATCCTATACCATTCCATACATAACCTTTTCGAATGTGAAAAATTTATGAGAATGTCTGTAAATAGACGCCAAAAAGTCAAAAACAATCTATGCCGAGACTGTCTAAGAAGCCCTCACTCTACACTAAATTGCCGGATTAAAAGTAGTTGAAAGGTCTGCCAAAGAAGACACCATACTTTCTTACACGAGCATTTAACCAGCAACAACTTAAGTTCTATCAGGAGATTTCATCATCTACCTGTCCAACAGGTCTTGCTGCCTACAGTACTGATTTATATCTGAAAATCCCATGCCATTAACATCAAATGTAGGGCCCTTCTTGACGGGTCACAATCATCGCTCATCACTCAAGAGCTAACCCGCGAATTGGGAATTAAAGCGAATAAAATAGAGGTTTTATTAGGAGGAATCATTGAAACAACTTCTACATTCACTACAACACTTGTAATTAGTACTAATGTCAATCTGTACATTATTAACAACATCATTGCTAATATTCCCGTTTGATCGGCTCCTATACATGCCTTCAATATCCCAACGTCAATATGATTGGCACCAAAGGTCTAAATTTGAAGTTTTTTGCCGATGTATTTTCGGACATTTTAAAACCAAATCAAATCAAGCTTGACAAATTTTTACCTATCTTGCCCGAATTTGGGTATGAGGGACTACATATACGCAAGGCACGGATAAAAATGCAATCTTTCTATTCAATAAGTTGTGGGAGATGGAAGAAATCAATGACGAGCACTATTTGACAAAAGAAGAAAAACTTTGCGAAACTCATTTCATGACTACACACAAAAGAAAGAAGGCAGATTTGTTGTTCAATTGCCATTAAAGTTAGAAACCCTTCCACGCTTAGGTAATTCCTACAATTTGGTATTAAAACAGTTCTTAACCAAACGACTTCGAGAAATTTAGAATTACAAGCAAATTATGTATGAGCACATACAAGTTACTCGGTCATATGAAGCTTAGTCTTGCAAATTCATCGGACATTTTATTAACCACATTACTCAGTAATAAAGGAAAGCCTTACAACAAAAATACACGTTGTTCTTAATGGCTCTGCTTAATTGACGACTGGAGTCTCGCTCATAAACTGCCTATCAGTAGGCGCAACCTTGCAAAAAGATTTAACATCAACCTTGTTAAGATTCCGTCGCCATATAGCCCTTTCAGCTAATATAGAGTAGATAGTGAAATGTTAGTGGATCCAGGCCAAACACAGCTTCAGCACATTTTGTGGCGTGAAACCCAACACAAACTATAAAATCATACGACTTACAAACAGTTAAAAGAAACATTTGCTCCTATGAGACTGGCTCAAAGCTTATATTTTTGTGCTGAGGAAATGGACATACATTTAACAATCTTTAAATCTCTAAAGGTCTCTACAGCCACAATCTGACAAGATACTCAGCTAAAACTTTAGGTCTTCAATAGAGCCTTTTCATCAGATAAATTCAGTTTTATTGTTCCTTTATACAATCATTATAAAGTCTAACTAAACGTACTCTGCTTTCTGAAATTACAAAGGTATTCGATCCTTTAGGGTTCCTTGGGCCACTCATAATGAAGACAAATACTTCTACAACAACTTTGGATATTGAATTCATCTTGGGACGATTTTGCTCCACCAGCTGCTCTCAAACAATGAGAATCCATACGTAACCAAATAACTTCATTAATGTCAATGAAAATTCCCTCGTCTCATCATTCCTAACAACAACCTACCCATGTAAATATCCACAGTTTTTGAGATTCTGGCGAAATTGCAGGAGCCTGCTTATATGAGGGCATGCAACAACAGCTCATCGTCATTTGTTTTAATATGATCAACCAGAGTAGCCCCGTTAAAAACTCCCAAAGCTTCTCTGTAGAGCACTTTTGTTGTCCAAACCATTACATTATCCGATCGCTTGAAAATCTCTCTACAAGGTATATATTTTAGGACTGAGGCTTTGCTGAAAGCATCACCCAAGAAGTAAACGTTTATAGCAAATAAGGTTTCTACAATTCAGCAACTAACTGCAGAATTTACCTTACATTAAAAAAGCTAATAATCCTGCAGTACTCCCGAGGATGATATCCTCACGATATAATTTTTTTGGATCAATGGTTGAAAGGACCAGATTGAATGCTAAATTAGCATGTCTATCTTCCTGAAGACACGTCAACAGTCCTTCCATTTCCTTTGCCAGTGGCAACAACTATAGACATACCTCTTGATTAGATCCTGAGTCAAAACGAAGAATTGCCTACTTCTAGCCATAATCTTTTAAGCCCCTTTCTTAAATATGGATTATTTAGAGTAGGAGGGAGATTTATTGCTCAAATTCCATACAATCAAAGGCATTCAATTCTACTTCCTAAAAATTGTCATTACAAATCTCATTATCCTATATTATCACGAAAGAGACACTCCGGAGGTTAATCTAAGCTCTCGGTCTTTAGAGCTAAATAATGGCCTTAATGCTCGAGTCAGAGTCAAAAACATTATCAGCAGGTGTGGGTGTGGGCTAAACCCATCTTACAACACAATCTCATGGATTTCTCTTTCGATCAAGTTAACCCGTCCAAACCGCTCTCGTGTACGGGTATTGACTACTTTGGACCATTAATCATTGGCGAAGGCCAACGTCGCAATTCAAAACACCGAAAGGTATTTTGTGCTGTTTTCATATGACTCTCAATCAAGGCTATTCACCTAGAGCTAATAGCTGATCTCTCACGAATTCGTTTCTCCCCTGCGAATTATTGTCGACGAGACAAGCCATTCAAAATATTTTCTATTAGCGCAACTACCTTTGTCAGCGCTATCAGGGAATTAGCCGATATGTGAAACTTAACTAATGACCAAACTCAAAAAGAAATTGTTAATAACATGGCGAAAATCAAAATAAAATGGTCGTTTATTCCTCCCTGGATCCTCATCTCGGAGGCCTGTGGGAGGCCGAAGTTCTACTGAACACTAGTTTAAGAGAATTGTCGGAGATGCTATCATCAATAGAGGAGCTTTCAGAATTTATCAAGTAGGAGCAATTTTGAATTCCAGGCCATTGACACCTATGTCATCCGATTCAAACTTTTTTTAATCTTGTACGCCTGGTCATTTATTAATTGGGCCGATGACCTGTATTCCAGATCCAGATGTAATATCCCAATAAATGGGTTAAGGTGGCAATACGTCGACCAACTCAAAAACATTTTTGGCGTCGTTGGTCAAAGGATTATATAAATCAACTACAACCTCGACACAAACATGGAATCATTTCAAATCTTCAGTTAAATTAATTAGTATAAATTAAGGATGAGAGCTACGCATTAAGGTGGCCTTTCGGAAAAATTCTTCAATTACATACAGGAGCAGATGGTCATGTAATAGTGGCATCAGTTCAAATTAACAAGGGCATCTACAAACGACCTGTTTCCAAAATATGTCCGTTACCGGTTGAAAGCACAATTTATCAACGGAGAAGGGGAGGGGGGAGGGATGGGGGGGGGTGTGGCATGTCAAGCTTAATATAATAAGACATATATTTCATATATACATTCACAAACACATCTATCACTTCCTACATTTCAGTTTATTGATTTATAATGAAAATTCATTATATTACACATTTCAACTGTGTTATTTATCAACTTGAAAGTGCACCAAACAAGCTACAAACAAAACGTACAGTATATCCGATTACATAAATATATCATTTTATTTTTGAGCCAAACTATAAACATGTTAAAAATTTCTGGGGTTAAAATTTTTATGACATAACCCGGTCGGTTAAAATACACTATTTAAAGAAAAGCTACCTGATGTACTGTTAAGTATTCCTGTTGTGAAAAAAGTTACGATTCCTATATTGTTTAAATAATAAATGGATTATTATTAAAATAAATTTTTTATAATTATTTATAAGGATAGGAAGTCAAACAAGCAGTATATATTAACAATAGTTTATTTTTCATGTGTTTAAAAATAATTTAGGACTTATATATTATAAGGTCAATTTTTTTAAAATTTTATATGTGCCTGCCAGTTTTTAATTCTCTTTGAATCAGTTTTTCGCGTTGAAAAATAGGACTCTAGAGCCAACAAAAACAAAACTCGAAATTTTTGTTTTTTTTTAGTTTTGTTGGTTCTTTGGCAATATATTTGTTTTTAATTTTTATTAGCAACTTGTATTTATTGTGATTTTAACATAAAAATTTGTTTTTGTTTAGTTATTCACATTTATCTTTAAGTTATTTAAACCGCTGGTGTTTTCTTTGCAAAAAAAATTATTGAAATATTATAATGAGCCCACGTATATTTGTTTTTGTCAAAAACAAAAACTCAATTGTAATTTGTGGCGAGCCCTAATATACAATCATAATTAATTGATTTACAAAGACAAAACAATTTAGCTTGCCAAGCCTATTTTAGACAAGGTCCTGACCGACAATAACCTGGGATGATTTTATGGGTCTGACAAATGATCATAATTTGAATGACTTAATTGAACTGGCTAAAAATTACACTGTTCAACAAAATTTGGACGACCTAATCATTATTTATGGCAACATCGTTTTTAATCATGTTTTTGGTGTTAATTAAGAATATGTCAATTTTAGCCAATACCTCAGATATTTAGTTATTTTGTGTCAAATTAATATTTTTCGATTTTTGAGGCATTTTGCGCTTCTATGTCATAAAACTTATCAATAGTTCCAAACATTTAAAAACAAATAGAAAATACGAAAACATTCATTATTAGCGGAAGACTTTCACAGTTTTTTATTATATTTAATTTTTTTTAATTAGTGGTTTTGTCATAAAATCATTTTTTGATTTCAAATTACACAAATTGCTTAAAATTTAGTTACAACCTTTTTTAGATAAGTTTAAGGAATCTGAATATGCCAATAGATTTTTTAAAGAATTAATAGTTTAAGAAATTTTGTTAACTTTTTTAAAAAAATGGAGGCATTTGGGAAAATACTAAATCTGAAATTTTTATCGTGAAAATCCTTTACAAACTCTCAAAAATCGTTTATGTTGTTTTTTTTGTTGCCCAGTGTTATCAATTATAATAATTTGGTGAATATTCCCAAATTTTTAAATTTACACAATATTATGAAAATTTTCAAACAAGTGATATTTATTGCATGAATTAAATTTTCATCTATAAATATAAAAAAAATTTTTGTAAAAATGATTAATGAAGAAGAGTTATCCTTTTTAAATTTAGCGTGTGGAATGACAATATATATTAAAAATGGGCGGCTAAATCTATTTTGGGCGATAATAAACGGAAGCGCCTTCTAGAGAAACTCAATATTCAATTTTAAAAAATATTTTCAAATCCGTTTACGGTTTTAAATCAAATTTAGTTAGTCAACTTAAACATATTTCGGGAAAAAATACCAAAAAAACAAAAAAGAATTAAATACAAAAATAACTTGAAATTTTTTTTGCATACTAAACAAAAGGTAAAGAAGGTTTGAAATATAAAACTTTATTAAAGAGAAATAGGTATATATCAAGACAAAAATATATTATATGTTGTATATATATATAGACTTACTTATATGTTAAATTTCGTTATTCAAAGTAAATGAACGTTTTAAGGGAAACTTTAATCGGTGATTCAAATTCATAAATAAATTGTTTTACGAAAGAACAATATTAAAGTAATCAAATCTAGAGATAAAGAACATTAATACAATATTCAAAGAGGGTATTAAGCTTATTCATATTAAACAGAACGTTAACAAAATAAAGTTAAAAGTAGCATATTCATCTTAGACACATACTTACAACATAACTGTTAAATTTAAATTTCAGATAAAACTTTTATTAAATAATATAATGTGTGGTAATTAAGTTTGGACGCAAAATATTTAGTAATATTTAAATGCTGATGTTAGAGCTTGCTATACAAAATATTTTACTTAATATTTAATATGACACATAAAAGTTATAAGCAAGGATTGGAACTAGTTCCAGAACTCGGAACTCGGAACTCGAAGAACTCGTCTTTTTTTTGAAATAGAACTCGGAACTAAGTACCAGGGTACTAAAACTCGTGGAACTCGAGTTCCGCTCGTGTTCCTTCGTTTATTTCAAATACCTAAAATTCAAACTTTTTTAATTGAATAAAAACGCATTAAAATTAATATTTTTCAAAAAATATATAAAATAGGAATAAAAAAACCTCATTTATTGTTTAAATTATTATTTGATTGCACACAAGCCTTCTAAAATTATATTTGTTAACGCATTTTGTTCATACATTCATAATTCCTGCATTTTTAAGTTTTCAAGTTTAAATTCTGGCATACCATGAAATTCAGCGGAATTTATAAATTTTATGAACCTCAACTTGTTAATGACCAATATCAATGTTCTTTGTGCAAGTCGTCAGATAAAACAACCTATATAACGGTAATTAATTCTATTTAATATTTTAAGAAATTTACTTCCAACTTTAAAAAACACGTAAAGTGTGTACATAAGGCAGAATATGAAAAGTTTTTAACTGTTACAGAAAGGAAAGAAAAATCCAAAATTACAACTCAAACCAAATTTAAGCAGACAAAAATCTTTAATAACTCCGTGCATCCATGTATGGAAGATTGCGTGGAGTTGGTTACTGTTCATGGCAGACCATTTGAACTATTTTCAGATGATGCCATGATTAGAATCATAAACAAAGCAAGCCCATCAGGAACTAATTTTAAACAGATTAATCCAAGTATTAGAAATGAAGTTGAAGAAAAGGCCAAATATATGCGAATAACTTTAATTGATGATATCAAACATAAAATACTAAGCATAAAATTTGATTTTGCAAGTGTTGCAAACAGATCCTTCTATGGTAAATTAATTTTCACATTTAACTTTTGTACATTTTAATATAAATATTTATTTATTTTTAAATTTTAAAATTATTTAGTTATACAAACTAAAAATTTAGACAAATTAGCCAAAACCAGTTTTTTAAGAATGTATTAATTTAAAAATTTTAAAATATTTATAATTTTGTTTTATTAATTTTTATAAGGCAAGTCAGTTTTTTATTTTCTAAAATAACCTAGATATTAACTTTTAAAAATTAAATAAAATCATTTTTATGAACATTGTTTACATTTTTCTCATTTAAGTACAAAACAAGATTAATTAACCAATGCATTTAAAAAGTAGATAAAGTTTAATCAGATAATGAGGAAAAGAGAAAATATGTTTAAAAAGCTTTTAAAAAGTTAAATCTAATTGTGATTTTGGCTACTTAGTGCAAAACTTTTTATTCAATTTTTTTAAATAAATTTACTTTTAGCTATAAATTGCCAATACATCCATATGAATAAAATTCAAGTCCGAGTGCTGGAATGCAAAGAGGTCTATGACCAGCATAATGCAGTTAATATTTCCAAATGGCTTAAAGAAACTAAATTACAATATAATGAAAACCCAAATATTATCGATAATTCCAGACACAGCCCATAATATGAATGCTGGAATAAAGAATTTTATGGAGCTTGAAACAAGTGAAGATGACATCTTTGACCCATTAGAAAGAATGTTACAAGATGAAGATGATTTAAATTTTATGGAAGATTCTTACGAGGTTTGTGAAATATATGATTTCAACTCATCAATCATCATTGATCTCAACTTTGCTGCACACGTGGTTCAATTAGCAGTTAATTCATTTCTAGTCAGCACACCTGAAATAATTTTGGCAATTAAGGTAGCAAGACAATTGGCTACTAAGCTTAAAAGGCCTATTTTATCAGCAATGTTAAAATCTCAAAATCTTCCTCAATCAATACTTATGCATCAGGTGAGATGGAATTGGACTTACACCTGCATTGAAAGATTGCTCAAACTACGACCGTTTCTTGATAATCACAAAAATATTTTAAATGAGTTGGAAGTTTTCAATAATATTTGGCATATGTTTCAAAGATTAGTCGAAACACTAGGCCCAGCCGCAATTTTAACGAAACACCTTCAGGCACAAACTTTAGACATCTGCAATTTTTTTACAAAATACTATTTCTGCAAAGCCGTGTTAAGGACCCATTCAACCGACTTTTCTTTATCCCTTTTGCATTTTATTGAACAAAGAGAATCCCAGCTTTTAGATAATGACATAGTCAATTGTGGGCTGTTTTTAGATAAAAGATTCTACTTTAAATTAAATAATAATAAATGCGAAAAAGCCAAAAAGTTTAAAATAGTTCAATCAAAAGCATTATCTCTTCAAAGAAATGATTCAGTAAATCACGAGGAAGAAATTATTTTAGAATCTTCTGGAAATATGTCAGATCAATTTTCATTATTAGAGGATGTCTTAAGAGACGAAGAAACATTTTATAAACACGATGACTCAACTGCCCCTCTAATATATGAGCAATTAGATATAGAAATTTTAAAATATGAAAATTTACCGAGGTTTAAGGCGGATGAAAATATTAGAAGCTGGTGGGTAGCTAACAAGGCTGAGTTTCCGCTACTAGGAAACTTAGCTTTAATTGTTGTATCGGTCCCCTTGACCAGCGTGAGTGTTGAAAGATTATTTTCGTATTTAAGCTTTATTTTAGAATCCCAAAGGAATCGACTTAAGGATTATATTTTGAATGATATTATTTTGTTGGAATGAATTTTAAGCTTGATAAATAAATGTTTCCATTTTATATAGTTTAATAAATTATATGTGCAATGTCAATAAATTATATGTGCAATGTGTAATATATCTTTTTTATCTTAGTATTTGTTTAATTATAAAAATAAAAAAATGGAACTCGAGTTCCGATATTTGGGAATTCGTCGGTACTTCCAAGAACTTAGTTCCAGCTCTTTCAAAAATTATCCTAAGAACTCGGAACTTAGTACCAGCTTTTTTCAATAAGTTCCAATCCTTGGTTATAAGGGATTTTTATATGAAAAAAAAATTTAAATTTTTTCTTTTTAGCATATTCTCGATTGGTCAAAAAAAGGTCATTTTGATTTGGACGGATGTGAGGAGCCAAGGCCGGGAAAACTATCAAAAACAATTATACATATGAGATAGGGCCATCAGATAAATTCTTTTATGTTTTTATATAATTCACGATTGTGCCCTTAATATTTGTTGACCTGCGTATTAAAATTATGTTTTTTTTTTAAATATTTTTTTATTAAAAACATTTAATGTTTATAGCTAACCTAGAATGTTTGATAAAAACGGCAAACAAAAACGCTACAATGGGGATTTTGATATTGGTAGTTAGCTCATTTCTCAAAAAATTATTATCTCCATAAATTAAATTTTTAAAAATAAGGATATATTTATCGTTTTGCATATTTAGGCGGATTCTGTCTTTAAATGGATTCACAAAGAGGATTTAAAAGACAACTCCGTTTATGTAAACTATTATTAATTTATAATTATATTCGTATTTGCTAGTGGCGTAATGCCATAAGATAATAATAGGCTATGTGTTGCCCAATATATTTAAGTTATGATTGCGACTTTATTTGGTAATAGCTAAAATTTGATTCGACTCAAAATGTTAGGGTAAAAAATAATTAAATTAAGACAAAGTTTGATAAAACCAATCTCAAAACTCTACCATTTTGAATGTTAACCTGAGTTTTTTTTACCTAATAATGGTAGCCCTTTTTTTTAAATTTGTATAAATAATTTATGAATATTGTAGATTTAATTACAAAAAGATAAAAATGAAAATGATTTTTGTTTAAATGTGTAATATATTTTATTATTAAAATTTATATACAATATAACATTTAATAAAATAAAAAAAATTTAAAAAAAAAAGTGTTTTTGATAATAAATTTTCTGTAGCATTAGTTAAAGTACAAACGTTAATAGTACCTATTGTAATATTAATCTGGGATTAGCACTGTACTGAAGGATTGAAATAAATATTACGGTGACTCATTTTTTGCCAGACCCTTCATCTATTTGTTTTTAATTATCTAATTACAGTATATTAGGTTTAATTAAGTGAACAATTTTATTAATTATTTTAATCACCAACTAATTTGCATGATCTTTACAAGGTTTTTGCAGTTTAAAAAATTAGGCCCACAATCATCAGGGCAGGCAGTATTCTAGACCCCTTTGAGGGGCACTGCCCCCCCTACCAAAAAAAGTTTTTGATTGCCCCCCCCCCAAATAATAGAATTTGCCCCCCAAAAAATATATAGTAATTTTATGTTTGCCCCCCCCCCAAAAAAAATTGAATTTGCCCCTCCCCCCTCCAAAAAAAAATACATAGTAATTTTATTTCTTCCACATAATATAATTAGATTTGCTCCGTCAAAAATATTTAAAAAATATTATCTTAAAAATATTTACTTTTTTTAAAAGTGTTTTTAAACCAAAGAACCTAATTGCACAATGCTACGATGGGGCGAACGTAATGCCCGGGGGAAAAGGTGGTGTTCAAGTATTTCTAAACAAAATAGCTGGACACCATGTCCCATACATTCACGCTTGAACCACCGATTGCATCTTGTTGTAAAAGATTTTCTTAATATTTTAAGTGAAGGAAATTTTTTTTTTGTTTTTTTCTTCCCTTTATAAATTTTTTTAACATGATGCAATCAAGGAGGTTAGGGAATGCGTAACCAAACCCAGGCTGTTGCCCCATCGGTGGTGTCATTTTTTTTTTAAAATTACACAAAAATATTTAATATTCTTTTAAAAATTAAAAATTAAAAAACTTTTATATCTTCAGGTCACAGGGCCGAATCGGGGTTTTTTGACCATATTTACAATCATCTATTTATTTTTTTGTATTTAATTGAAAAATTATTTTATTATTAAAGATAATTATAGATCAATTTCAATGCAGAACAATTTATGTTTCTAAAACTTCTGATTTAATACACCATTTTGGTAGAAATTAAACAATTAAGAAATTAAAATACATCTGAAGATTTATATAAAAATTGTTTTGATATTAATATTTTTTTAAATGACAATAATTTATTTATGGATTAAATAAAAAACTAAACCTAAAGATTTTTCTGATTTTTATTTATTTTCTACTCATTAGAAAATATTAAAAATATTAATGATGAAGTAAAAAGAATTTATTTTAATATTTATTGATTTATATATTGGTTCTTTTGATAATAGATTATTTACCGATAATAGTTTAAAGTCTTTAGATTCCCTTTATAAATTTGATTAACCTTTATTTTGGATATAAATAAATTAGAGCCTCTTATAAAAATAAGTAATATTGATAGAAATTCATAATCTAAAGAAAATGACGTAGCCCAAAATTTTTTAATATGTAACTTAATAATTACAAAGAATGTGTTACTAATGATTTTGTTAAATTTTTTTATGATTACAAAGATGCGTTTTCTAATCTATTTAACAATTTTACTATAAGTTTGTTAATCGGCTCTTCAACGTCGATGTAGCCACATTTTCTTCTATAAGAATTGGGGCGTTAAATTTTGATGAATTTTATAATTTAATCAAAACAACCTTTTGCATAAAATTGTTTAGATTATAAATACTGCTCATAATCAGCTAACTATTTACTATTTTAAGACATGGTTGCAATTTTTTTATGCGCATTTAACGTTTATGTTCATGTTTTTTTTTAATTTTTTACCCTAATATTAATTACTAGTTATAAATAACCAGTGTTTTTTTATTTATATTCTTCCAGATTAGCATACTTATATAATTTGTTTTCATGATAATCAATATTATTTTACTAATCATTTTCTAAAATCCAAAGTTTTATATAATTCATTTTTATCATTCATATTTATCATATTTTTAATTTTCATGCGCATAGATACCAAATGAAAAATTATACTTAAAATTATTTTCGAAATCTCATATCTTTTTAAGCAATTGATATTAGTGAAAACAATTAATTTTAACTCACATATCCAAATTATAAACGTAATCGACTCTAAAAATACCGCGTTTTCGTCGTGGAGTCAATAGCTCTGTTTTACAGAGACTACAAACGATATTATATATTCTCCCCTGCTTCTTCTCACTACAACATAAACGCAATAATTTTTTTTATTTTATGAATATAATAAATTACTATTAATTTGTTAGTGAACATAGATTCTATTGTTGTATATTTTTTGCCGTGACCGAAGGTCACGGCCAATTTTGCGAAGGCGGCAAAAAAATTTTTTCTGCCCCCACACGAGTTTTTTATGCCCCCCTAAAATGGAAAAGCTAGAATCGGGCCTGCATCAGGGAATACAATGTCGATGGTTTTTTTTGTAATGACCATGATACATTTTTAGTTTAGGAAACACCTATAATATTTTTCATGAGAGAATGCCAAACATATTAATTAAGGTGATGCTAAAAAATATCCTTATATTAGTAATGAACGTAGGTAAAGATCTTGAAGTAATCCAGTCCTAATTAATTAGAAGTAAAAGAGACCCCTAGAACCATGAATTAAACTGATTTTTAATTTGTACATTTTCGTTTGAATGAAAAAGCCCAAGCTAAAATAAAGGAATATAAGCCCCATTATTAAGCTTTAATAACAAATTTGCTTTATAAATTTTTTTTTCTCAAAAGAGGAATAAAATTAAATTGTGTTAGGTTGAACGCTTTTTACATGATGATATAAAGGCCCAATCTAGCCTACCAAAAATTTTCTTTTGAGAGGTGAAAAGTCGTTTTCATCTATAATAATAATGAGACGCTCATAATTTTAAAAAAGTAAAATCATAAATAGGGCAAAAAGTTTATCAATGAGCCAATTATTTTTATACCTATAAAACATTTACGATTTTCGGTCATAATTACAAAAATAGATCAGGATCACAAGAAATGATTACGATCATTATCATAGAAATTGTATGATGAAAATCACTATATTGTGTGACCATTTAAATGTGACGAATAATCAATTAATTGTAATTCATCCATTTTTTTGATCACGATCAAAAACATAGTGTCGTGATTGACTCACAAGTAAAGATAAAATTAAAAAGAAAAAAGTTAATATAAAGAAATAATAAAAGAAAAGAAAATATTGATTTTTTTAGTTTAAATTCTTGTGTAAAAAGTTACTTTTTAGAAGAGAAAGTATAATATATTTTAACCACAAAATAGTATAGTTAGTGGCGCCGGTAATCGGCACCATACATAAAAAATTATGATGTTTTATTATAAATAGTTTAATATTTTATAAGTATAATGTTTTTTAAAAAAAAATGTGGCCACATACGATAAAATTGGCGCTGCGAGGCGACCCATTCTACAGCGGATTCGAAAAATTCCCATTGAACTATTTATAAATAAGGTTATAAGTTAAAAATTTTATTGGCACTAGTCAAAAAATTTTTTTATTGAGAATTATAAAATTTTTTGAGAATTTTGCAATTTTTTTGCAAAAACAAAAATAAATTTGCTAAAATATTCCTTTACGTGCAAAGAAATTCTAAAAATATTCAATATTTACGGATTCTAGAAAATTATGACTAACATTAAAGAACAGTTACAAAATATTCCAATTTCGCAAGGAAATTCTAAAAATTTTTATCAGCAAGTTAAAGAAAAATATATATAGCCATATGTATGAAAAGCTACTGAATATTCCGGCATCGCGGTAAAAGATTGACCATGACAAATACAAGGTAAAATAAAGTATATGTCAAAAAAAAGAATTTTATGACGTATAATGATAATCCCCACAGAGATATACTAAACACAACACTATATATTATGCATTTGATCAATTGAAACACTATAAGGTAAATAAGAAAAGCCCTAGCTAGTAGATAGTATTTATCACAACAACCTTTTAATAGAACACACTTAATTAATAATCCTGCTTGATCAGACGCTGATAAAAAAAAGTGTTCATATAATAATAATAAGGGAGCAGAGGCGCTCTAATAAAAACTTAACCTAAAAAAAGATAATAACAAGAAATTAGCGAAAAATATAAAACTATCAGAAACACAGATAAAAATAGTTATTTACCTACAAAAAATATTCTTATGGAAATTTATAGCGAATAAAAAAAATATAAAACTATCAGAAAAGCAAAAAATTAAAAATGATATAGTAAAGTAAATGTATAATCTGATCTTAAAAAGAATACAGCCAGTATTACTGCTGATCGGCATTAACATTCTATCATTACGGAATATATAATTCGATTATACCAGAAAACGTTAAACCAGGTACAGCGACAAAATATGATGAATTGGAAAAATTTTCAGAGACATTACATAATGCAATGTGAACCTAAAGGACTGCCTCCGACGCTAAAACTGTCGATATCGATCTCATGGGATATCAGGACCTCAATGGACAAATCCCAAATACTATCTCATTGCTCATAATGTTTCAAACGAATATTTTCAAATTGCACCGTGGATGGTGGCAAATAGACCACACGATACTGGGCTTTGAGTACCCCGATACGCAAGAGGAAAAATGAAATTGAAGTTCGTATTGTTCTGTGGTCCGATATACACTCATCAGGCTCGTTCTCCAAAAACGAAAAGTTGACTGCCGAGTTCGAACGCGAAACGAGTGGGATGTGCAGCGTTAGCTGACGAGAACCAAAAACCCGGAATGCTCAATCGACTTGCCCATGCCATTATAAAAAAATTTATTTACAAATATGCATAGTACTCCTATATTGGCTTCCATTCCATAAAAATTTTTTTGGAAAACTTGGAAAGGCTTATTAAATCTTTAATGTTAATTAAAAAAAATTAAGATAAAAGTAAATAATTATTAATTTATGAGAGTTAAGTTAAAAAGAAAATAAAGCTAAAGGATGGTGGTTCAGTCTCAAATAAAAGATATTTAAATTGTCAGAGTGAATTGGTAGATAGGTCTATAAAGTTATATAAATAAAGAGCAGTCAGGCTGAATGAATTGGGATAAAATTTGTATGGCCTAAGCCGTCATTTTACTCATTAAAAACATCCATAAAAAAGTAAGAAATAAGTTGGAGGCCTAGTTATAATTTGTCCAAATTAAAATGAAATTTTCAATTTAGGATGCTGCACAAATTGAAATGATATTTTTAATTTAGAATAGTTGAAATGAAAAGGCTAAAAGCATAAATAAATAACCACCCATATAAGTAAAAATTAAAAGAAGAAAATTTTAGGTAAACTAAAATTACTTGGATTAACTTTTAGGCCGGGTTTAAAAAATGCAGATAAAAGTGTAACCCAATAATTAAAGTTTAAAAAGGTAGAGACCGCCAGTAGGATAAATCAACAAAAATGAAAGTAAAAAAAGGTCCAAGATATTTGTAAGTAACCAAAAATTAAAAAAAGGTTAAAGTCTAAAAAATAAGAGTTAATAAAAAAAAGAATTTGAATAATAAGATGTAAAGAGGTTAAAGGTATTAGAATTGGATAAAAAAAAGTTAAGTGTATCTTAAAAGAATTTCTTTTTTTAGGAAGCCAATGTAGGTGTCGTGATTGACTCACGAGAAAAGATATTATTAAAAAGAAAAAAGTTAATGAAATGAAATAATAAAAGAAAAGAAAATATTGATTTTTTACAGTCTTTCAAATTCTTGTGTAAATAGTTAGTTTTTAGAAGAGAAAAATAATATATTTTAACCACAAAATAGTATAGTTAGTGGCGCCGGTAATCGGCGCCACACATGAAAAATTATGATGGTTTATAATAAACAGTTTAATGTTTATAATAATAAAAGTTAAATGTTTTTTTAATAAATGAAATGTGGCCACATACGATACATAGGATGGCCAAAATTTTTGTAATCTTGACCATATTTTTTACTAATACTGGCTTTATAAAAATGTTCAGCAATAAACTTTATTTAAGAAATGACAGAAATTGATTGACAACTTAATTTTGTTGCTGGTCATATAAAATGCCTCAAAATGATAATTATAATTAAAAAAAACATTTATAGCTATTTTGTGCCTTATTTAGATGAATTGGACAGATCAATTGGAAAAAACCATTTTTTTGAATCCACGTGTAAACAAAAGCCTACAATTTCCTATTGCAGACAGTTACATTCAAAGCATTAAAGATGTGATTTTTCCTTATTTAACCCACCAGAAGAGGTTATTAATTTTGCTTTAATTATAAAATCTAGGGCATTTAGCTCTTTATACAAACAAAATTAAAAATCACACATCCATGATTTAAAAAAGTCTAAGGCGACAAATTAACTAGTGAAACTATTAATTAATAAAATTAATAAACACAAGTAGTGCAAATATTTTTCGTATAGTTTATGAGACTTCTCTTTAAATACTAATGAAGGCAACGATATTAAAACAAATAAAGTATGACTAAATGATTATTTAATATTTACTATACTCTGTACCTTTACCTAAGATCTTTAGAAAGTTTTTTTATAGTTAATTTTTCGTAGACGCTAACCCTTCTAAATAATTTTTGATAAACAATGATTTTGAGTTTTTTTTACTAAAAGACAAAATACAAGGATTATATCTTTTATTCAAAATAATTTGTGAGGGAATTAGTTTATGCTTTTTAATTTAATTAAAACTCCATACATAAATGGTGCCAGTTTTTTAAGAAGCTAATTATAAAAAGTAATAATTGTTAAATCTTACCTAATCAAAAAAATTCTGCTTGTTAAAATAAGTGAAAAATTAATAAAAGGATATGCTAAGAGCTAATATTATATTTCCAAACCATAGTTAACAATCCAAAATTTTTTTTTCATTGTTAGCTTTATGCCATTGAGGCAGAGCTCTTTCAATTTAAGTCTCCATTTGGTTCTATCTCTACACTCATTTCTATTTTGGTTGTGACTTCTCATGCTAGCGTCTACTCATTGAGACCAGGTGAGTTTAGGTCTGCTCCTTTTATTCTTGCCTTGTACTTAAATTGCAATTACCAGATTGCTTAGATACCCGTCTTTTTAACTCATAACGTGTCCAAACCATCGAAGTCTGTTGATTTCGACTTTATGGGTGTTATATGTAAACTTCCAAATATATGATCGTTGCGGATCTTGTCTTTGCGAGTCACCCCGAGAAACATCCGCAGCATGCGCATTTCCATCGTTTGTAGTATTCTTTCGTCGCTTTTCCTTAACGCTGTTGTTTCTAAGCCATATGTTATTGCCGGTTGTACTATGCTTGAGTCAGACATAGAAAAAATGCACCAAGTGCATATTTTTTATTGCCCCGGTGTCAAAAACACCGGGGCATTATTACGTTCTAAATTTTTAAATCTTTTGGCCCAATGGCAAAAGCACCGACGTTTATATATTCAAAAGTGCATAAAACTCGCTATTTTTAAAGTTTGTTTGCCCCGGGGCAGCACTGGGGCAATTTAGCTTTGGGGCAAAATTGAAAAATTTTGAACCCCAAAAATTTTTTTCTTAAAAATATATAAAACTTACTTAAAACCCGATTTTAGGTTTCAAAAGTGCATAAAACTCACTATTTTTAGAATCTGTTTGCCCCGGGGCAGCACCGGGGCAATTTAGCTCTAGGGCAAAATTGAAAAATTTTAAGCCCCAAAAATTTTTTTCTTAAAAATTTCTAAAAATTACTTAAAACCAGGTTTTATATAACTAAAGTGCAACTATTTTTAAACTTTGTTTGCCCCGGGGCAGCACCGGGGTAAATTAGAACTGGGGCAAAATTAAAAAAATTTGAGCCCCAAAAATTTTTTTCTTAAAAAAATATAAAAGTTACTTAAAACCCGATTTTAGGTTTCAAAAGTGCATAAAACTCACTATTTTTAGAATTTGTTTGCCCCGGGGCAGCACGCGTGCTAAAATCTTTGGGGCTCAAGATGTGTGTGCTTGGGGCAAAATTGAACCATACTGCGGACAACTCTTTAATATAAAATCATATAATGACTAATTTTAATGCCAAAATGTTTTTCTAAAAATATCTAGTATCTAAAGTCCAATAATTTTAGCTGTAAAAGATATAACATGTTTGCCGGGCAGCACCGGGGCAATTTAGCTCTGGGGCAAAATTGAAAAATTTTAAGCCCCAAAAATTTTTTTCTAAAAAATGTCTAAAAATTACTTAAACCCAGGTTTTAGGTTTTAAAAGTGCATAAAACTCGCTATTTTTAGAATTTGATTGCCCCGGGGCAGTACCGGGGCAAAATTGAAAAATTATAAACCCCAAAAATTTTTTTTTAAAAATATATAAAAGTTACTTAAAACCCGATTTTAGGTTTCAAAACTGCATAAAACTCACTATTGGGCAAAATTGAAAAATTTTAAGCCCCAAAAATTTTTTTCTTAAAAATGTCTAAAAATTACTTAAAACCAGGTTTTAGGTATCAAAGTGCAAGAAACCTGCTATTTTTAAAATTTGTTTGCCCCGGGGCAGCACCGGGGCAAATTAGCTCTGGGGCAAAATTAAAAAAAAATTGAGCCCCCAAATTTTTTTTTCTTAAAAATATATAAAAGTTACTTAAAACCCGATTTTAGGTTTTAAAAGTGCATAAAACTCGTTATTTTTAAAATTTGTCTGCCCTGGGGCAGCACGTGTGCTAAAATCATTGGGGCTCAAGATGTGTGTGCTTGGGGCAAAATTGAACAACACTGGCTTGAGAAAGCCTTACCCTTAACTTATATTGGTATTATTTTGTCGAACAGGACATCTGTCAACGATCTCCATTTTAGCCACCCAACTTTGAGTTTATTCCTAACTTCTTGCTCGACGTTTTCATCGGATTCTAGGTAAGCACCTAGGTAGGTTGCTGTTGGCTTTGATTTGAGAGACCAATCATCGTTCAAGATATACTAACTTACTGATTTTAATTATTTAAAAATATATTTTTTTTCAAATAGATATAAAAAATTAATATCTTCTAAACTTCTCTATTTTTCTCCTATATAATTTATCTTCAAATTTGTCATCGATTGTGTTGAATACTTAATGTAAGTCTTGCAACGTATGTGATTTTTTATAAATGAGATAATGTATATAAAAATTTTCAAAATATGCCATATAACATAGGCCAATAAGTTTTTGATATTTAAATAGTACGAAAGAAATCAAACATCTTAGGGATTTTCAAATCCGTTTACCGTTCTTTCTATACAGCTATGAACATCAAAAATTATAAAATAAAAGACAAAAAAAACAAAAAATATTAGAGAAAATTATTTGTTTATAATTAGCGATTAGCGCTGTGGCACATGGATCACAGCACTTCTTTAACTTTAAAATTTTTTCAAAATAATATATACCATTGGCCAATTTGTGATTTATTCTTAAAATTATAATTGACCTAACTAGCAATTTTATTTTAACTAAATTTGAACAATATTTAATTTAAATTAAAAACTTTAAGGGTCGGTATGCCCCACCTTGTAAACTTCAATGTTAAAAACCTTGATATTTTCTCAATATAGCAATACAAACATTTAAATCTAAGGTCGGGCATAATTGGCAAAGTTAACTCAAGGGTGATAATTTAAATTTACCAATAGCTCATGGGTACTAGTTCTAAATTTAATAACACTGGACAACAAAAAAAAACAACATTAACGATTATATGAGGGTTTTGTGGAGAATTTTCTTGCGATATCCCGGGTTTAGTTTTTTTTCCAATGCCTCCAATTTTTTTTAAACTGCGTCCAAATTTCAGAAAAAAATTGACCAAATTTTTTATTATTAATTCTACAAAAAATCTATTGGCATATTCAGATTCTTTATAAAAAACATATCTAAAAAAGGTTATTACATAAAATTTTTAGCAGTTTACTTTCAAGTTATTTAGGATCAAAAAATGGAGTTTATGACAAAAACCACTAATTTTACAAAAAATAAAATAAAAAAAATTGATTGTTTAAAAAATATTCAAACCCCTTACGTTAATAATAAATGTTTTTGTTATCTAAATGTATTTTTAAATTTTTATTACTACTCATAGGTTTTATAATATAGAAGCCCAAAATACCCCAAAAATTAAAAATTTCTTGACACAGAATAACTAAATATCTGAGGCATTGGCTAAAATTCTGATTTCATATTCGTGATCAGCGCCAAAAACTTGACCAAAAACCATAGTTGCCATTAATGATGCTTAGGTTGGTCCAAATTTTGTTGTCCAGTGTAATACTTCAAGTGTAATAAGCTAACACAAAATTATTATATTTTCTATGCAAATACTTGGGTGAGGAATTTGTAACGCGAATGCTATAAAGTTGATAAGCAAACCCATTTTTTCAAATCTTAATTAAATTTGACCTTATCTTTTATACATATTTTACTTGAAAACAAATAACTTTTGTAGTATTATAAAGGTTTGTTTTTTATTTTTTGTTTTTTACATTCTCAAAAACGTGATATTTAATTAATTTTGCATTCTTTTTGTTTTCCTTTATGACTAAAAACACAGTGCGAGTCTCTCTTAGGATAAATAGTCATAACTTAAAAATTTTAATTAAAATTTTTTGCTAAACCTAATTGGATTTTAAGTCATTTGCGAAAGATTGAACATAAGTTCTTAATTAGACAAGTCAAATACTCATCTTGCTCTCTATTTATTAATTAATACTTTTACTTTTACTAGGCCTAAATATAACTTTTTTAAGCGTTTTTTCGCAAATTTTTTGCTGCATAAAAGTATTGCCTAATCACGAACCTTGCCATTTTATAAGACACCAAATTTTTAAGAAAGCAAATTTAAATATTACCTTTTAAATGTAGAAATTTATATAGTATTATCTAAATTTTTTAATTAATTTTTAACTCAACCAAAAAAAATAGACGTAATAATTTATTTGGTGTAAAACAATATATCTGTAATTTTATATGAATATTAAGTTTTTGAAAATACATAGTGTAGTTCAATAGTTTAATATCTCAGAATTTTATCCGGTCTAGCTGGGTTTTTTTGCATTTTATTTACTATTCTATCAAATCCTATTAAAAAAGTAATAATTTAAATCATCCCTATAATAACCACGCGGGCACGTAAATCTACAAGAATTCTTGGATCTTAGTATTATCAAATTGTTTAAAAATTATTTAAATTATAAAGTAGTGATTCTGATACGATATATATATTCAATCAATAAATTTTAATAAAAGAAGATTAACTTGCCATTATATATATATTTCTTTTATTTCAAATATAATTCCTGTTGATTAAGTTGACCTATAAAGGACACGTTTCAAGGAGCGAGAGAAATCAAAAAAAAAGCTTTAATTTAAATATTACCTTACCATCGTTTTTCCATTTTTTAATTTTATTTGAACTTGAGCTATTTTAGCTCTTAATTTAAAAAAACCTTGGCTAAATTGACAAATTTCACGATGGACAAGCCCTCGAAATTAAGATTATTTAAATATAAAAATAATTTTTATACATTTGAAATATAACTTTAAAGTATATCAAGAAGCACTTACAGCATTTAGAAATCAATATTTAGCTCAACATAAAAATGTTCATGGCAGGCCAAAAGATCCTTAAAAACGGCAGTAAAGGATGATTTAAACTTTTAAGGGCCTGGTCTTTAAATTTATTTATATCTCAAAAAATTTGTATAATATAGGTTTCTTGCTCGTGCTAGGGCACACGAAGCTGAAGAGGATAAATAAAATATTTTTATTAGTTAATTTTTTAGTGGAAGTTTTTTTGGTGGTAAAAAAAAAGGAATTTGTTTTCTGTTGGCTGAATGCCGGGAGTGATCATGAAAATTCGATGTTTTAATGCAATGAAATTAATAATTTGTTTAAAATAAATATAAAAGTTTGGATAACTGAATGTTTGAAATAAATATAAAGGTCAACAAGTATTTATTTTTTATCCTAATGCCCCTCGCCCTAATAATAATGATCCTCGTCTTTTTCCCCGCGGAGCAAGGCAATATTAATGCCCCTGGATAATACTAATAACTTCCCACTTTGGACCCCAGTATTCGGCAATGTCCCAGTTTTTTATGTCAACGGCCACGAGCCTGTCAATAGGTTTTTCCAAACAAATATATTGATGGTAGATTTATTTTAATTTTACATTCATATGTTAATAAGTCATCTTTTCCAAGGCGTATGAGAAATGAGTGTTGAAAAATAAAAAACCCAATTGCTTTCAATTTTACAAATAAATAACATTTGCAAGATACGGCAAAGTTAGTAAAAGTTTTTTTCATAAATATTAATGGTAAAAACATATTTTGTATTATTTACAAATGTTAATATTTTCATTCTTGCCAGCCCCCGAATTTTACACAATTATCTCATGTGGCACAAGGTTCGCAAAGCACATAAGTATCTTTCTTTCGAGTACCTCAATACTGAAAGCGCTCTTCGTAATGAAGGTATTTCGAATCCACCTAACGGAGATTGGAGACTGTGCCTAAAAACGCTTCCTAAAAGCATTGAAAAAGCTATGGCTGCTGTATATGCTCGACATGTTTACCAATCAGATGAAGATTACGTAAGTGTGCAAATTATGTCACACAAGTTAAAGTATATATAGAAAAGAGAATAATTTAAGTAGTTTGATCTTAAGGGTAATTTATTTTTGATTTGAATATAAATAAGTTTTTTTCTCTAATAAAAACGCGATCAAGATTCGCTTAAATGCTAATCTGATTTTGTTAGAAAATAATCAATTAAATTAAATATTTAATGGTATACGGGAACAATAGAAAATTGAAATTGTAAACATTAATGGGCAACAATTTGGAAGTGTCAACTGAATTTTATTAATATATTTAAATTTTTGCAAATTTTTTAAATACCCTTAACTTTGCATTGTTAGACTCCTCACTTACTTTTTTAATGTCGATTGGTAAGACCTTGTTGGTAAGTTGATTGTAATTAATCACTTATATTTAAGTTTTGGGGCATATCTACAAATGCCGGTCAATAATAATCTTATAAAATTTATAAATATTTTAGATCAAAATAAAATATAGAAAAATAATACTTTAATAAACCTAAATATATATTTAATTAGGGGTTTTCCTTAATGTTTTATTTCACAGAGTAATTGTAACTCTTTCTGTTTAATAATAAGATTCTACTTTTTCGTTCATTGGTAATATTTATGCTTAATAAATTTACTTCTTTAAAAATAAAGTAATTTTGCATTAAGAATTTGAACTAGAAAAAATATGTTGTGTCAATCAATATTATCATTAAAAACTTATTTTAATCAAAAAAACTATTTTAAACATTGGTTAAATTTAAACCAGCTATTAACGATGATATAATGTAAAAAATATTAGATCGAAATATTAACTTTTTATTAATTTTGTTCTTTTAATCAATCTGCTCAGCCATGTAGGTATAACGTGAGTTAGAAATTATTTTTTTGTAATTCGAAAAATATTTTAAATCTATATTTTCTGACTTAAGTTTTTGCGACATTTTTAATTTATTTTAAAAATTCTTTTTAATTAAATTTTATGCAACAAAACTTATTTGAAAAAATATGAACGAATATTTTATGTAATTAGTGGCTTTTAAAACTGATTACTTTCAATTATTGACACATGTATGAACTCACCTAATATGAAAATGGTTAGTACAGTTTCCCGAGCTTTATTCAAGTTTAAAGCCATATTTTTAATAACCGCGATGTTTGGTACAAGCCAATTGTTTTAATTATTATAATTTGCCACGTGTGCAAATCAAAGAATTTAACATTTGTTAAAACCTTTATTTTGTTGGCTAAATTTCCTATATATGGCTTTAGTCAAGTTTCTTCTAGGTGTTAGGTAAGAAATGTCCGTTCAGTAATATTTTTTAAGCTAGCAACAATATTTAATTTTTAAAATAATGTATGGCAATTAACTTGTATAACATATCTGTATGTTATTCTCAAGCTTTTTCCATTCAAATTGAGCCTTAATAAAATCTTTTTTTTTAATTTCTGTTTTATTTTTGCTTAATTACTTTAATAATATTTATAAATTAGGTGAATGAAAAAAAAAATAATTTAATTAACCAGTCAATGTAAAAATGCTACTGTGGGGTCTATAAGGGCCCCAATTTTAATTCGGTATCAAGAATTTTATATTAACTTTGTTTTGTTTTATTTAAAAAAAAAATACGTTTTGTAAATTACAAAAAGGTTATCCTTAATATTTATTAAATTTTTAAAGAAGATTATTCTAAATATTTATTGCATTTTTATTTAAACCAATATAGATAAAAATCTCAAAAATACAAATATTAAAATTTCTATATAACATTTTGTAAATTAAATAAATATATTATTGATCAGTTGGGGTTTATAGGTCTATAAAGCATTTTTGGAAAGATTCTTAAAAAAATGTTTTATAACAAAAACTTAATTATGGCTATTTATCATAATACCTTTGTATTTAAAAGGGATATGAATAATTATACCATTATTATACAATACAATCAATTTATAAATTAAAAACTAATAGTGTCATTTAATTATGACTTTACGTTAAGACAATGTCATATTCGAGAATTTCTAATTTTTAAATATAATATCTCTTAGACCAAATTTAATCAGTAGTTTTGTTAAATATATTTATTTAAGAAAATAGAAAATTTTGACCTTTATAATATAATTTAAGATATTCAAATTTTAAGAGGAGCAAACCCACAAGGCTAATCGTAGTTTTACAAGATATTGTGTTTTAACATCTTAAATACTATTAAATGCTGTAAAATTTCAAAGTTGAATTAGAACTTTGTTTCATTCAAAATATAAAAATCGCACTTAATAACTATCCAAACATATGGCATTAAGGCAATATATTATTGTTAAATTTAACGCTTAATAAAATAATTTAATTTAACAGCTAAATAAATATAAAAATTTATTAAAAATATTATATAAATAAAATCATATACAGGTTATATTATATGTATTATACCCAAACTATGAAATGGCTTAGGGCGACAAATTTTACAAATTAACAACAAAATTTCTTATTATTATTTGTAATTTAAGATCCGTTGTTAGTTAATCTTTATAACAATGTATATAACTGAATTCAACAAATATTGCCTAACATAAAAGCCATCTCCAATCACATGTTTGTTTTCCGTTTTTATTAGTTCCCGCCTTCTTTCTATCCATCCATAAAAAGGTCATCAATTATGCAATAGAATAAAAAAATTTAAAAAAAATTTTTTTTCATATAAAACTCTTGTAGCTTAATCTAATAATGTAAAATTTATTCTTTTATTTAGACTATAACAGTTAAATAATTATTATTTTAATTAGAAATATTATTATAAGTTGGAATTTTATGTATAACTGTTGTTTTTATGCAAAGAAAATTAATTCATTTTTTGTTTTTTGGCTGGCCAAATAAGTTTTATTAGAAAAAAGGGTGCAGATTTAAAGTTTTATAAAATAGCAGGTTTGATAAGCTCTTAACTCTAAAAACTTGTTGACCTGTGTAGCGCAAATATATTAATAATAAAAAAAATAATAAAAAAATATATTCTGTTATTTTTTTTTAATGTCCTAGAATGAATATGATGTTAAATTGCGAAATAAATAACATAATAAAATGCCATTTTACTAGGTTATTAATGGTAATAATGTTGACAAAATACTTAATTTTTCTTATCAGCTTGCCAATTTGATACGTGAAGTTCAAAATACATACATGGAGCTCGTTTTAGAAAATGATATGTTTACACCAACGTTAAGTTTTTATGAAGACGAGGTAAACTAATAATTATTATGTTCTGCTCTAGGGGAGACCTGGGCGAAATTGACATAGTTTTGCAAAATTGATGCTGTACTCACATTTTACACCCAAATTTTTGGTTTAAATATACGAATATATACTATCAAAATTTGATAGTTAAATATATTTATTTTATTTAGGTATTATAAGTAGTAAAACAAAACTAGTGTTTCTAACCATTTAGCCCCGTTAACGGGGTAAAATAAAACAATGATGAGGCAAAATGTTGACATAATTAAATCTGTTTTGATTATAAATAATTCTAAATAATATACATTAATATAATTTGTTAATTTATTAAATTATGTTTAAAATAATTACGAGGGCATATAAAACTTAATCGCATTTTGAACATTTAAATAGCCCATTTATAAATTTTTTACAACCAATTATGTTTTTCACATTTAGTAAATTTTTTTAAATGTATTTTCATACGAAAAATGATCAAAATAATTGATGCTTAAAGATCCTAACCATATTTGAAGTTTAAGTAAATATATTTAGGGGAAATGCATTCTTTATTTCACCCCTCAAATCATTTCGCCCCGGCCTCCCCAATCTATACTTTATAATATGGTCGGCCTGTGTTATATGCACTCTCCTAAATAAATAATTATCAAATTGTATTATTCTAATAATTTATGTTAAAAAAAAAGAAAATTACCACTGCAGCCAAGTAGGAATTTTGACTGATCAACAATTTGTATTAGTTAAATTGGAAGCTCCATCGGCCTCACCATTGTTATATTTATTAATAGATAATAATAAACTAAAAAAAGTTTTTTTTAATTTATATTAAAGCCAAGTTTACGACCCACTATGTAATTTTTGCAAATATAAATGAGTCAGGTTTATTTTCGAAATAAAATTGGGGTAAATTGCAACAAATAAGACTATAGTATGTACATACTAAGGACAATCCTAGTTTTATACATTATATAATTACGTTCTCAAATGACTAATTTGTTTATTAAGGTAAACATTTTCAGATTGCCACAAATGCAGGTTTATATGAGTTAAAGTGGATCTATAAACGGCTGAGTTATTTTATGTGAGGGTCTACGAAAGCAGGTTTGTGTATGAAGTATTTAAGTGCGGACGAAATTTGTATTATTAGGTCAAGCCCGATCCAGGGCCCAAATTACAAAAATAGGGAAATCAATATTTTATTGCAAGCTAATTCTTTATTAACATAAAATATTGAGTACACAAGGCAACAAATTCAATGGCATAATCGTGAATTAGAAAATATAAAAGAATTCATCCCCACGATGGCCATTTCTTATGTGTATGTTTTTTTTCTTAGTTTCACTTTCTGCCTTGGCTCCTTACATCCGTTCATATTAAAAAATGTTTTTTTTGACCAAATTGAAAGGTCGATACCCTTAAAATGAAAAATGTAAAAATTCTTTTTTCATATAAAAATTCCTTGTAACTTTTATTTATCATATCAAATTATTTAGTATATCAAGCTATTACATCAGCATTTATAAAATACAAAATATTTTGCGTCCAAATTTAAATCCGACACAATATATTATCGATTTTTAATATATTTGAATTTTTTAGTCGTAAATATGCAAAAAAAAATCAATTTTTTTTTTGAATTTTTTTTGTTTGTGACATTTTTTTTTAAATTTTCAATGTTTATAGCTGACTAAGTAAGTTTTATTAAAAAAAACGGTAAACTGATCTGAAAAGATGGCAGGTTTAATTTCCGTTGTTGGCTGATAACATAAAAATTTGTCGACCTAAGGTATAGAAGTAAAAAGCATTTTTTGTCTGATAAAAAACTTAAATGTTAATCATTGTTAATAACACAGCCAACTATGCTTAGCTAGAGAGACTGGATCTGTCATTTTAAGAAATCTGTTACTTTTTAAATATATGCTAAAAAAAATATAGGAAACCAAAAACAGAAGAAAAAAAATATTTTTTATGTTAAAGACAACTAAAATAATAATTCAAACTCTAAATAATATTTTTAAAAAAGATGTTGTGTCGAGGTTGGGGCGCTAAATGTTCTGTACACACATCATTATATTTTGAGGTAATTTTGTTTTAAAAGAATCCTAAATTTATTTTTAGAATATTCTTGGAGTGTTAATATTTTCCGTTTTTTTAGTTTTGCCTACTCCTTGGATCCGTCCATATCGTGGCCATAACATGCAACCTCAAATATTCCCTTTAAAGAAATAATTAAGAATCTTTAATTCACAAAAAATCTCTTTCATTTATACATGTCAGCGCCAAACGCAATTTCCGCCGTATATTGTCTGGACGTGACCTCAGCGTCCAAAGTTTATATTCCGTCGGCGGAATATAAATTGGCGTATAGTCAACGATCAAACGCATTTTCGCCGGCGGTGTCTGGACTTGAGCTTAACGTCCAAAGCTTATATTCTGCCAGCGGAATATGCTTATAGTCAACGTCCAAAACGCATTTTCGCCGGCGGAATACTGTTTAATCTTGACATCAGCGCCCAAAATTTATATTACGCCGGAAGTTTTTGCAAAATTAAAGGGACAAACAGGAAACTTTATTTGTTAAATTTTGAAATATTGATTATTAGACGTTTTTGATTTTTTATGTAGATTATAAAATGTTTAATGAATAGAGGTCATGTTGAATTTAAAATTAGGGTTAAGGGCTAGAATAGGGCTAAAAACTTAAATATTTAAAGATTCATAGGCGGACCGGTGTATTTAGAAGCGATTTAACTGCACATTTGAAAGTGCTTAGATTTTTTGGATTCCCTCAGAAGTGCGCTAATGTTATAAAACCCGCGCAATTTTTTTGTTTTAAAAATTAAGCGAAAGACTAAAAAAAGCCGAGGTATTTCTGTAATAAACCTGAGACATTAAATGCACCAAGAATAACTCGCAAAGAGATTCAAATGTAAGCAGGTATTTAAAAGGTGCCTTAAAACGCGTAAGTATTATTGAGATTACGCAAAAGACTCCTAAAATAGTGCAGAAAAATGAATTATGACTGCGCACAGGTGTTGAACTTTTTGCCTAGCTTGCCCTTAAAAATGCGATATTGTATTTAATAAAAGGTTTATAAATATCTCCGATTAGACCTTACTTAAAATTTTTTTAATTTCACTATTCCTATTTTGTACCAATTAAGAATTAAAACATTTTAAAAGAATTAAGAAATGGTTTGATTATTGTAGGCTCAATATAGTTTCAAGTTCAAAGTTTATCTAATATGTATATTTTGACAATCTTTTTGGATTCCCAGCCAATATATTAAAATACGCATACTCACATACTAAAAACCTTTGGTTATTAAAAGGGAACCAATGAAGGTTCGAAAGCACGAATCCTGAATTTAAGAGATCGCCCCAATTATTTTGTAAAGAATTGAGGTATCTTAAACTTGAGCAAAACCTTTAACGTGCAAAATATAAATTACAATAAAATTTTCAAAAGCGCAATGATATTAAATTGACGCTGAGTATTTATAAAGGCGCGCATTTAGATCGGGCCAAATTTTGACAAAACAGCCAGATCGGCCAGAACCAAAATTTGTTTTTTCAAATTAAAGACCGTCTCCAATCCAAAAATATGGCCCGAAAATTTATAATTACAAGCTAAAAAGTGTTGTTTTAAAAATACAGATAGAGAGTAATAGTTATACAATTTATCGTGTGAAAATAAATTTATCGTCTTTAGTTTTAGTTAATAGTTACAAATAGAGCATATGACCAATACTTCGGCCCATCTCGACCCGTAATTTCTATTTTTTAAAGCCCAGTGCGTTTGGCCCGTTATAAATTTTGAACCGCCCTGGCCCTTGTTTCCTGGCGGGCCGGGGGCAGGACTTTCGGTTCCCGACTTTAATCTCTAATGTGATTGCAGGAAAATCATTTAAGAAAAAAAAAATAAATCGCGAAGTGAAGAGGGCTTTTAAGCGGAGCAGGGTGCTATAATTATTATTGAATTTTTTACATTTGAAATAATACATTTGTGTGAACATTTGACATCCTTTTGAGGGGTAAATAAAATTTTAAATGATAGAAGCGCATTTTTTCGATTATATTAAATTAACTTAGTATCCTCATAAAAACTTTTTAACATTAAAAATGTTTTTTATTAGTAAAGGCTAACAAAAATCGGTAGTAGCAATAAATCATCACAATATAAGCAGATGTTGCCGCCAAAAAAAATATTTAACAACAATCCAACTGATTTCCTTGCCCTATATCTCTTAAACTCTATGCGACCCATTGTGAATATTAAAGAGGGTAGCCGATAAATGATAAAAAAATCGGAAAATAAGTTCCAGTTATGGGCCACTTAGTCTATAGACTCCATTTGGGCACTTCAAACAAGGCTATTTTATGCGTTTTTAATTGGGATTTGAAAAAACGGGTGTTTTGAGTCAATACCCCAAAAAACTTACTTTTTTACGTTTTTTTCTAAATTAGGGCGCGTTCAGACTTTTTTCATTTTTTTGAAAAATTTTGAATAAATTGAAATTTTTTTTTTAAAACTTTTTAAAAAACTTTTCTTTCAGAAAAAATATTTAAATGCTAATAACAAAAATTGGTACTTGTAAAAAAGCGTTCAATGCTAAGAAATAAAAATTTTAAAATTTATTAAAAAAATGAAATTAATCTGAACGCGCTTTTATAATTTGTTCGTGAGATTGAAGGAAAAGGACATTAAATTTTTTAATCTTTTTTATATAATACATACATAATTTTGCTTCAAAGTCAAAATTCTAACTTTTGTTTTATTACCCCTTACAAAATTAACGGGCCTCTACATATATATTAACCTCATTAATTACTCAATATCCGATTAATTTTCTAACATGCCCAAATAGGGAAAATTTGGCCGCTTTTAATAAAAATCTTTTAAATTTTCGGGTATATAACTTTTATAAGACAGCATCTATTTTTCCACAAGGGGTAAGCAAAATTTTCTAAACAGTGCATATTTTGGCTTTCTCAGGTATATTGTCAAAAGCAAGCCTCAAAACTGAAGGCAGATATGGGCCATTTATATCGGGCTAAGTATAAAAATGCGATTACGGGCCAGCTAAATTATAATAAGTAAGACAGTTTGGGCGGAAATTTAACGTCCGGTCCTAATTCTAATAATAATACGTTTTGGGGTTATCTAGATTTTTTATTTTCAATTATCGGCAAGAAATTTAAAATGATTTTCAAAATATTAACAATACATTTTAAACAATCACATTGAGCCTAATGTCACCCAACCATATTTATTTATTTTTAATATGATTATCTTTATTTGGCCCACAAAATATTTTAATTGGACCCAGGGCTTTCAGCTCTAATTTAGAAGTTTTTATAAAAATACTTTTATTTACCCCTTAAAAGAATGTCAAATGTCCACACCATAATTATAAAAGAAGAAATTCGATAATAATCATAGCACCCTGCTCCTATTAGAAGCCCTCCACATCGCGATATATATTTTTTAAATGATTTGCCTAAATCACATTAAAAGATTAAGAGAACCAAAAGTCTGGCCTCCGCCCGCCAGGAAAAAAGGGCCAGAACGGGTCAAAATTTATAATGGCCAAACGCTGTTAAATTTAAAAATGGAAATTACGTATGCTCTATTTGTAACTATTAAAGGCCTAAAAACGATAAATATTTTTTTACACGATAATGAACTTTTACACTCTATTTTTACTGTATTTTTCAAAGAAAACGTTTTTGAAAATTTTCGGGCCTTATTTTGGATTGGAAGGCCTTAAAATTGAAAAAACAAATTTTGGTTCTGGCCGATCTTTGTTTTGCCAGAATTTGGCCCCTTTAAAAATACTCAGCATCAATTTAATATAATTGCGCTTTTGAAAATTTTAGTGTAATTTATATTTTGCACGTTAGAGGTTTCGCAGTTAAAGATACCTCAATTCTTTACAAAATAATTGGGACGAGTGAATTTAGGATTCGAGCTTTTGAGCCTTCATTGGTGCGCTTTTGGTAACCAAAAGTTTTTAGATTTTTAGTTATGTGGGGACGCCTCTTTTCATATATTGGCAGGGAATCCAAAATAATTGTCAAAATTATTAGATATACTTCAAATTGAAATTATATCGAGCCTATAGTTACCCAACCGTATTTTTTTATTCCTTAAAATATTTAAATTTTTTATCGGTCCACGAAATATATATGGGACCAGTGAATTAAAAAAATTGTAAGGAAGGTCTAAAGCTGGTTCGTTAACTGTAAAATCGGAGATATTTGACTTATAAACCTTCCATTAACTCCAATATCGCATTTTTGAGGGCCTAGGAAGGAAATGCCCTAATATTAACAAAGGGTTAAATAAGGCTTATATAAATCTTAAAAGTTGTAAATATTTTATCATTTTGGTGCTCATAAAAGTTCGACACCTGTGCGCTGTCCTATTTTATTTTTTTTCAATATTTTAGGAGTCTTTTGCGTGCTCTCAATATCACCTACGATAAGGCACCTTAGTATGTTTTTTTATTACCCGCTAACATTTGAATTTATTGCGAGTTACGATTCTTGGTACATTTAAAGTCACAGGTACATTACAGAAAAACCTCGGCTTTTTTTAGAGTCTTTCGCTTAATTATAAAAACAAAAAAATTGCGCGGTAACATTAGCGGCACTTGAGGGTATCAAAATAATGGCGCTTTCAAACGTGCATTTGAAGCGCTTCAAAATACACCGGTCCGCCTATTAATCTTTAAATCTTTAAGTTTTTAGCACTATTCGAGCCCTTAACCCTAATTTTAAATTCAACATAACTTCTGTTTATTAAATATTTCATATCCTCAGCATAAAAAATCAAAAACGTTTAATGAACAGTATTTCAAAATTAATCACATAAAGTTCACCGTTTGTCCCTTAAATTTTGCAAAAATTTCCGGCGGAATATAAATTTTGGGCGCTGAGGTCAAGTCCAGACAATATTCCGCCGGCGGAATATTGCGTTTGGGCGCTGACATTATTATTTCAAATAAAGAGAAATTGAATATTTTGATAAATCAAGTTCTTATATCACCTTAGATAATAAAAAATAATACGCTTAAATTAAGACACGATTTATCGATTATAAAAATACAAAATGAATTTAACATTTTATATGTTTTAAATAAATTTCAGATTATTTTTTGATTCTTTTTGTTTAACATTTTTTTTGATGGTTATAACTGACTAAATAATTGATTAAAAAGATGGTACACGGGAAAATTTCTTAAATGGCAAGTTTGATCTTTATAGTTAGCTCATAACTCTCAAATTTTTGACCTGTGAAACAGGTCAACAAATATCAATGACCCCATGAATTTTATGAAAATATAAAAAAAATTATCCCCAAGGTGACCTTATCTCACATATATATTAATTAGTGTTTTCCGGCCCTGGCTCCTAGCATCCATCTATATCTAAAATTTGACCAATTCATATAAAAATCCCTTGTAACATAAAAAAAATCCTATCAATTGAGAAATAAATTTTTTTTATTAAATCAAGTTCTTACATCGGCATTTAGATAACAATTTATTTTGCGTCCAAAATTAAATATGACACAAAATATTATCAGTTTTTAAAAGTTTTATTTGGAGTTTAAATTAAACAGTTCAGCTGTTATGAATATGCAAAAATATAATTTCAATTAAAATTTGTTTTGGAAGTTTATAGCTGACAAACTAGGTTTGATTAGAAAAAATGGTAAACAGGTTTGAAAATCCCTAAGATGGCAGGTTTGATCTCTGTAGTTAGCCCATAACTCTCGTCATAAATAAAAAGGCAACATTTAATCTCTCAAATATAGATCCGGCCAACCCGGCCAGTTATAAATTCGGCTCAAATTGCGTTAAGCAATTTTAAATTATTTTTGATACTTAATAAATAATAGAATTTGTATTTAATTAGGTAGATTGTATGTAATTAGGGAGAAAAGTTCCTTTGTAAGCTAAACAGGATTCAATAAATATTTTAAAGCATAAGGATTTTAGAAATAACAGTGGTCACGAGTATGATTCACAGGTCAACAAATATCAATGTTAGAAACGAGATTGTTATGAGAACATAAAAGAATGCAACCCCATGATGGCCTAATCACATATATGCTTTTCGTTTTTCTTAGTTTCTTCCGTCTTTGGCTCTTTAGATCCGTCTATAATGAAAATAACCTTTTTGACTAAATTGATAGATCTAAATATACCCTAAAAAGGAAAACTATAAAAATCTACATTGCATATAAAAATTCTTTTTAAATTATATTTTTGATCACAATAATGATAAATTTTATTAATATATCAAGCTCCTACACCGGCATTTAGATAATACAAAATAATTTGCGTCCAAACTTAAATACGGAACGATATATTATCGTTTTAATGAAAATATAATTTAAAGTTAGAATTTAACAGTTTACCTTGGCATAGAATTTTAAATTTTTTTTTTGTTTTTCAATTTTTTTTTGATCTTTTTTTCTATAATTTTTAATGTTTATACGAACTAAGTTTGATTATACGTTGATCTCTGTAGTTAACTCATAACTCTCAAAAAATTGTTGTCCTGTGTTATAATTAAATTTAAAAGCAATTATTAGCACTAACATCCTTAAAATTTAACCAACATTACATATATGAACTTTTGTAAGTAATTACTAAGCTTATCAATTCTTATTTGACTAGAATATGGCTGATAATAGTTGCTTATTTTTTCTATTTATAAGCTAGGGTATTATTTTTAAATGATTATCAAGAGTATTTTTTTCAACATGTCTAACTATCGGGTAAAAAAGTCTTATTATACACTAACTTGCATATTTAGATTTCCTGAAATTATGAATTCATTCATATAATATTATTAGGGATTAATTTCCAAATTGTTCGAAATCTAATAGAATTTGGAAGAAAAGAATAATAAATTGGTTGGGTTATAGCATAGGTCAATAATTTTATGAGAGTTAAGAGTTAACTACAGACATCAAACCTGTCATTTTATATCAAATCCGTTTACCATTTTTCCTAATCATACGATAGTCGGGTATAAACATTGAAAATTTTAGAAAAAAGGTCAAAAAAACAAAAAAAGATTTAAAAACACAAATAAATTAAAATTTTATTTCTGCATATGCACACAAGGTAAACTAAATAAACTTTAAATAATATATTCGTTAAAAGCGATAACACTGAACAACAAAATTTCGACGACCCTAAGCATTATGGCAACTATGGTTTTTGTTCAAGGTTTTGGCGCTGATCGCGAATATGAAATTAGAATTTTAGCCAATGCCTCAGATTTTTAGTTATTCGGTGTCAAAGTTGAGATTTTCTGATTTTGGGGGTAATATGGGTTTCTATATCATAAAACCTACGGGTAGTGACAAAAGTTTAAAAATATATTTAGATAACGGAAACATTCCTTATTAACTTAAGGCGTTTAAATTTTTTTATAATAAATTTTTATTTTTTATTTTTATAAAATTAGTGGTTTTCGTCATAAAATCAGTTTTTTGATCCTAAATAACTGGAAAGTAAATTGCTAATAATTTTAGGTAGTAAAGTTTTTCAAAT
Source organism: Acutogordius australiensis (assembly GCA_030555515.1). Taxonomy (NCBI): domain Eukaryota; kingdom Metazoa; phylum Nematomorpha; class Gordioida; order Gordea; family Gordiidae; genus Acutogordius; species Acutogordius australiensis. Next base: position 5,796,280 of record CM060242.1, read on the forward strand.
ATGTTTATTATAAGAAATCTGATTATGCCAATAAATATTATGGGAAATTAATAGTTAAACTTTGTGAATTTTTTTCTGAACTTTGCACGCGTTAAAAAAAAATAGAGACATTGGGAAAAAAACTAAACCCGGGATCGTTATCGCAAGAAAATTCTCTACAAAACCTTTTTGATGCCCAGTGTAATATATCGTGTCTAAGTGGACGCGAAATTTGTTTAACTAAATGCCGATGTTAGAGCTTGATATATAAATAAAATTTATTTTCCATTATTATTGATTAAAAATATAAGTTACAGGGGAATTTTTATGCAAAGATTTTTATATTTTTTCTTCATAGTGTATATTTAGATCAATGTGGTCGAAAAAGGCCATATTTCGTTATAGACGGATCTTTGGAGCCAAAGACGGAAGAACTGAGAAAAACGAAAAGTATATATGAGATTAGGCCATCATGGGGTAGCATTCTTTCATGTTACAATCTCGTTTCTGACATTGATATTTGTTGACCTGTCAAGTAAGATAATTTGGACTTTATATCTTGGTGGCTAGTCACCAGGATATCTTGGGAATATAATAATAAAAGTTTTTGGTAGGTTTATAAAATTTTTATTTAATTAAAATAAAAATGATTAATTAAAAATATATTATGATCTATTTAAAAAGTAAAATTTCATTATTAAAATACTATTTCTCCAAGTCGTGATGACACAGCTGAATTTAGCCCATCAATCAATCAAATTTCTAGTAGTATATATAATCCATTTTACGGGCTACGACACCTTTTTCATGGCATCATACCTGTCGTAATGTCGATTTATATGATTAGATGATTGCAGAAGACAAGTGTTTGTGTATGCAGAGGTGTTAGTAGCTAAGGAGTTTCGGCTATTTTAATTGACTTGGTTAGACTTTTGAGAAAGCGAACTATTGTACAATTGTTGGATCTAGTCTCTTGTTCCGTTTTTTTTACCTAATTTTAATATATGTCACCTCTCCTTGTGTGCGGCCTGTGTAAGTCGGGTTTTGTGTACAGGTGGTTTACCATCAGTTGTTGAATATTTTTTTACGCTCCTCTACAATGTGCTTAGCCTCAGACGAAACCTTTACCCTACTGGTAACAACTATTTATGGTAATTCTAGGTTTTACACTTTCGAGAGTTATAGAACAACCTTTTAATAGGAAAAACAAACCGGTATTCCGCAATCACCTTCTTTTCCATCAGCATGCAAAGCGTTGATTTCGTTGTTGAAGTGGCCTTTTTGTTTAAACGCTTGGTTGATATTTGTGTTTAAAAATATTTGTTTGTTTGGTGTTTATGTAAAGTAATATTTAATTGTAAATTATTTGAGAGTTGATGTTACCAGTTAATAGTTTAAACGATTTAGAATCCAAAAGTTTTAATTGGGTTCGTGGCGATGTTAAAGAAATCAATGATCAGTTCTCATTGAATGACCTAGGTGGTGGGGGGGTGGGGGTGGGGGGGGGGGGGAGAACATGATTAGAGTCGGTATCCTTATTTTGTCTTCATCGAATTAAAATAGAATGTATCTCACTGTCAAGTTTAACGCTATCCTCCAATATATATATTCATCAAAGATCGCTAATATTACCGACGTATCGATCGGCAAATCTAATATCAATATGTCTTATTTACGAAGGTTATAATTTTACCTGGTTCATTTACAGGTTTAGCGACACCAATATTTTTGTTAAAAAATATTATTAAATTGATTTTGGATATTTCCTGGGATAATATAGTGAGTCATTCTATTGTATATAATGAAATTTAATCAGACTGAAGTTAGATACATATCCTAGTCGCTGCCACTATAGAATATTATTATAACTTATTAAACTAGATGTTTGAATTTATAAATTCTTGATTAAACAAGTTAAAATAAAATAATGATCTATATTTAAAAATAGTATTATGATCTGTTTAAAATAAAACTTTTATTTAAAAAAACTATTTCTTCAAGTCGTGATGACACAGCTGAATTTAGCCCAGCAATCAATCAATCAATCAATTTTCTTAGTATATTCCATTAGTGTTAAGGGCTACGACAATAGATATATTTATTTTTTTATTAATTTGTTCAAAGAGTTCATCAAATTTTTTGTGAATAATAGAAAACGTATTTTATATTTTACCAATTATTTTAGCCGAAATAAATCACACTTTTAGAAAAGAATATGAATAAGTGGAAATGGCAAATTTAAAAATTTAATATACATGATAAAACCTTGTCAAGCTAAACATATAAGAAGTGGCAATATAACAAAATAGATTTTATATTGTATTATTATTAAATATTTCAGAGTAAATATAGCTTAAATTTTTATATGTATCTTTTAAAAATAGAGGATTTTCTTCTTGTGATTGAGATTGGATGGTACAGATAAATATTTGCGTAAATCTATTCTATCGTTACATTACTTTTTACCTTTTTTTTATTCTGAAGGCGTCGCTAATCTCTACCATGTTTAACTATTTGACAAGTAAATGAAGGCATTTTTCGGAGAGTTGCTGTTATCAATGGTTGACGTGTTAACGAGCAGTTATTTGCTTGTCATAGATCTGGAGTAGAGGCAGCGGGCTCCTAAAGCTGACCCCTTTTCACCATCCATTTTGATGCTTCACTCTTATCCAAACTAAATTTGGGGTTAGCTGTTTACCAGGGGGTGTCATTTTGATGTACGAGACGCCCATAAGGCATCATTGCGTGTTTCGCTAGGAACACCGGCTACATTATCGGAAGCTTTGGGTCATATGCAGATATGGTGACGTCTTCAGCTATTTAGGCTTAAGTCATAACTCGTTGATGAGGGTTCATGGTGGCACGCTTTATCATCATTCAAACTATTTATTGAATATGAAATTGGTGAGTTTCACCTTCATCCATGTAGTGGATTTGGGATATCTCTTTTTAGAAAAAGTTTTGCAGGGTTGCACTGCCGAATATTTTATAATTTAAAGCGCTTGTGGACGTTCTTCGTTTCGGCATACTTTTTACATTATCGTCAGTTCGAGGACCGTTCATCGTTTGGTCGTTAGAAAGCCATTAATTGATGGTCTTTGAGGATCATTATTTTCAGGTCGGGGATCAATTATCGTCATGTAGAGGACCATTTATCGTTAGGCGAGGACCATTTATCATCAGATCGTTTATGCCACAGGTCGTTTAGACTAGTCACGTTGTTATGGACTATTTATTGTTCGGTCGTTGAAGACCATGTCAGGTCGAAGACCATCATCGTTTGGTCGGGAACTATTTATTGTCAGGTCGTTTAGGCCACAGGTCGTTTAGATTTATCGTCACGTCGTTACGGACCATTAATTCGGTCATTGAGGACCATGTTAGGTTGAAGACCAATATTGTCAGGTCGGGGACCATTTATCGTCAGGTAGAGGACCGTTATTGTCAGGTAGAGGACCGTTATCGTCAGGTAGAGGACCGTTATCATAAGGTCAAGGGTCACTTAGACAAGTCGTTGAGGACTAATATCCGTTCGGTCTTTTAGTCCCATTGAACGATCAGGCGCCTTGTTTCTTGCCATTTTTGAAGATTGAAGAACCATTTCTATGTATTGACTATTCTCTCTGTTATTCAGACATCTCAATTACGTATGAATGAGTTTCGATTCTTAATAAGGGGGCCATTTTTGTACTAGTTAATGCGCACTCGTTTTAGACCGTGGGCTTGTCTTTGAAAAATCGTTGCTCTTACGGCATTCTGTCTTTCAGACGACGCTGTAGTTCGTAATCCCCGAATGGCATTGATGAGCGTTTGTAAGGTTGCATCATTCGCTGAATATGGGCCTTGTGCGTCAATCATGTACATGGTTCCTCCCTCATTTAGAATCAGTTGTACAAGAATAATCGGGCCAACAAATAAAAGGGGGTAAATTTAATTTACTTTAAAAACAATTTTTGTATTTAACTTAATGGCAGGGAGGTCCCTCTGTAAATCCAGATCCCATCCTCGTCGCCAATATTAGAAGTGACAATGCAAAGTAGATTTTATATTGTGTTATTATGAAATATTTCAGATTGTATATAGCAAAATAATTTGAATGGGTATATTCTAAAAATAGGAGTTTCTTTTTGTGGATAAGATTGAATGGTACAGATGAATATTTGCATAGAACTAATTTGAATTGTTACAAAACTCCTGCTAGAATATCTGTTTGTTTAAAGAATAAATTTTGCAAGGAATATAAAAATTATATTTTTTATTTAAAATAATAATAGCCTTCTTAATCTGATAAATTCCTATTTAACAGCTACCGGAAAAAAATATATCGCTTGAAGAAGCCATTACGGACAAAAATTGGTTCGTATTGAAAAATAATATATATCATGAAGAGGTAATTTTTTAATTCCCTTTTGTTTTTATTAGGTCGTTAATAAGTTGAAGTATTTAGGTTTGTTATGGATTGAGTTAATTTGGATTAAATGGCTGTAGTTTAATTTCAAAATTTTTTTTGCTAAATCTCCTTTTAACTAACCCTTTTTTAAAATATTAGTTCTGTTGCAAAAATAAATACCTTCATATATGGCAAACATATTTCGGTGTTCTTCATTTTTTATACGACAACAATGTCATTTATTTAACTTTCTCTTTGTATTTAAAATAACAAAATCTTTTGGCATTAAGAAATAAAGTTTATTTTATATCCAACCTGCTAGCATTTTACAGACTTGAGCATGTATACTTAAAATTTTTTTCTTCAAAACATTTATAAATTTGTAAGTTTTGATTAGAATAAGGACTAATAAGAAGATCTGTTATATACCATTTAATTATATATTAACAATAGAATATAATTGCTATTACGTCGTAGTGTGAAAAAACGTGTATGTTTAATGATTGCTATTTTACAAGTTTTGTTTGTAGCATATATTATGACCTAAAGACACCAAAAAAGGCTAATACATATAAAGCTATTAAAACAAATTTATTAATCAAAAGAATATTGGCCTTTAGAACGTCCATGGCCTATTAGCTATAATTATGGCAGAAATAAATTAATTTAGTTATTGTCAATCAGCCCTTTTAGCTTTCCCTATTTAGAGAGAGGGGGAAGAGAAAAGGGGGGGGGGGGGGGGGCACTGTCAGAAAATTTTTGTGGCCTCACAACTCGACGTTGAAGAGCCAAATAAAAAGCTTGTAGAAAAAATGTAAAATAAATTAAGAAACCCATCTTTGTAATCATTAAAAAATTTAACAAAAGCATTACACATTCTTTGTAATTATTAAATATTTCTATTAAAAATATTTGGCTACATTAATTTTCATCAGATAATGAATTTTATCATTATTACTTATTTTCAAAAGAGGAAATTTATTTATATATATGGTCATTTCCACCTCAATCCAACAAGTCTGGGAGGGGTACCCCTTTTAATTTAACTAAATTTTGCATGGAGGTAGTATCTAAGGGTATATGATAATCTGTAAATTTTTTTTGACCGGAAGTGATTTTTGACGGAGATAGGGGCAAAAGAAAAAAATGCAAGGTTAATTTTCACATTTGATGCAACTTTGGGAGGTTATAAGTAAAGTATCTATAGCTAGAAACTTAAATTTTTTTTATTTTGAAGAAGACAATAAGGGCTATCTTTCATTTGTTTATTATTCTAGATTTAAAAATTTTATAATTTTATGAAAAATATTCAGAAAATAACTAAAAAAAGCATTTTTTTTAAATTTCTTTAAAAATTAAAATATACTCCTTAATATCCTTTATAAATATTCGAACTCAAAAGTCTGGACCGACATGACTTTTTTTAAAAAATTCAAAAAAATAATTTTTTCTTGATTTTCAGACAAATTTGCTGCCTGCACTATATTTAAATATTTAAAAGTTTCAAATTTAATTAATAAGAAGTTAGACATAAGGGCAATTATGTTAGACTATAACAGTTTTATTTATTTGATTCAAACTATTGTCAATTTTAGAAAAAAAGGAACTTTAGATTAAAAAATTTTTTTCAGTATTTTAATCTTATCTAAGCCGACCTTCTGAGTCACTATTTAAAAATTTAAAATTGCATTTTATATATAAAACATTGCTATATAACATAAATTTTCCCTAACATTTTACAACGTACCCATAGCTTTTTATGAAACAAAAACAAAAGTTTGCGAAGTTTTTGAAATTATAGTGTAAAAAATAAAACTTAAAATTTGTATGCTTAAATTTATTAACTTTTACAAGCCCTTTTTAATTTGATAAACAATATTAGAAATTGATAATATTCAATATATATCCTCGGCAAAATTCAAAAAATTTGTTTAATTCGTTGTATAAAAAAATTTTGGGAGAATTTTATAAAAAATAATAAGGTTAATTTGTAAAAAAAATTTTCCTACAATAGTTTTTAAATAAAACAGCCTCGACAACGTTAAATCTGATAAAAAAAGTAAAATAGAATATATTTGGCCTGTTAAGAATATTATGATTCAACAGATGTTATTTTTTTATGATTATCAACAACTTAAAATAAACGTAAAAAATCAATTACTTTATAAAACATAATGATATGGTTTTTTGATATTATAAATACATGAAAGAAGTCAATTTAGGGTTAAACAACTTTAAATGATTATAACGGGCAAAATTAACTTCAATTAGTTTAACTAAATATAGACCCAATTTAATAAAATAAAATATAGACATTCAGTCTTTTTTACCAATTTTTACAAATGCTACATATGTTTTTGAAAGGCTATTTAGAGCAAGGAATACATTATATATCTAACCGACCTTGATAAAGTTTAAAAATTAACAATTTTTGTTCCATATACATCTTATTTTTATAATAAAGACGCACTAGACCTTTAAAAAAAAGGAGAAAATATCACTATTAATTACTTGATTCTATAAGCATATAGATTTGGGCATTGACCTAAAGTTTTTAATAACTATATGTGTTCCTAACGAATTTTTACACATTTAATTAAAATAATGGAATGATTTCATGATCTCTTTTTTGTAATTTTCCTGTCTCTTCTTTCAAGATTTTCTATACATAACGTATATACTATTTTTTTAACACTTAAACAGGCAAATTATGACTGATTTTAGTTCTAAATATTATCAGTTAATTATGCAAAGATAATAAAAAAAACAAGCTTGCACAGACGAATACAGTCTGCGTTAGTTTTTTTGACACCTGAAAATTTGCTGTTTTTGGGCAAATTTTGGTATTTTTATTGTAGAAATGACAAAATCGTATAAACTGGGGTTATTATACGGTATAAAACAATATTTTATCTATAAAATAAATGTTAAATATTAAAAAAAGGTTGACTGATTACCAGAAAGTCGATATTGTTATTAGGCAAAATTTTCACTTTTTTCGGTTTTGAGGTTCACTTTTTCATTGTAAATTTAATATTAGTATTAATCAAATAATCAATATGGTCTAACATAATTGCGCATATGTCCTGCTTTTTGAATACTGTCAAATTTGGCACATTGGCATATTTTAATATAATGTAAAGGGCATAAATATGTCCCAAAATTAGGGCAAAAAATTGATTTTTAAATTTTGAAAAGTTATGCCGGTCCCATTTTTAAATCATATTTTTATTACAGTATTAAGGGCCTACGTTTTTTGACCTATTTGTGTCTAAACTTAACTTTAATTTTTTGATAACTTAAAAAAAATATTTTTTGCATCTATAGTAGCCCTTATTACGATCTTAAAAATAAAAAAAAAATTATGACTCTAGCTACAATATTTTTGATGATACATTCGCGCAAGCTGCCTCAAATTTTTTTTTTTTAAATGAAAATATTGCTCATATCTCGGTCAATCACTTCCAAAAAAAAAAATAGGTTTTTATCAGCACCCAAGGATAGCAGTGTGCCATTCAGCCAAAACTGAGACTTCAAGGAAAAAAGTTTGTCGATTTGAGGTGGAATTGACCATACAAAAAAGATAATTAAATTTGTAAAGGGAATCTTAAGATTCTAATTAAATATTACACTGGTCTACAAAATTTGGATAACCCTAAGCATCATTCATGGCAACTATGATTTTGGTAATGTTTTGGGCGCTGATCATGAATATGAAATCAGTATTTTAGTCATTGCCTCAGATTTTTTGTTATTCGGTGTCAAAATTAAGATTTATAATTTTTTGGGCTTATATATTATGGAACCTATGGCAATAACAGGAGAACTAGTGTACTTATAAAGGCAATCCAATCAATGTTAGGATTCAAGCTTTACGAAATGCTAAGATTTTTGAGCAAAACTAATAAAATAAGTACGCCTTTTAAGCCCCCTAGAAATAGGTGACTTATAGATGCCAATGATTCACAGACCGGCCTTGGCCACGAGATTATTTTACACAATATTTATCTTATACGCACATTTTTTCGAATTAGAAAGCCAACCGGTTTTAGATACACTAATCGGCTAACGCAAACCCCACTATCTTTGGGATTAGGGGCGCCAAGAATTTTTTATCAAAATTACCAGAAATAACAAAAAGTCAGCCGGAAAAGGGAGGTGCCAGCTTTGACTTCCCCTATGCCCTCCCCCTCTCCCTGGCTACGGCTCTGAGTATATGTTTTTGCTTGATATAATAATTATATCTATTAGATTTTGAGAACCTTTAAAGTCAAGTTACAGCAAGAACTAATCAACATGACCGAATATGATGAAAATTTTATTTGGGTATAAAATTTTGATGAATCTAAAAAATTTATATATTTTTATTGTGGTTAATATACTCATAAGGGTTTGAAAACTACCCTAAGAAACTAATTTAATTCTTTTTTTACCGGATGATTTGAACAAGATTGTGTAACAAATATCATAATTACAGATTGCTTTGCTTTAATTAATTTTTTGAAAATAAAGTGGTAATTTACTTTTTTGTATGATAAAATTGAGTTTAGATCAGGTCAACTTTGAGATTATTAGTTAACTTTAGAGATCAATGCCATCAAATTTTCAAATTTGTACCGTTTTTTAATCAAACTTAGTTAATCATTAAAAATTTTAGAAAAAAAAGCAATAAATTAAAATTTATTGCAAACAGTAACTGTTAAATTCAACCTTCAAATTATATTTTAAAAATCAATTATATATTGTGTGGTATTTGAGTATTTGTAAAAATTCTGTATTATACAAATGCTGATGTAAAAGCTTGGAATCTTAAAACAATTTTTAACTCATTATTTGAGATGAAAATGAGTTGCAAGAGATTTATACATGAAAAATTATTTTTTTTAGGACATTGTAGAGATCGCAATATCTGTTAATTATGGCCTTTTGGTATTGACGAATCGAAGGCGGAAACTAAGAAACTGATTTTATACATGAGATAAGGCCATCATAGGGATGTATGCTTTTATCTTTTATAAACTTTTTGTAACAATGATTTATGCTGACCTGTGTTTCGTAGGTAAGGCCATAAGGGATGTAACAGACAAATATAAAAAAAGGTTAGGTAATTAGAAAACAATTTAAGAATTTCTTCCTTATCAATATTGCTCAAAAATTAAACTTTTTTAAATTGTTTGATTTATAATACAGATCATCAATTATCATGTCAAAAAAAAGATTTTATGAAAAATGCATCCACATGATGGCCTATAGCATATATGTATATTTTGTTTTTACTTAATTTTTTTCACTTTTAACTTTTTAGATCCGTCCATATCTTAAAGTTTTTAACAGATTTTTTGGCCTCAATACCCTAAATAAATTTATTTTTTATATACACAAATCTTTTCTAACTTATATTCATCTTAAAAAATGAATATATTAGATCAAGCTCTTACAGAGCATTTAGATTATAAATATTTTGCTTCAAAACTTGAATACTACGGTCGGTTTTTATCTTTAATACTATTAACACTTTAATTATTGTTAAAATGCAAAAAAAATTAATTTGTTTTAAAATATTTTTTGTTTGTTTTTCATAAAGTAATCATAGCTGACTAATTATTATGATTAAAAAGTAACCGGATTTGTATCTGAGATGGCAATTCTTTTTAGTTAGTTCACATATACCAAAATTTTGTTGCCCTGCGTAATAATTTCAATTATTAAAATTTTTTGGTAGTCTTAAAATGAATATAAATATTTTGAATAGGTTATATAATGGCCGAATATAAAACGAGTTTAGGCATAGAAACCTAATTAAAAGAAGACACCTTTAGTTTATATTTGTACTTTTACAAATTATTTTTAACAAATGATACAACAAAAAAAAAACAAAATAAATGATTTTTAGAGGGTTTTGTAGAGAGTTTTCTTGCGATATCATTTCCGCGTTTAGTTCCAAGCCTTCAAAATTAATTTTAAGTTTTGTCAGAAAAAAGTTATAAAGTTTCTTTGACTATATATTTTTTAAAATCAGTATAATCAATTCCTTATAAAAATATATCTAGGATTATAGCCTTTAACAATTTACCTCTAAATAATATAAGTTTAATAACAAACGAATTTTAAGACAAAAACCACTTATTCTATAAAAATAAAAAAAATTAAATAAATAAAAAAAAATGACCAAAAAAGTTTATAAATTATGCCTAAAGTATTTTAAATTTTATTTTGTGATATAAAGGTCGCTTGCCTATGGGTAGGGCATGTCAAAACTCCAAAATTAAGAAAGGAGTCGAATTTAACGGGAGTTCCAGGGAATTCCATTTAAAATACAGTACCAAAACCGCCCGGAGTTTTCTGTTTTAAGCTCCGGTTTTTTCCCAGGAGTTTAAGAATTTAAGCCCATTGGAAATGTTGTAGTTGTGTATTTTTTAATCCAAAATTATTTATAAATAAAGTTGTAAATAAATGCAAAAGCAACTGATTATGCAAATATCTCACATTTATAATGTTGTTAATTTTGTTTTCTATACGTTTTTTTATGAGATTTGATATAGACTGACTAAATAATTAAATTTATGTCTACAGTCGATAATTTTTGTATTTGGTGGTGATTTTTTTATTAAACGGTTTTTGTAGTAATTATAATACTATGGTAATTTTTATCAAATTTGTGTCTCCTAACAGTGTCACTAAATTGTCGCAAAAATTTTTTTTTAAATTTTTTTCCTTGTTGTAAAATATGTTGTTGTTTATTGCCCCATTCGTTGGAAGGTAGTTAGATTGAGAGAGCAGCTAGGGTCGATTGATCCAAAGATCTATAGGAGAGAAAGGAGGCCCGTGGTTATGGCATATGAAGTGTTGTATATTGTCAGATGCTGATTTGCAGTCGTAGCAAATATTATTTAAAGATGTGTCCAGACATGCTCTGAAGTTTAAAAGTAGATGGCAGTATTTTTACTGGATGAGCCAGGTGGGAACGGATGTTTTGGTGTAAAGTGTTTTCTAAAGAGAATACTGGAGGGGTCGACCGTTTGAAACTATGTTGAACGGATAGATAGCTATGTTTTTGTTAACTGTAGAGGTGTGAATACGTTCAATTATCATTTTAGTGGGGATATTTTTGTCCATGAAAGGCTGTATTTGGGTAACGCCTTTGAAGAGGATTCCTTTCATTTGTCTAGCTGGGGTAGGATGATACGTAAGCTCGTGACAAGGATGGTCAGGACATAAGCAAGACAAGGTATTGGTTAGCTATCAGACAATGGGCTTATAGGGTAGCATTTTGGTTTCTTGCTAAAGATATTTAATCGGAGAAAGCTTGTGGCAACCTGTGATGGTGCGAAGGGCGGAATTTTGTGAATATTGCAGTTTTGCAAAATTTGTGCTAGAAACATTAGAGAACCAAACCGGGGCAGAGTAGTTTAGTATCAACCTAGATATTGTTTTATAACTTAATATGAGCTATGGCTTTTTGTAGGTTGTTCGTTTGTTAACTATTTCGGATATAGAATTAACATGTTTTTTAAGTGTAAGTAGATTAAAGGTTATGCCAAGGATTTTAGGGTATTTAACGTGTGGTAGGGCAGAATCATTGATAAAAATTTTTGGGTGGTAATTAACCTGATGAGTGTGAGGAGTAAATAAGGTTACATAAGATTGTGAAAACACCAGGTGTTCAAAAATTTTGATAGGTTTTTAAGTAGCTATTAATTGAAATTAATAGATTCAATTTCAGAGCCGCTTGTAAAAAGAGTAATGTCGTCCATAAGAGGCAATATTAATGTTGACTGGTGGGGGCGGAATACTTGATATAAGCATTGAAATGCGCAGGCGATAGCATGGAGCCTTAAGGGAGGCCTTCGCGAATGATACGAGTTTTGGATTCGATGTTGCGAAAATTGGTATAAGACTGTCGGCCATGAATATTATTGGAAAGCCAAGGAGTAATATTGGGTGGTAATGTTGAATTGTAGTGTGATTAGTCGCAAGGTCATGGAAACGAGAACTGTTTGATGTGCTGGTTTCTTTTGATTAAAGCCATCAGCAATCGCTGTTAAATTTTTAGGAGGAATGGTATAATGGAATGCTTTGCCCCAAATCCATGACGACGTGAAGGAGCTAGGTGTTTTTTAACGGTAGTGAGAGGAATCTTTTTTGTTTTGCGGTTATTTATACGATTATTGGGATTAGTTGTGTGAGTGTTAAAAGGTAAATTGTTTGTTAAAACTATTGGCTTTTGAGATATTATGAGTGGACGCCATATTGTTGAATTTTGTTGCTGCCTGATAGCGATTTAAAAGTTTTCCAAACTAAATGAAAGTTGTGACGATGATCAAAGCTTTGAATAAATTCCAACCATTTATTACGTTAATTTGAAATTATTAGGAATTTGGGTTAGCTGATCGGAGAGAATTGCGTTCTTTGATTAAAGTGGTTACTGTAGTAGAAAGACAAGGAAGAGATTTACGGCACCCGGCTGGAACGCTGCGTTTGGCCGCATCTAATATAGTTTTACGGAATATTTATTTTATGCAGTTGCTCATGAATTGAAAAACTGCGTGGTGCCAAGAGCGGCGAAATCGCGTTCTGTTTCGTTAGTAAAATTATTCCAGTTTGCAATTAAAATTGAGAAAGGTTCTTTTTTGAAGAAAATCGGGCGTAGATGTAAAAATGGATACAATACTTAAAGGATGGTTCGAACCTAGAGTAGTTTTGGTGTGTCAGTCAAAGAGTGGCAACAAAGGAAGGAATGCTAATGAGAGATCAGGTGAGGACGGGCTGCCAAAGGTAGCCGGGTATGATGATTAACATTTAAAATGCCATTATTTGACAGTTTGATTTCTTCTGCGATATGAAAGCCGCGTAAATCTATGGGTAAGTAAGAATGTTAGTTGGAGTGATGTGCGTTTAGGTCTTCAAGAATAATGCCAAGGCTGATTGAGAGATGATTATAGATGGACGCGATGAAGTTGGGAACAAGAGCCGATGGAAGAAATATAATTGCTTATAGTAATGTCGCCTATTGGTGTGAATCATGATAGTGAGCGATTGTAATGTTGAATTTAAGGGTGAAAAAGATGCAAATGAGATTGACTTATGAATTAAAAAAGTCAGTTCTCCGCCGTGAGCTGTACGATCATTCCGGACAAAAAAGTAACAAGAAAAATTTGTCTTTAGAACGATAACTTGGTTATTTGTAAAGACGCAATTTTGATGTGTTTGGAACACATGAAAGCTTCTAGTTTCACTTTTTGGACAGATTTCATTAATGTTTAATTGAAGAAAATTGATTGATGTATATGTTTTCATTTAAATTTACGAGATTAACACACAATATAATAAAATTATTGTATCTAAGGGCACGTGCAAAGTGAGTTTTTATTTTTGTAAAATTTTCAAAATTTTGAAAAAAAATATTTTGAAATAAAACGCAAATTTTCAAAAAGTTGCCAAATTTAATATATGCACATAAAATGCTTTTTCTGAAATAAAATATTTTTCAAAAAATTTTGAAAAAAAATAAATTTTTGAAATTTTCAGAATTTTCAAAAATTTACGAAAATAAAAACGCACTTTGCACATGCCCTAAGGAGAGATATAATTAATACCATACTAAAAAGAACATTGGCTCCACGGCGTAAACGCGGTATCATTAGAGCCTGCAGTAAAACATAAGTAGTTTTTGTAAAATCAATCCATTTTGTTTATCTTTTAATAACGTCACCAATTTGTCGCACATGCGAATTATGTTTTAAAAAGCTAATTTCTTATAGATTTTTTTTCGTGTGAATATAAGTGGTTTATTTTGGTAAAATTAATTTATTTTCTGATAATGCCACAAAATTGGAGCTGATATGGTAAAATGTAAGTATTTTTTTTGCTAAAATTATTAATTCTTAATTTTGTGATAATGCGCCAAATTGCAAATGCAAATTGGAAAAATTTATTAAATGTTAAATACATTTGCGACACTGACTCCTGCTTATAGTAAACAATATTTACTAAATAGTAATAAATAAGCCTATAAACAAAAAACTCAAAAAGATTTTTTAATATTTAAATGGCGCTTGCGACAATTCGGTGGCAATGTCACTAGTTGCCTAAAATTAAAAACTTTTTTTAACTAAAATAATGGCAGCCCGAACGAATATCGAAAATATTTATTCAATATTAAATTATAGACATTTACGACGGTCAGTTGACGTTGACAGCAGGCCTTCATATCACCAAAATTTATTAATAAATCAAGTTAAAACCCATGCTCAAAAATTTTATTTAATTTAAATAATAGACATTCGTGACAGTTGGGTGACATTGATTCATCAGGCTTAATAATGACATAATAAAAATTTAAGCTTAGTTGCGAAACTTTATATAAAGATTAATAACACACGACCGCCCGAACCAAAAAAATAATATAAAACAAATTCAAAATTAAATTATTTGCATTTAGAGAGTTTATTGACATCGTTCTAACAGACTTGACATTAAAAAATTTATTAATAAATAGTTTTACAAACAAAAATGGGCTTAAAATTGACAAGGTTTAAATATATTTAATATTTAAAAAAAACAAAATACTATTGTTCTCCCACAATTTTCTTTTAGAACTATATAAACTTACATTAAATTTTACATATCGAAGTAAAAACATCTGGTAGCTAAATCCCCCTATTTATATAAACAAAAAACTCACTTTTGAAAATAACTCCAAAAAACCGGCCTGGGTTGAGCTCCAGTTCAAAACGTAAAAACTCCGGAGCATAGGGGTTCTCGCCCCACTCCTTCCTTAAATTCCATCTGGAGTTTTAGCAAGCCATATTTATTGGCAAGAAAAGCTTTCATAGGGCACACGTAAAAAAATAAATTTACCTAATTACCAAAATAGTCAACTTGTTTACTTCACAAACTATTTTAATTTTTGCAGTCATGATCGTCAAATTAAATAATAAATCTTGTTCGATATAAAAGGGATTTATTGCAGTGATATCATTTTTGTTAACATATTCTGATACAAAATTAAAAAACTGGCCTGATGTATACCTTGCGATTTATGCATTACTAGTAAGATAGATAATGCAGCCAATACATCTAATAACTTAAATATTCTGAAATTTTATTCTTTTATAAATTAGCCTAAAAATTATTATAAACACTTAATTTGTGTTAACCTTTGTGTATTTATTGATGTTTTATTTCATAGGTTTTTACATTTAAAACAGCAATATTTCAAAATATTATGTTTAAGAATGTAATTTCTTTTAGATATATTATAATATTACTCTATTAATGATTGTTACGAAAAGGTCCAACCATTTTTTTTAGTCGATAGTATATATTTAGGTCAACATATCCTCTGATGTCAGCTATTTTGACAATTACATAAACGCTAGGAAGTTGGGAAATTTGATGTTATTTATGAAACTCGGAGTCAATATCCATATAAACAAGTAAATATAACTAAGAATTGTTTTGAAGTTTCCCCAATACCTCTCCCCACTTAAGGGAGTCATAATTGTTAGGGCTTTGACTCTTACCCGAGCAAAGCAATTAATATTGCCGACGGGTAAAATAGTAAAGTTTGCTCGCATGCCGGCGACCTCGGTTTTTAGCCTAGGCTCTTACTTTATATCGTTTAAGACCTACTGTCTAAGTAGGCCACTCAGAAGCTCTAAAGTGGTTGCACATGCATGCTATTTTTCCGAAAAAAAAAGCTAATGTGCACGGAACTCGTCACCTCCTGCGTCTAAGGCAGAAGGTTTGCCACTGGCTATCTGAGCCGATTAAACAAGCAAAACTTTCTTTTTTTTAATATTAAGATGCCTCATCATAAGTTATGTTGAAGCGAAATTCACAGTAGTCTATCATATGTATTTTCTGCTTTTTAAATTATTATAAAAGGCTCTAGACATAGCCAAATTTAACAAGAATACTATTGTGATATTAAAATTCTTTAAAAAATTTTTTCCATTACACTGGACAACAAAAAAAAACATCATAAACGATTTTTCAAGGGTTTTGTAGAATTTTCTAGCCATAACGATCCCGGGTTTAGTTTTTTTTCCAATACCTTGAATTTTTTTTTAAACCGCGTCCAAAGTTCAGAAAAAAATTCATAAATTACTAATAACACTGGTCGACAAATTATGAATTTATATCTTAGACCAACAACCTGAAAAATGTTTCTAGCGCAGTTTTTTCTGCTGATTATCATGGTTTTTTCCGTTTTTTCCTACCTAATCTGGTTTTTATTTTATTCGATGTTAAAGTTGCCAAAATGTGCATTTTTGGCACATTTTGACCTTAATTTACACCATTAAAAAATTATAAATTATATTAACTTTTTATATTAAAAAAAGCTTGAATTTTTATCTATTCAAATATACAATTATTTTTTTTTATGTATTTTACTTTTTAAAAAAAACGAAATTTAAAAACCTACCTTATTTTATTTTATTTAATTTCTAGACCCATTGACGCCTTTATGCATCGCTTCTTTCTCTCTCTCTCTCTCTTTATTTTTTGTTATAGTGTAAGTGTTAAGTTTTTTGTTTGATTCAATTTCTTTCTATTTTATGAAGTTAGTTTGGTTCTTTTTTGGGTTAAATTTCATTTTTGGTAAACTTTTGTGGTATAATTAAGCCTACAAAGTGACGGAAAAAATTTTTTAGTATTTTTTTTTTAATTAGTTCTAATTGAGTCATTTAAATTCGTTTAATAGTTTTTAGTTTAATTGTTTTTATTTCGATAAAATTATAATACATCAGCAGGTTTAGTTTAAAATCCAAAAGTTATGAAAATTGTATTCGTTTAGATGTGTAAAAAAGAGTTAATTGCAATTGTTTAGCCCCCGCTCCCTTAACTGTGCAAAACAAGTGTATTTGCTCACGTCTCTTTCATCAATTTAAACAATTAAACTTTGTATAAGTGCCCTCAACGGGTCGAAACCAGTATAAAAAGTTTTTACATTTGAACCAGCCCGAAACAAAAATGTTTTTAGCCTGGCCTGAAGTTTTTATGCTCTATATAAATATTAAATTATTTAAATAAATTTCGAAACTTGGAATTTAGTACCAGATGCCCGGCGGCAAAAAATTTTTTTACTGCCACCCCAAGAGTTTTTTGCCACCCCAGATGGAGAAAATTTGAATCGGGCCTGCTTTGAAATTACCCTGAAATCTCATTTTTTATAAATTTTCTATATAAATGTTAATATTTCGCGGGCACTAATAAATACCTTAATACCGAAAAAATCATATAAATTCTGGCTTTGTTTAAGCCTAATCATTCAGAACTAGATACTAAGACTTTTGAATTTTAATGTAAAAACCCTTTTTTTACTCAAAGGTGGTCGAATTGAGCCCAAACACTTAATGTGACTAAGGCTTTATTTATTTATTGGACATTTGTGATCAGTTGTTTTTATTTACAATGAATTATATTTTATATAAAACTAACAGTAACATTTATACCAAATTAAGTATAATATCTAATTAATAAAGGAATTATTTAAAGAATATGAATGAAGAAAAATATGTTTGGGTAGAAATTTTTAAACAAATAAATAAAGAAATAAAGAGTGAGAGAGAGAGAGAGAAAGAAAGAAGCGATGCATAAGCAGCATCGAAGGCGTCAATGGGTCTAGAAATTAAATAAAATAAAATAAGGTAGGTTTTAAAATTTCGTTTTTTTAAAAAAGTAAAATACATTAAAAAAAAATAATTATAAATTTGAATAGACAAAAATTTAAGCTTTTTTTTAATATAAAAAGTTAATATAATTTATTATTTTTTAATGGTGTAAATTAAGGTAAAAATGTGCCAAAAATGCACATTTTGGCAACTTTAACACCAAATAAAATAAAAACCAGATCAGGTAGAAAAAAACGGAAAAAACTATGATATTCAGCAAAAAAAACTGCACTAGAAACATTTTTCAGGTTGTTGGTCTAAAATTCTTGTCGACCAGTGTAATCGTACGAAGAATCTATTGGCCTATTCAAATTCCTTATAAAAAACATATCTGAAGGTTATTACATAAAATTTTTAGCAATTTACTTTCAAGTTATCTAGGATCAAAAAATGGAGTTCATGACGAAAACCACAAAATTTACAAAAATAAAAAAATTAAATATTTAAAAAAAAAATTAATCTCTTACGATAATAATGAATGTTTTCGTTATCTAAATATACTTTTAAACTTTTGTTACTACCCGTAGGTTTTAAGCCCAAAATACCAAATTAAAAAATCTCAACTTTGACACCGAATAACTAAAAATCTAAGGCATTGGCTAAAATTCTGATATCATATTCGTGACCAGCGCCAAAACTTGACCAAAAACCTTAGTTGCCATAAATGATGCATAAGGTCGTCCAAATTTTGTTGTCCAAAAATGACTAAAATTTGATATTTTACTAAAAAAAAAATTAAACTTTTCTGCAAAATTAGGGTCATCTGAATAAGAATTTTTAACTATATAGTGTTAATAGTCGAAGTTTAATATAAATATTAACTGTCAACAAACATTCTTGGGTATTTTTGTTGCAATAATGGTCATAGTGGTCTAATAATTTAACGGGGATAACAAAAAGTACAATAAAAATCCCCTAAAACTTTAATTTAACCTAAATACCTAATAATAATTGAGGTGTAAAAGCGCATAATTAACAATATAAGTTATTTACTTCTTTAATATTTTGGATTATATTTTGTATTCTGTAAAAATTGATCAGCACATGCATGATGTGCCCTTTTATTTTTTAATAGCCTAAGGATAAATTTAATCGGTCCCTTTTAACAGGCATTTAGTTTTATTGCATATAAATGGAAATAATTTAAATAATAAATGCTTGTGTTTGCTACTAAAATAAAATTTCCTTCAATATTTTTTTTTATGAGTTTTGTTGTTTTAGCATTTTTTAAATAATACAAAGAACTGGCTAGTAAAGTTAAGAAATATTAATAACTAGTTTTAAGAATAACTCTGTCCGGTATCTCATATTTATCTAATTGCGTACTTAAATATTGAGACGTGCTAAGAAAAAACAATTAGCGGTTATATCTAAGCCAATCAACCCTACAGGTAAGGGTTTTAATTTCTTATAATATTAATATCGTATTTATATTAAAATGCAATTTTAAATCAAGACATAACAACAAATAAATTTGGGTCATTTAAGTTTCGTCACCCATATTTTAAGGGCTGTTAGCAGACTAAAAATTATTTGTTTTAGGTCAAGATCTACACAATACTAATGTAAAATGAAGAATTTTAGGACATATAGCAGGGCTAATACAACTTAATTCCTATTTTATCATAATTTTTATGTTAAAATTCTTTATATTTAGATTTTGGCCATATCCTACTATTATATATTACCTAATAAGTGGATCTCATTGGGCATCAAACCAATTCTGTGAGCTTATTTAATAAATATGATCTAAAAAAACTTTTTTAAATAGGGGAGACCGGGGCGAAATGAACATATTTTTGCAAAATCGTTGCTGCTGACACATTTTTAATCCAAAAGAAAAAATTAATGGCCCATTTTATAGATAATTCATTATATTTTATAAAATTTGTTTAACCAAAAAAATATATTTCTGTAAAAAGATATTGAAAAATGTATAAATCCACTAATTTTAATCATTTCGCCCCATATACGGGGTAAAGTAAAACACCCATGGGGCAAAGTGAAAGTGTGTAAAATTTATTAAATAGCGTTAATTTCAGATTATTGAAAAATAAATATAGATATAGATCATTTTATTAAAAGTTATAACATAATCAATTACCAATGGCCTAAAAATCCTAACATCAAGGGGTTGAAGTCTATGTGAACAATGAGGTGGTAGTAAGACCACATTAATCCCATTATTATAAAAAAAGTTCACTGCTTTAATTGATATATGAGATACATGGTTATCCATAATTATAAGTGCCTATATTTAAAATATAATTAATCAATTTACTGGATCTTCAGTTGAGCTTTTAACATATTTTACAAAATGTTATTCATTTCGCCCCGCATTAGTGTTTGCAAAATCAATAATGTTCAAATAATATTAAGTTGTATGTTAAAAATGTATTATATTCTTACAACGAAGCGTTTTTTAAATCTTTTAATTATAATAATATTATCTAACATTTTATTATAAAGCAAAATTATTGTTGCGTAAAACCTAAATTTGAAATAGCATTTTTTCTTTAATTGAGATTTTCTAAATTTTTTTAAATGGATGTATATGTAAAAAATTTAATGAATCGATAGCTTGTTTAAAGATCTACAACATACTAAAAATTATTGATATTGAATAATTTTTGGCAGAAATATATCCATTGATCATTTCACCCCACCAACCATTTCGCCCCGGCCTCCCCTATACTTAATTAAAGCAAAAAAAAATAAGTAATTTATTATACGTGTAACAAGGTCATTTTGTTCCAATAAGACAATCAAAATACTTGGAGGCTAATTTTTAATTAGGTAAATAAATAATTGATAAATTTTTCGGCCTATATAAAAAGTTTGTTAAGTGGCGGTAAACAAATTTTTGAGATTATGAGCTAACCAAGGAGAATAAACCTGCCATCTTAAGGATTTTCAAATTCGTTTACCGTTTTAATTAATAAAACTTAGTTCTATAAACATTAAAAATTTAAAAAATGTGCCAAAAAAACAAAGATTTAAAAACAAAAACAAATTGATTTTTTTTTTGCATATTTAAAGCAGCTAAACTGTTAAATTTAAACTTCAAATATTATAAAAATATCGTGCCGTTAAGTTTGGACGAGAAATATTTTGTATTATCTAAATGCTGATGTAAAAGCTACTAAAAAATTTTATTTTTTATTTGATATGATAAATATAAATTGCAAAAAATTTTATATGAAAAAAAGATTTTTAAATATTTTTAATTATGGTATTTCGATTTTTCAATTTGGTAAAAAAAGCCATTTTTTTGATACGGATAGGAGTTAAGGCTATTGAGATAAGGATATCTAAATTCTTTTATGTTTTTATAAAATTCACGTTGTGCCATTAATATTTGTCTGTGTAATCAATGAGGAGGTAACTATTATTATGGTGTTAATAGAGGAGGTATTTATTATTTTGGTGTTGAAAGGAAGACAAATGTTTTTAAAAGATAATTTAAGTTCTTTAACGAACTGCGGTTTATATCAAAGCTCAAAAAAAAATAAAAATTTATTGAATGTTAAATCAAAATTATTGTAGAATTATTCAGTTTAATCCTACTTTTTTTGTATAACTTCGCTCTTTGTGATAACGGGTGGTAATTATATATCATAAAAAACAAATTTTCAGCATATATAACTCAACTAACTATGTCAATTTTATTTAAGCAGAAATAAAATTACCAATGATTCTATTATATCCTGTAAAAATTCGTAAACCTTTGGACATTTAAAAAAAGCTAGAAATATTTTTACTTTACATATTATGCTTTATTTAAGTCCCTATATTTTTAAAAAATTCAAAAATTTGCGTTCTCATCAGGTGCAAAAACTAGGCAGTTAATTGTAAAATAAAAATAAATAAAATAAACTATACCTTCACAAAAATGGTAACTTCTAACAGCTAGGAAACATTTTTTGAAAAGCAGGTTAAATTTTTTATCGTTTCGATTTAAAACTTTAAAATTACAATTTTTCATAGCGAAATAAATAAGTTATAAGTATGAAGGCAATATTTGATGACAACAATATATTATTAGATAATCGTTTGCAAAAATCAGAATCAAAATACAATGAATGTAGATAATGAAATTTAAAATTTTTAAGCGTTCTACGACGAGATCCTGTTGGCAAATTTGGGAGAAAGTTTTATCAATATTTAGGTGTTACAATATTATGTCTCATGTGTTTTAGGCAAGGTTCTTTAAAAATATTTCCAAATTTTTGTCTGGGAATGGAACAAAATAGCATTAAAAGTATAAAAGTTCAAAGTTTAATCTATAAAAAATAAATAATTAAAATTTTCTTATTATTTGTTGCTAATTTAAAATTAATAAAAATATGACATATACATAATTACAATTAATAATTAATTATGTTAATTTTGCGCAAGCATTTCTAAATTAAAACATTGTTTTAGTGTTCAACTGTTATTTAAACTGCAAAATTAACCTTAAATTAAATTAGGGATGTATATTGAGCAAGTTGGTAATTAAAAAGAAAGATAGGTTTTTTTATATTGTCGAGCATAATTTTTGAACTATTATCCTCTGAAGATTAGACGGTATATAAGTATTGTTCCTAATGGACATTGCTTCAACAAATATAATTAAATTTGCACAAAATATGTTTGAGGGCATTAAGCAATTGAGGGCAGCAGCTCTTGTATTAATAAATTAATTATTTTTGGCTTAAAAATTATAAGTGTTTCATCTAATGTATGTTTAAACATATTACATACATAAAATAAAAAAAGATTTCCTTCTCCAAAATTTTTTTTCAATAAATTTTTTGTGCAAATAATTAATTTTTATCAAAAATGACTAGGCGTTTTGATAATTGTATTTTACATATTTAAAAAACAATTTCTGTCCATAACAAGATTCATATATTTTTAGGGCATAATCTATCATAAATCATTTAATACTATGTGGCATTGGGTTATCTACAAATTTGAGGATTCATAACCCTCAAGCATCATATATGGCAATTATTAATTTTGGTCAAGTTTTTATTGCTGTTTACAAATATGAAGTCAGAATTTTTTCTAATGCCTCAGAATTTATGTAATTAAGGGTCAAAAACGCCATTTTTGTCATTTTAGTGGTATATTAAGCTTTAATAACTTAATAAAAAAAAAGCAAATAAAAAAAATTAAAAAGGTGTATAGAAGAGAAAACCTTCATTATCAATTCAATAAAAATGATTTTTTATATAATTAATATATTTTTTTAATTTTTTTTGAATTTATCATTTTTTCACACACCTTTCTTCAGACCCAAATTTTTCGAAAGCCAGATTATAAATTTTTTATATAATTAACTTTCTAGACTAGTTTTTAACATGGAATACGAATATCAACTTATGTTTCAATTTTTACATGAGAATCGACTTTATCAATTAAGCACCTAAAATACTCAATACAAACATAACATTACGCCCATTTTATTTAATTAAGACATGCAAAACTCAACACAGGTCAACAAATAGCAATGTCAAAAACAAGATTGTTATGAGAACATAAAAGAATGCAACCTCATGATGGCCTAATCTCATATATACCTTTTGTTTTTCTTAGTTTCTTCCGCCTTTGGCCCCTTAGACCGTCTATATCGAAAAATGGCCTTTTTGACCAAATTGATAGATCCAAATATACCCTAAGAAGTAAAAATATAAAAATCTACACTGCATATAAAAATTCCTTGTGACTTATATTTTTGATCACAAATAATGGAAAACAAATTTTATTAATATATTGAGCTCTTACATCGGCATTTAGATTATACAAAATATTTCGCGTCCAAACTTAAATACGACACGATATAATATCGGTTTTTAAAAATATTATTTTTTAAATTTAACAGTTTACCTTGTGTGTGCAAAAATAAAATTTTAATTTATTTTTGTTTTTGAATTTTTTTTGTTTTTTTGACCTTTTTTCTAAAATTTTCAATGTTTGTACCTGACTATAAGTTAGATTAGGAAATCGGTAAATGGATTATATTCTGTGGTTT
>CM060242.1:5820546-6003554 GCA_030555515.1 Acutogordius australiensis
ACTCATAACTCTCAAATAATTGTTGAATAATTAAATCTACTTTAGAATTCATAATTAAATATATTATAGAACATAAAATAAAAAAGTTTAATCCATGCACTTTGCGCCCGTCATTTCTTAACAAAACAAATCATAACAAAGTAGCTTTTTTGAAAAAGAAGCTAAATTACAATTAGTTGTTTCTAGCCTTGCTCCTTAAATCCATCCACTTAAAAAAATTGCCTTTTTGACCATATTGACAGATTTTGCGACCTTGAGAGTACCCTTAGAAAAAAATCTGGACTCTTTTTTTCATATAATCACCCCTTGCACTCAAATAATGAGAAATAAAATTTTTTAGTATATCCAGCTCTTACATCAGCATTTAGATAATACAAAATTTTTCGCGTTCAAACTACGACACAATATGTTATCGGTTTATAAATAATTTAAATTTAACAGTTTATCTATTGAAAATATTTAAACAATTTTTATTTGTATTTTTGAATCTTATTAATTTTTTTGACATTTTTTCTATAATTTTCAATATTTTTAGATGGCTCACAATTAAAAAGAGGGTAAACGGATTTTAAAATCCCTAAGATGGAAAGTTAGATTTCTAGCTCAAAACTTATTGAAAATAAATAAGCGAAAACTTATAGCCTTATGTCACACTAAAAATTAGCTAGCCCACAAAACTAGCCGGCCCCATACTTAATAAAAAAACTTAACAATAACTTTAATTAAATTCTACCCCTAATTTAATTCTAATACCAACCTTAGTTCTAAACATAACCCTAAGATTAACCTAATTTAAATCCTAATATTTACCTAATGTTCAATTTATTAAAATATTCAAGCAGCGCTTTTATTTTACTATAAAGTAACTTAAACTCCTTGATGCTCAATATATAATTTACCAAGAGAAAGTTATGTAAAATATTAAGGGAAAATGATAAAGTGTATAAATAAAGAATGGGAATAGAAGCGTAAGGAGGAGATAAGGGGCATAAGGTCAGTGATTTGAGTGCAAAATTTCAATGATCTCATAAATAACATTTTATATAAAGGTTTTTAGATTCAAATAACTAGATTTCTAATAAAGCAAATTAATTAATTTTTTCATAATCAGATGCGTAAGACTATGCTCTTTTTAACGGCATCTAATATTTTAATTTTTATTAAAGTTAAAAAATCACTTTTTTGACTTTGAGGCCATTTTAAAAATTTTTGAAGGCATCATTAAGAAACAAAAAGCGCCCTCATGATCCCCAAAAAATTCCAAACAAAGACCTGCAAATATCATTTATGTTGTTTTTATTTGTTGTCCAGTGTAATAAATTATGCTAAAATTTTAACATTTCGTCTAGTTATAACAGACGGCTTTACGAATGAACCGTACTATGGGAATGATTATCCTTTGTAACTTTTCTACTGATTCGTTAATTTCCTACTGTTTATATTAAAATATTTATAATAAAAATATTATTATATTTCTTATTCCCACTATTTTTTATATTTATTTTAAATAAGGGCACTAAAATATGCTTCCATGGGAACTCTAATAGTCTTGACAATTACAAGTGGACTGAACTATTATTTATGGATCCGTAATATGCTTAATTTACATATATGCTTTAATTATTATATCACATATTTATAATCTTAAATTAAAATTTCGTTAAATTGCAAATCATAGTGACAATTTAAAATCGATATTTTTACCGTTGTAACTTCTAAAATGAGAGACAACACGAACATAAATATTTTATTCTTTGTCTACTCGTATTTTTTTTATTCTGACACCGAGTAGCTAACAAATTATTTTTTAAATATAATTTATTTTTTGTATTAATAAAATTGTTGTTAATTAGGCTAGCCACTCACAACTTCAATAAAATGTTTTAACATCTTAAATGTAACCAATTTTAGTATTTTAATATTGATAACATTATCAATTCGGAATGTCATAATATAAAATTTTAGAATATTGAGATAATGTAGAACTATATTTTAAAAAGTCATCGTTCGAGGCCATAAATAGGGTGATATATATAATAAAATTTTAATGTAAACTCTTTGTATATAATTTGTGAAGCTGTATAACACTTGTGCAGACTATTTAAAATATATGTTCGAAGTTTTATATCTATAAAAAAAGAACATATATTACAAAATGTGGGTTGAGAGATAGACGGTCACAGGCTAAAAGCAGGTTTTATAGAGGAATTAAAGTTTGTTCAGATTTCTGAGCTCTCACCAAGCTTTATATGTATGACCTAAAACGATTATTAAATATCTTCTTCCGATAATTCTGATATGTAAGTACAATAAGGAAGCTACCTTATGTGAACATAACAAGTTTAAACTTGGCTCTAATGATACCGCTTCTAAGTCGTGGAGCTATTGTTCTCTATAGATAACACAAATGGTATCAATAATATCTCCCCTTATTTCTTTGTATACAATATTTTACTTTACTGTGTATAATCTCATAAATTTCAATGAAAACGTCTTCATAAACAACAAGTTTAAGCTTCAAAAATTAATTTCAAAAAGGAATTTTTGTAACATGTATATAATTTTTAATTTATATAAGACTGGTGGATTTGAATGCTTCAATTTTTGTAATTAAAAATTGAGGTTTGTTGTGCTGTCTGGCTGTTTCTATAAAACAAGGATAATTCCGAAGAAAAAACAAAATTAATGCAGGTGCTAGACATTTAAATAATGAATAATAATTTTTATTTTATTTTTTAAACTAAAACGTCTTTAGTTAAATTTAAATATAAATTTTTCAATTAATTTTGAAAAAAAATATATAAAATAACCCACACAGGCATTATAGTTCTCATTGTCAAATTAAAAAAAAATCGGCCTAATTTTTACATACTTGAAAATGCGCGAAATATAAAATTATGCTTTCATATTTTTTTCTTTTTTGCCTCCCCAGGTATGTCAAAATTCATTTCATATAACTTGCAAAGTTTTATCCGGAAAATCTCGGAGGATAAAGTTGAATTTCGTAATAAAAATAAATATTTTATATATATGGATATATAGACGAATATGAAGGTAATGAATGGTTAGCTATATTTGCAAAAAATTTATAAAGAATGATTATTATGGGCGGTAATTAAACAACATAGGCAACAGGGCTCAGCGGATATTATTATTATAGGGCATTAATGGCAATTTACATATTATTTACCCCTAATTGAATTTGAGTTCCAAATAATTTTATTGTCAAACAAAGCGGTAGCTCCCTAGCATTAACCAACGACCTGGCGAGCTAACAAAATACCAGTGTTTCTTTTAAAATTCTATTTGTTAATAAGACTGAGCTGCGTTTTATATATTTTTTTTTATTCATCTCTCTTCTTTTTATTCAAAAATTATGGCCAAACATTTTCTTTATTATATACGTTAATTAGAAATTATTAATTTGATTTTTACAAGGAATTTTAGAGACATTTTGAACTTTGGGCCCTTTGTTAAAATATTGTAGACATAGAAAAAACCTGACACAATTATCACATGAAAACCTTTTTGCTAAAATTTTAAAAATTTCTTTATGTTGTTCCCTCCAGCGTAAATACGTACTAAATAATTGATTTATCTACAAATTCAAAATACAACATGCTTTAAGCTGTAATAAAATTAATTTCTTTACGGTGCAAGCTAATATCATTTTTAAATTATATTTCATAACTTGTTTTACCAGATAAATTAATTTATCCTGCAATCAAAATGTCCTTAAATTACAATATAATTTTAAAATTTCTAATGCAAGGTGTAAGCTCTATTTTTTGCAAAAAAACAAATTCCCATCAATATGAGTATATTTTCGCCTTCTTACCCCCTAGAGCCTAGAGAATCCTATTTAGCTAATAACAGGGTAGAGTTAGCCAGCCAGCCAAGACATTTATGAGGTCACGGAATGGTCACTTTGGTGAGTGACATGAAAATAAGATTTGCATAGCCTTTTAAAAGTGTTTACCTATCATAAATATAATATTACCTCTTAACACCGGAAGAAAACAATGAGCCAAAAAATTTTGGCTTTTTCCCCTATAATATAAAAAAAGAAAGGTAACTATAAATAAAGGGCCAAAATAAGAATTCAAAAAAGCCCTTATTAAGAAAAGGGGACCCTTAAAAAGTGGTTTTAAAAAGAGCCCTAAAAAGCCCATTCATGTTTTCTATAATTTCAAAAAATTTTGATTTTTTCTTCATAATAATGATGGGTGGGTAATCTTTCCTAGAAATTTTTTTTTAAAAAAGGGGCTTTTTTTAAACATGCCTTTTTTCTTTTAGCAAGTAAAGGGGCTTTTCTTTTAACCATGCCCACGATTTGTGGGCATTTGGAAAAAAAATTGAAAACCGTGTTAAAAAAAAGCCCATTTAGTTTTTTTTCCCAGCCCTGCTTAATACACCTTTATCGCATATGTGGATCAAGTGCTTAGCGGCGCGCATTCGCGGTTTTAATGAATCAAAGAATATAGCCACTCACGTTTTGATAAGGATGCTAAGATCTATATAAAAAAAAATTTGATTTATTTGTGTTTTGAGATTTTTATTTTGTTTTAACATCTTTTTAAACATCAATGTGAATAGCATACAAAGTTTAAAATGGAGGGATTTGAGAAGTTCTCTCTGACTATAGTTAGCTCATTAAAATTTTTTTAGTGCCAAATCAAAATCTACTGCATCATTAAATTGCGATGTGTATTGGAAGAAACGATAAGTTTTAGCCCCATCCCAGTCTAAATTGTATTATTAAAAAACTGCGAAGAAATTGGTCTTCAAAATAAATAATAAAAAATTATCTAAATTACATTAATAACACTGGTCGACAAATTATGACTTCATATCTTAGACCAACAACCTGAAAAATGTTTCTAGTGCAGTTTTTTTTGCTGAATATCATGGTCTTTTCCGTTTTTTCCTACCTAATCTGGTTTTTATTTTATTCGATGTTAAAGTTGCCAAAATGTGCATTTTTGGCACATTTTGACCTTAATTTACACCATTAAAAAATTATAAATTATATTAACTTTTTATATTAAAAAAAAAGCTTAAATTTTTATCTATTCAAATATATAATTATTTTTTTTTTATGTATTTTACTTTTTAAAAAAAACGAAATTTAAAAACCTACCTTATTTTATTTTATTTAATTTCTAGACCCATTGACGCCTTCGATGCTGCTTATGCATCGCTTCTTTCTCTTTCTCTCTCTCTCACTCTTTTTTTCTGTTTGATTCAATTTCTTTCTATTTTATAAAGTTAGTTTGGTTTTTTTTTGGGTTAAATTTCATTTTTGGTTAACTTTTATGGTTAATTAAGCCTACAAAGTGACGGAAAAAATATTTTAGTATTTTTTTTTTGTTTTAATTAGTTCGATAGTCATTTAAATTCGTTTAATAGTTTTTAGTTTAATTGTTTTTATTTCGATAAAATTATAATACATCACCTGGTTTAGTAAAATCCAAAAGTTATGAAAATTGTATTAGTTTAGATGTGTAAAAAAGAGTTAATTGCAATTGTTTAGCCCCCGCCACCTTAATTGTGCAAAACATGTTTATTTGCTCACGTCTCTTTCATCAGTTTAAACAATTAAACTTTGTATAAGTGCCCTCAACGGGTCGAAACCAGTATTAAAAGTTTTTACATTTGAACCAGCCCGAAACAAAAATGTTTTTAGCCTGGCCTGACGTTTTTATGCCCTATATAAATATCGAATTATTTAAATAAATTTCGAAACTTGGAATTTAGTACCAGGTACTGGAATTCGAGTTTCATCGCATTTTTATTACACTGAATAATTTTATATAAAACTAACAGTAACATTTATATCAAATTAAGTATAATATCTAATTAAAAAAGGAGATAATATTCTTAAATTTTAACCTATATAAACAATTTTGTCATAAAAAATATTCTTAATTTAAAATTTACCTCCATTTTTTATAATATGAATGAAAAAAATACGTTTGGGTAGAAATTTTTTAAAGAATATGAATGAAGAAAAATATGTTTGGGTAGAAATTTTTAAACAAAAAAATAAAGAGTGAGCGAAAGAGAGAAAGAAAGAAGCGATGCATAAGCAGCATCGAAGGCGTCAATGGGTCTATAAATTAAATAAATAAAATAAGGTAGGTTTTTAAATTTCGTTTTTTTAAAAAAGTAAAATACATTCAAAAAAAATAATTATATATTTGAATAGATAAAAATTTAAGCTTTTTTTTAATATAAAAAGTTTATATAATTTATTATTATTTAATGGTGTAAATTAAGGTCAAAATGTGCCAAAAATGCACATTTTGGCAATTTTAACACCGAATAAAATAAAAACCAGATCAGGTAGGAAAAAACGAAAAAAACCATGATGTTCAGCAAAAAAAATTGCACTAGTATTTATTTTATAAAATTAAAATAAAAAGGAAAATAAAAATATAAGTGTATTTAAGTCGTAATAAAGGCCATTATATAGTGTTGGTAACGGTTAACACCTTCGAATTCTTTTTCCATTTGAATTCCAAAGGTTTGGTCAACCATTTAAATTAGTTTATTTCAAAATGTTCAACTCAAAATATGAAATTTTGACGGTTGTCAAAATATGAGGTTTTGGTGATAGTCAAAATAGATTTATTCTACTTTTTCAGATAAACACGTCCGTTTTTTTTTGCTCCATTATTAAAGTTTGATTGAGATTAAGCTGTGTGGCATTGGGTCGACGTGAATGGCAGTATTGAAATGATCGGAAGAGTAATTATTGGACATAAAAAGATCAGTCACCAGCTATTGTTTAATGCAAATGAGGTATCGTTGGTTGAAAAGAGGCAGATTATGGTTACATTTTAATAGTTTCTTTTAAATACTTATGCGGGTGCTGGCGTCAGCATAAAGCGCGCAATTGGCAACCTCGCTGTCCTCAATATGGTCGCAAGCGTTTTTTATAAAATAAAAATAAAAAGGAAAATAAAAATATAAGTGTATTTAAGTCCTAATAAAGGCCATTCAGGCCCGATTCTAGCTTTTCCATTTTAGGGGGGCAAAAAAAACTCGTGGGGGGGGGGGGCAGAAAAAAATTTTTTGCCGCCTTCGGCGGCAAAAAATATACATGTACAACAATAGAATTCATTTTCAAAATTTTAACAAATTAATAGTAATTTATTATATTCATAAAATAAAAAAAATGATTGCGCTTATAATTTTGATATGTGAGCTAAAATTAATTGTTTTCACTAATATCAATTGCTTATAAAGATATGAGATTTGAAAATTATTTTACGTATAATTTTATCAATTAGTATCAATGCGCATGAAAATTAAAAATATGATATATATGAATGATAAAAATGAATTACATAAAACTTTAGATTTTAGAAAATGAATAGTAAAATAAGATTGATTATCATGAAAACAAATTGTATAAGTAAGCTAATTTGGAAGAATATATATGAAAAAACACTGGTTATATATAACTAGTAATTAATATTAGGGTAAAAAATTAAATAAAACATGAATATAAACGTTAAATGCGCCTAAAAAAATTGCAACCATGTCTTAAAATAGTAAATAATTAGCTGATTATGAGCAAAGTTTTTTATTAATCTAACAATTTTATGCTAACGATTGTTTTGATACAATTATAGAATTCAAAATTCAACGCCCCAGTATATGATTTTTCGTGGCCTAGTAGAACCAAATCACCTTTATGCAGGTCACTACTTAACAGCTAGAAGTTATCATCCTTCTTATAAAAGAAAATGTGGCCTCACAACTCGACGTTGAATGGCCAGTTAACAAACTTATAGGAAAATTGTTAAATAGATTTGAAAACGCACTTTGTAATCATATAAAAATTTACCAAATCATTAGTAACACATTCTTAATATTAAGTTACTTATTAAAAAATTTTTGGCTACGTCAATTTCTTTAGATAATGAATTTTTATTAATATTACTTATTTTTAAAAGAGGCTCTAATTTATTTAAATCTAAAATAAATCAAATTTATAAAGGGAATCTAAAGATTTTAAATAACTATTATCGGTAAATAATCTATTATCAAAAGAATCAATATATAAATCAATAATATTAAAATAAATACTTTTTACTTAATCATTAATATTTAAAATATTTTTACATGAGTGGAAAATAAATAAAAATCAGAAAAATCTTTAGGTTTAGTTTTTCTTTTATCCATAGATAAATTATTGTCATTTAAAAAAGTATTAATATCAAAACAATTTTAGAATAAATCTTCAGATGTATTTTTATTTCTTAATTGTTTAATTTCTATCAAACAATGGTGTATTAAATCAGAAGTTTAGAAACATAAATCGTTCTGCATTGAAATTGATCTATAATTATTTAATAATTAAAATAATTCTTCAATTAAATACAAAAAAATAAATAGATGATTATAAATATGGTCAAAAAACCCCGATTCGGCCCTGTGACCTGAAGATATAAAAGTTTTTTTATTTTTAATTTTTAAAAGAATATTAAATATTTTTGTGTAATTTTAAAAAAAAAACGACACCACCGATGGGGCAACAGCCTGAGTTTGGTTACGCATTCCCTAACTTCCTTGATTGCATCATGTTGAAAAAATTTATGAAAAGAATAAAAAATCAAAAAAAAAATTTTCCTTCACTTAAAATTTCAAGAAAATATTTTACAACAAGATGCAATCGGTGGTTCAAGCAGTAAATATATGGGACATGGTGTCCAGCTATTTTGCTTAGAAATACTTGAACACCACCTTTTCCCCCGGGCATCACGTTCGCCCCATCGTAGCATTGTGCGATTAGGTTCTTTGGTTCTAGATTATATTCTAACAAAAGATTGATGACAAGTTAGAAAATTTCTTAGGCATCACATTTATGAACTGCTTTCACATAAAGCTTTTTATAAAATCAAATTTTTCTATATATTTCTGTGTTAGTTTGATCTCTCTTGCGGATGAGAAGTATTAATGAATAAAAACACTTTTAAAAAAGTAAATATTTTTAAGATAATATTTTTTAGATATATTTGACGTAAATGTGGAAGAAATAAAATTACTATGTATTTTTTTTTGGGGGGGGGGGGGGCAAATTCAATTTTTTTGGGGGGGGGGGGGGGCAAACATAAAATTACTATGTATTTTTAGGGGGGGGGGGCAAATTCAATTATTTGGGGGGGGGGCAATCAAAAACTTTTGGGGGAGGGGGGGCACTGCCCCCCCCCCCCCCCCCCCCCCAAAAAAAGGGGTCTAGGATCGTGCCTAAGGCCATTATATAGTGTTTGTAACGGTTAACATCTTCGAATTCTTTTTCCATTTGAATTCCAAAGGTTTGGTCAATTCGTCCATTTAAATTAGTTTAGTTCAAAATGTTCAACTCAAAATATGGGATTTTGACGGTTGTCAAAATATGAGGTTTTGGTGATAGTCAAAATAGATTTATTCTACTTTTTCAGATAAACAACTAGAAACATTTTTCAGGTTGTTGGTCTAAAATTCTTGTCGACCAGTGTAATTAATACTTGGCACTCAAATTATATACACTGCTACCAAAATGTTACCTCCAAAAATATTTCACAGGTTAATAAAAAATCATGATTAAAATGGTTCTCACGATAGTAAAAAAGAGGCGTATAGGGCTGTCTTCTGCATATAAAATATAGCCAATTCAGTTTATAAATTAATTAATTTTCCCTTTCAATACATTATATTTATTTTTTTGCGCATATCAGCGTTTCGCAAATTTTTTACTTACATGTTTTCTATAAAAAATATTTGTAAATCTTAATTTAAACACAACCCTAAACTGTAATCACCAACATTAAAAAATACATAAAAAGCAATAAATTAATAAATTAGTCAAACATTGAAATTGATTAATTTGTTTTAATGCATTTCAATCGTGAATAGTGTTGTCACATCGAAATAAAAAGAACAAAAAACTCCATGCATAAGGATCAATTATTTTGCATAATTCATTAAACACTTCTAGCCAATGAGTCTTACTACACAGGTCAACTAATAGCAATGACAAAAAAAACATAAAAAGGTTTAAAGTGATAATGAAGTATATCCTCATATTCGAGTCTTATTTACGCACTAAGGGTTTGTATAATGTCACTTTATTAATTTGAAATTTTTATATAATAAATAGATATAGGATTAATTTTTTTTTCATTTTAGCTTTTTGCCTTTTTGTAGGCAGTGAGCTCCTTCTGTTTGATTTTCCTATTGAGTCTATTCATGCATTCTTCCTTAATCATTAAGGCATTTCAAGTTAGTGTCTATCTTTTGAGACTAGGAGAGTATAGCTCTACCTCCTGTGCCCTTGCTTGTTACGTTAACTTCATTTGACAGATTGCAAAGATGAAGCTTACTCTTTTCGATGTAGCCAAACCAGCGGAGCCGATTAACTTCGATTTTTGTATTGATGGGAGTAATGTATTGCCGATAAGTAATTATAGATTTTATCTTTGCGCGTCATTCCTAGAAACATTTGTAACTCCGCATTTCTGTATTTGAAGCATGCTTTTGTCACTTTTTCGAAGGGCCGTAGTTTCTTGTTAATATGTTATTGCAGGTTGTATTGTTGTTGCATAAGCTCTACCTTTTATTTTGATAGGGATGTTTTTGTCGAATAGGACACCGGTCTACGATCTCCATTTTAATCATCCAATTTTATGTTTGTTCCTTACTTCTTGCTCCACGTCTTTGGTATGTTGAAGGTAGGCTCCTAAGTAAGTTGTCAAAGGCTTGGAATTGTTAAAGCCTAACTTTTCAAGTGCACTTTCCAACTTAATACATAGGCATTTCTTCCGAATTTTGAGCCATTTTTACGTAAAGGTTGTTGCCATACGCTCTGAACTACCTTGATATACAATTCGGAAACTTTTTTTTTCTTAACGTCCACCATAATACAGCTCTATTGTCAAACACTTCCTCTTAGTCTAGGCAAGCAGTAAAGCTTCAGATTCTTTCTTGTAAAACGCTCTGTCAAACTGCAAACAGTGTGAATTCCGTCGGGTGTAAACCTTCCGAATCCGCATTGCTCAACTCCAATCTCGATAATTTCTCGCATTCTGGTTGGATTTGTTTTAAACAACAAAGATATGGGACATTAGTTTGATGCCGCGGTAGTTGTGGCGATCAAACGCGTCGCGTTTGTTTTTGAATATTGGTACAATGTAACTTTTTTGCCATTCGGTAGGTAATTGTTGATGCGTATCAAGTTGAATAAAGTTGTTAACGCCAATATCCCCTCTTTTCCTAAATATGCATTCAATAAGTATATTTTAGATCACGGTGCTTTGCCGTTCCCAAATTTTATAAGTTAAAGGTTAACTTCTGATTTGGTGATTGGTGGTATAAGGTTGCAGTTTGGGGGAATATCTTTAAGCTCAATTGATTATGGACGTTGTTCAGTAAATCTTTAAAGTATTCTTCATTCGTTCCAAGACGCTTAATTGATCTACAAGAAGCCTGTCCTCTCTGTTTTTGATATTGTTCATATTTGTTGATATGTGTGGCGCCGACGTCCGGGCACTTTTGAATATATTTTTTTGTATCTATAGTATTCTTTGTATTCTAATATCTCAACTTTTACACACTAATTAGAAAAACTAAAAAAATCAATTTTCTTTTCTTTTATTATTTCCTTTTACAAACTTATTTTCTTTTTTTTTTGATATTATCCCTCTCGTGAGTCCATTACTACACCTCCCTTGGCTTCCTTAAAAAAGTTTTTTATTAAAAAAAACCCTTTACTTTTTCTTATTCAATTTTAACTTTTTATTTACATTTTTGTATCTTTAAACTATAGTATTCTAAATTTCCCAATCTCAACTTTTACACACGAATTTAAAAGACTACTTTTATTGTTTCTTTTTATTAACTTTTTTCTTTTTTTAATATTATCTTTTTTGTAGGTTATCTCGACAAATAATATTATTTTTTGACAGTTTAATTGTGTTAATTATGAAAAAAAATTAATCTATTTTTGTTTTTAAATCTTTTTTTAGGCATTTTCCATAATTTTAAAAGTTGACTTATTAAGTTTGATTAGGAAAAAAGGGTCAATGCATTTGTAAATCTATAAGATGGCAGGTTTGACCTCGGTACTTAGCTCTCTTAACTCTTAAAATTTTGTTGACCTGTGCTATTAAACTAACATCAATTTGTGTTGATACTTTACACATTATTAATATCTCCTATTAAATATGTTGATATTAAGAAAAACGAGGAGCACCATGTTTGCCAAACAAGAAAACTGATATTCATGGAAACTTTGTAAAAAAAATTATTATACTTTGCTTTGTTCAAATATTTTAATATGCCCTTTATAACGTCAGATTGGTTAATAATATAAATGCAATTCGGTTAAATTAAAATAATCTTTTTTTAAGAAGGCTGGTACATTAAATAAAATTGAGTTTTTAAATCATTTTGCCAAAATTTAATTAATGTATTATATATGCACATAAAAGTTTCATCAGGGTAATCTGTATAAGATGTAAAGACTCAAAAATAATCAGAATTTTCTCCCGAGTCTAATCCTAGTAAATTAAAAAAAAATTGTTTTACAACTAAAATTTTTCGTAAAAACGAATAGTTAGCCCTATTTATGAAGTCGCAAAATTAGTCATTTTGTAATATGTAAAGTTCGGGAAAAAAATATATGTGACAAGGAGTTTGAATCATCTTTTCCCAGTATTATAATTTCTTTTATCACTTATCGATTATTCGATAAATAAATTAAAAAATTATTTTTTATAGGCGTAGTTTGGGGCCTAAAAATTTCAACGGAACATTTTTTGTTAATTTTTATATAAAACAAATTTTAAAATTTGGAAATGTATTTAAGCAGCACTCGATCATCTTGTCCATAACATTTAATACATCCGCGATTGCAATAGGATAGAAGTTTTTAAAATATCTTATTGAGAGTTATTTTAATGGACCAAAGCTAATAAGGGATATCTGAGTTGCGTAAAAAAATGCACTGAATAAAATTTGTATGGAAAAGGATCGGGATTTTGTTGCTAAGCCCCCGTTATAATAGAATTGACTTTTACCATAAATAAAAAGAATATAAAATCGATTTTGTTAAGCTTAATGATCATTTTTATATTTACATAAAAGAAAATGCCCAACATGAGATTTTTCCCGGTTTTTTTTGCAAGGGTAAGAGTTAGGTTTAATACCTATCTTTTATAATCAAAAATCAAAAAAGAGAAATTAATGTCACGTCTTAAATTCGATAAATCGTTTTGTAACAATTTTAGGTGAAGAACGAGACAGTTGGACCACACCGACATGATAATAAAGATGTCAAAATTCTTTTTAAGGTTTATTAGCTATATCTCTCTCTATTTATTAAATTGCATATTTTGTCACTGCAATATAATACTTTGAGGCAGAGGCGTATCGAATTTTTTAAGGGAATGAAAGATGCAGAAAGAGGAGGGTAGGAAGAGGACATTAAATATGTTTTTGAGAAAATTTTAGTTTTTCAATTTATATCTATTCGTTGTTTTCTGCAAATTAAATAATTATTGACAAAAATTTTTGTAAAGTAAAAATAATGATTTAAATGTACAAAAGCTAAAAATAGGCTCTCAAATTTCAATACAATTTAGACAGAAAATAATTTTAAAGAAATCATGTTTTTACCATTTAAAACTTAACACAAAAAAAATTGAGAAATTATAATATTAAAATAAATTAGCATTAAGATTTTCATCAAAAAAAATTCCTATGTCTTAATAAAATTTTAGAATAACAATCTTAAAACCTATCTTTTTGGCACTAATTGTTACAATTTACTCCACGATTTAAACTTCAAATTTAATGTAACAAAAAAAAATTTTTTCTAATAAATGTGATTGACGTGACCAGGGGGGTATATAGGGGTGGTCAAAAGGGGGCAAATGCCCCTTTTAGAATTTTTTTTTATTTGTATGATGCAACCAACCAGAGGTTGAATCTATATATCCAACATATAAATGGGAGTAGAAATCAATAAAATTGCCATTTTTTGGAAAACTGACAACCTTTTAAAAATAATTTTGCAAATAATATATCGATAATATAATTATATTTGTTGTTGCTGTCCAGATATTTCTCGACCTTCTTTATAAAAGTTTCTGCCTAAGCCCCTGGACGTGACGCTTGTAAATAACATTTTGGGCAAGAAATTAAGATGGGAGGAGGCGAAGATTTATGAGCAATAAATGTTTTGTATCTAAAAATGTGTCTTAGTGGATGAAATTTTAAAAATATAAAAGGTTTAAAATTGTTACCATGCATAAATTGAACATTAATAAAAATCAAATGTAGAATTAAAATTTTTTATGAATATGGTGGTAATGAGGACTCAAAAAAATGTCATGTTTTTGCTCTGTTATAAGCATTAATACCCAAGAAGCAAAGAGAGCATTCAATTGATGTCCTAAGATTTAAAAAAAACAAGATGTCGGCGAAAAACGATAGCCTGACCCAAACGTAGCATATTAATGTGTCCAAGAATACTTTTTATTTTGATGTCTAGTTACAAAATATTTTAAAGAATATTAGGTAGACACAGACAATAAAGGCTCGAATACATTACCAGTGGGAATACACTGTATATTTATATTTAAGCCATGACAGGGGCGTAATTAGGGGCGGCTAAAAGAGGGCAATTGCCCCCATCTAGAATTTTTTATTAATTTTTATGATGTAACTAGCTTATTTATTAAATATATAAAAGTGAATGGGAATCAATAAAATTGCTATTTTTTGGAAAATATATAATTAAAAAATAATTATGCAAAAAAAATATCAATATTAAAATTAAAGTAGTTTCTTTCTTACAAAAAAATTTCATGCCCCCCTTTAGAAAAGTTTCTGTGTTATACAGTAAACGATTTGATAAAAATTTATATATCTGTGATTATTGCACATCTATCCTAAATAGTATTTTAAAAGAGTATAAATTCCAATGATTTAGAATTTTATGTACATTTTTAAGTGAAATATAAACTGCTGTAATACAATTCCTAGCAATTACTATTACATGTATATTCAAAGCTCCTTAAAAAAAACGTCAAAACACTACAGCCCCAATATACAAGTACGAAGGAAAGATAATTACGGAGGATCAACTTTTCTTTATCGCATATGCCCAGGTATATTTTTAAATCTACCATTGGATAATAGTTTTTAAATGCTTATGGCCTATTTGTATAAACCCAATTTTGCAATTTCTATACCTAAAAATTAAATGTATAAAAAAGAAAAATGAAAATAGAATTTATTGGTTAAAATCATTATTTAAATTTTTTTTATATACATTTTATAATCGCTCCATTTAGTTTTCATATCTTCGTTAGAGTTAAACAATGCTGGATAAATTAAAATATTACACGGCTTATCGGTAGTATAAGTCAAAATTATTTTCTATCGCCGTTTATTTAATTTAAAATACTAACAACAACCTACCTATCTTCCTTTATCCACAAAATTAGCGTGTTCCCTAAACTTTGCCGTTGCTTACTCTAATTGTAAACCTGCAGATCTATTTCCCTGTTAGGGCATGGCTACCCGTCAGGGCTTTGCAACTAAATTCCCGCTTAAATAAGATTCAAAACTTGACCTAGGCTTTTAGCCTCAGAAAATAGGGTTCGGTCGTTGACGATCAGCCAACATCTACAAACGGGCCGGTGTTTAACTTTAATATTGAACATCAAGCTATATACCTACAAAAGACTATATTACTTTAGATAAAGGTGTTTTCTCATAACACAGGTCAACAAATATCAATGTCAGACGCGAGATTTTTATGAAAACATAAAAGAATGCATCCCCATGATGGCCTAATCACATATATATTTTTTTCTTAGTTTCTTCCGTCTTTGGCTCTTTAGATCTGTCTATAACGAAAAATGGCCCTTTTTGACCAAATTGACAGATCTAAATATACCCTAAAATGAAACATTTAAAAATCTTTCTTGCATATAAAAATTCCTCGTAACTTATATTTATAATCACAAATAATGAGAATTAAATTTTATTAATATATCAAGCTCTTACATCGGCACTTATGTTAAATTGTACAAAATATTTCGCGTCCAAACTTACATGACACGATATTATCGGTTTTTAACGAAAATATTATTTAAAGTTTGAATTTAACAACTATTGGGAAAAGGCAAAAATCAAATTTCAATTTATTTTTATTTTTGAATCTCTTTTGTTTTTTTGACCTTTTTCTTAAAATTTTCAATACCTGACTAACTAGGTTTAACTAGGAAAAATGGTTAACGGATTTGATGTTCCCTGAGATGGCAAGTTTGATCTTTATAGTTAACTCATAGCTCTCAAAAAATTGTTGACTTGTGTAAGAAGGGATGTAAATGGTATAATCGCAACCTTAATCATGATACTATTGTTATATTGACAGGCTACTAAAAGAAATCAGTTTTTTAAATAACCTACACAGTTTTTTAAGGTCAACTTTAAACATACTTATTTGAGGCAGCGAAATTTGTAATGTTAACCTAGTCGCTTGATACAATTATTTAATGTCTTGATTTAAACGACAATTTCTAGAAGAAATTTATTGATTTTTGTAAAAGAGAATTTAGGAGATTGTTTGGCTTAAAACCTTTTTATGCAGGAATGATAAAGCAATGTAAGTGCTTTGCTAAAAAAGAGATTGAAAATATTTTTTATTTGGAACAAAAAAAAATAATTTTAAAAAAATTTATTTCAACATACATTAAATGCACCTTTAATTAAAAAATTTAATCTTAATTGGTTTGTGAGGTCACAACCAATAAAGGGTCTGTTCTAAATGAAAGGTAAAGCTGAACAAATTTTTTTGTCAATTTTATTACGAATTTGATACATCCAATGGATTCGCATTCATTATTAACAACTCATAAAATTTTATTCATAATAAATATTGTTAATTTATATTATAATAATATATAAGGTATTTACGAAGGTCTCTTATCTTAATTGATTTTAATTAATAATTATTAAAAAACCGACTCTTTAATTTTTATTGGAATTCAAACTATAATATAGAATTACGCAGCTCAATAAAGAGAGATATGAACTAACTTTAAGGACCAAACTTGCTATAAATTCTTTTATTTGTATGTACATTGTTTCTTCTAATTTACATTTGTATGTTTGCTAAGACAACTGTTTAAAAGTTCTAAAAAATCCAAAAATAAGGCAACTAAAATTCACAAAAATATTTGTTTAACAAATTACACAGTGTAAATACTCTTAATTTAAATTTTTTAAGTCTATACCTAGATTTTTAATTTGGGGAATGCTGACTTTTAAAAATTGTTTTGGTTGGAAATGTATTTTAGACGCTCTAAAACAATTTTTTACAGCCATAAGGTAATGAAAAAGGTTTGTGTAAAAATAGCTGAAATGAACGCACTTAATGAATACATTATGACCAATTTTGAGAAATATAAAATTATATAAAGTTAAAAAAACTTTAATATTTTTTAGGTTTATTTTAAATGGACAGTTACATTCATTTTTTAGTTTGCCGTTAAATTTTCATAATATTTTTTTTTCAACTTAAATTAATAGCCGCAGCCATTTGAAGATAGTTTGCTTGACAGTATAGCTGTTTTTTACATGCAAAAAAATATGTTTTGCACGCTTATATAATTCAAAAAAATTACCCTATTCAAATTTCTAAAGCCTGATCTTAAGCCGTATAGTACGTTTAATGTAATTTACAAAAAATATGTGAAAAATTTTTTGTTTGATTTGCTTTATTAAAAAAATAATTTTTAATTATCACTGGAGCTGTATATTAGAATCACCTAACCTTACTATGACTAAATGTGAAAGTTTATACTTTTATGGGCTGAAAAAATGGTCTTAATAATTATGAAATAAGCCCTGAGCCTCTTTTAACATAAATTAATTGGGTATTTATCAGGGAAATTCATATGCTTCCTAATAATACAGCAGTTTTTTTATTTCAAAATATTGGAAAAATTGTCCGTTTTGGGCACCTAAAAAAAATTCTACCCAAAGGCACTAATATTCCAACGAGTCTACTATTATTAATAGGCCTATATATTTAATTCATAAATAAAAAATTAATGGGCTTTTCTGGATTAAACTTTTAGTAACTTTATTTTATTAGAAACATTGCAAGAAATTGAAATCTAACAAATTATTCCGTAATGTTAAAGACAGCGTTCCAGAGACTGGGTAAATATTTGACATTGAAAGCAAAAAAAGTTTATACATTTTAAAAGAATAATCAGTAAAATCATAATTACCTCATAAACAGCTAATTAATTAGTTGAATATAAATTTTAATTTTTTTAATAACTTTGATTTTGGGTAAAAGTTATCTATCGATGGCAAATAAAGTTAAAGAGGTATTACAGATCACATTAGGTCATTATTTCTTAAGATTCAATTATACTTTTATTTTTTGATAAACCTCAATAATATATCTAAATAAAAATTATATCAGAATTTGCATTTTGAGCCAACAATTTAAAATAACAACTATTATTATTATTATTATTATTATTATTATTATTATTATTATTATTATTATTATTATTATTATTATTATTATTATTATTATTATTATTATTATTATTATTATTATTATTATTATTATTATTATTATTATTATTATTATTATTATTATTATTATTATTATTATTATTCGGACGTTTAACATTTGGGGAGAAAAAGGTCTATCGATAACATTCATTAGGAGATTGGGCATTAAGAATTAGCAATAAATACTTGTTGGCTTTTATATTTACAATTCATTAATTAATTCCTTTACAATATCGAATCTCCTTCACAATTCCTACCAGCACCAAACCAACGCAAATAGTTACTTTTCACCACCAAAAACTAAAAACTAACTTAAACATTATCCTTTTTCTTTTTATAAAAAACAAAGTCCAGCCTTAAAATAAATTAATTGCAATACCTATACCATTAATATTTAAAACAAAACTAAAAACATGCCGAGCGCTGGTATGAAATCACATTACAAAATTGGGTATCAATAATATAAATAGTTAATTTTGCATATTGTGTTGCATATACATCATACATTAAATTCAAATAATTATTTAAACAGCATTTCTTTATTCTCTAATTATCAAAATTTTCCTTTAATGGTTTCCTTAATAACCCAAAAAAAATAAATCAGCCCAAATATTTTATCCAGCCCAAATAAACCAAAAAAATAGGAATCAGTTCTTATGTCCCAATCTGGCACATACCCGAGCTTGCCCATCCAGAGGTCTTTTAACCTGTTAAACCAAAAAAAGATATCTATTGGCTCATTGTGCCTAACCAAAGGTCTTTTGGCCTGCCTAAAATAAACAAAAATCAATTATAAGCTCATTTTGCCCAACCATAGGTCTTTTAGCTTCCCTAAAAAAACGCGTGGGCTTCCTCACCTTAAGCAATACGTATATTTACTAGAGAACTGCTACACTTGCAACCATATTTATACATAATTGATCCCAACCTTTCCATTAAAATGGGTGCATGGGTTCTTAATTGGACAAAAACATGCCCCACCTCCTTTCTTTACAAAAACACAAAATTAACCCTTCCATTAAATTTAGAAGCAGTGGCCAACATAAAAATGTGAAATGTTGAAAATAAGTACCACATATTACATAATTCATTTTCCCCAATCATAATAATTATAAACAAATCTCTTTTATTTAATCAATTGGATTTCGTAGCCAATTTTATAAAATGACCTAGTTCTTTAGAATGATGCATTTCTAGAGAAGTTGTCTCGATTCTTTTGATCAATTTCACCCAATACCCGGCATGTAATTTACACATGTTAGTTATTATTTATTATTTATTTATGTTAAGATGGCCAAGATGGTAAAGTCTAGGGTATATCTGTAAGTATGATAGTGTCCTTTTAGATATGAATAGGGTTAGGGAATGCCTAACCCTAGTAAGTAATACAGCAGAAAATATCAACACAAATAAATTTTTATTTGAAACAAAGGAACATATGGCATAAATCATAAATAATCATGTCCTATCTAGACACCATCAGCCTTAACAAAATCTCTCTTTTACTGCAATTAAAATAAGGGGCCTTTAAACACAACAAACATATTTTTAGTCTGCCACTGGCCGCATTGAGCGAATGCATAGCCTAAGTAAAATAAATTACTTTAAATGGTCATAATGACATGGGACTTATTAGACTAAAATAGCGTCAAGCCCTAGGACTTATGTGTCTTACCTAATGTCAAACCCTAACTATTACCTCACTCTTATTTTATCTAATCCCCTTTCCTTCCAAAAAAATATATGGGCAAGAAACAATGTTAAGCCTCGGTGTTTAAAATCCAATATAGTTCCATAACATATAATGTATGTATAAAATTTAAAAAAAAAATTTTTTAGAAAAAAAATGTAGGAGAAAAGAAGTTGGTAAGAGAAAAGAATTTGTAAAAAAAATTTGTAAAAAAAATTTGTAAAAAGAATTTGAAAGAATTTTTATAAAGAATTTGTAAAAAGAATTTGAAAGAATTTGTAAAAAGAATTTGGCCAAATTTGAAAAAAAAATAAAACTCTCAACTGTATAGTTAACCAGGTTATACTCAATCTACCCACCATGATGTCAGGTTACGGCAAGTATGAATCTGAAAGTATACGTACACCATAATCTCTTCTGAATGTCATAAACTACAGTAAGACCAAGAAGGCACTCTTCTGAGACCAAGAAGGCTCTCTTCTGAATGTCATCTGTACACAGTATAAGAAGGTAAAGTGTAACTTTCCATACCCCAAAAAAATAACCAAATCACGGGAATGGTCTTGTGGGTATATTCCCATCAA
This sequence comes from Acutogordius australiensis, assembly GCA_030555515.1. Lineage (NCBI taxonomy): Eukaryota > Metazoa > Nematomorpha > Gordioida > Gordea > Gordiidae > Acutogordius > Acutogordius australiensis. The sequence goes on from CM060242.1 coordinate 5,841,418, forward strand.
ACTAACTAAGTCCTTTAAGTTATCTTGAAATATATCAAATGAAAATTGATAAATATCTAAAATTGGTATAAAAACCTTTCAAATTTTAACTTCAGCTTTTACTATTTTATATGAATTAATTTTCGCTTTGCAGCAAAAATAAAAATTTGGTGCTAAAAATTTTGGTAAAAACATATTGTTTAAAACCATTATGAGTTGCCTTAACTAAATTAATTTTTACACTAACATTCTTACAACTTACTTAAATCAAATGATAAGATCATAATTGATAACTATATAAAAGCATTATACTTATTGAAATAGAAATAATTAAAGATCATGTTAAATGTTTAATATAATGAAAGTATTAACAAAATACTGAAGTGTGCGCATAAAAGTATGTTGTTCATTGATCACTTTCTCTTTCTTCCCATATAACTTTTCCCACAACATTATTTATTCATACATATATTACAACTTGGAATCTTCCCAATCACTCTTCTTTAATTAATATGTATACCTATATTTCTTCTTTGTTAATCAAATAATTTCTTCTCTTGTTGCCAAATATTTTGGAACTTTCTTGAGATTCAATGATCCCACTTCTGACACCAATGTTAAGATGACCAAGATGGTAAAGGCTCGGTTATATCTGTAAGTATGATTGTGTCCTGACTAGGGTTAGGGAATGCCTAACCCTGGTGAGTAACACAGCAGAAAATTACCAACACAAATAAATCTTTATTTGAAACAAAGGAACATATGGCATAAATCATAATCACATAATCATGTCCTATCTAGACAATATACAAAGAAGATTTAATACGGTTGATTGAGTATTATTGTATACATGTTCAAGCTGGCTCAAACTCTTACATCATATTCATATTCTTGGCATTTAAATTTCCACGATAATTTACTTGTGAACTTACCCGAATAATTTTTAGAATCTGAATGTCATTTTTTTGGAATTAAGCATATTCGTTCCAAATCTTTTTAGTTTCGCGACTGCGCTAATGACGAAATCTGGGGCATTGACGACTGGGGTAAAAGGAAAGTTATTATTATTGACTTGAGCCGGGGTCCAATTGTTGAAATGTTATTATTGTTATTAGGCATGGGGGAAAAAAAGTTGTACTCACTCATTTGGTTTGGGGCATTAAGAATGAACAATAAGTACTTATAGACTTTTATATTTATTTCAAACAATTTATTATTTCCAATGCATAAAATATCAAATCTTCATCCACAATTCCTACCAGCACCAAACCAACTCAAGTAATTACTTTTCACCACCCAAAACCAACGACTAAAAACTAAATAATAAATTATCTTTTATTTATCTAGGTTCCGTGCGCGCGTAAGGCATGTGCGCACGCACGACAACAAGTAGTAATCTACATATTATTTTTGGGTATTTTAGATTATACGGAAATTTGAAGCACGCAAAAGAGTTTGCACAGACTTTTTCCTGCCCACCTGATTCTCCAATGAATCCCGTTAATAAGTGTACATTTTATAAATAATTATTTTATAAGCACTGTTTTTATTAAACAGGTTTTTTATCAAATACTAAAAAACATTTGACTTTACCTTATATTTTTATTTTTTTAATATACAAAAAAAAATTTTAGCCCTTTATTCATTTCCTCAATAAAATTCTAAAAATTTAAAATTTTGATATTTGGATTTTTAATATAATTAACCATTTTTACAATATTACATCTGGTGCATTTGTAGATTACATATAATTTTAAAAAATTTCTATCTAACTTCATATATTTAATCGAATTTGCCTTTGAAAATTGTCCCAAATGTTTTTAACATTGAACTAAGATTTTTCATTTAAAAATTATTTTTAAAGGTAAAAATTAATTTTAAAGGGACAATCAAACGTGCTTTATTATATTAAAAAACTTAATTTTTTACTACTTGGATAAAAAAAAATGGGACGAAGCTGTTTATAAAAAATCAAATAAATTAGTTGCTTATAATCTAATTATACAGTAAGTTTTTGCATCTAACAATAATGATCGATTGAAACTAAAATATAATTTATAGAAATTAATGCCAATATTTTCAATTTTGATGTTTTAATCTTAAACAAATGTAATTCAATTTTGTTTTTTTTTTATTTTTATTGGAGTTGGGTTTTCTTATAAAATAAATAAATTTATGTTTGAATTATTTTATAGTGGTATATTATATATTTTTAAAAAAGTCATTGAAATTTTGGAAATTATCACATTCCTTCAGAAATCGCCTTTACCCTGCCAAATTAGTGTAAATTTGTAGTTTTTGTTTTTTTAAACTTTCAATATTCAAGTAACAGATCAAAAGAGCCGTTGTGCCTTTAGATGCTTTTAAAATTTATCTATTCTATGAATTAAAAAAAAATCCTGTTTGAAAATGCTATTTAAATTGACTAAATGAATGCACAGCTTTCAAATAATTTAAAGTTTATTGCGCCAGATGGTCAATGTGACCTGTCGGTTTCCATTATTTAGGCGAGTCGGCTCTATTTACAAAAGCAAGGCATTTGTAATATAATGTTACTAATAATTTTGTTAAATTTTTATACGATTACAAAGATGCGTTTTCTAATCTATTTAGCAATTTTTCTACAAGTTTGTTATTTGGCTTTACAACGTCGAGTTGTGAGGCCACATTTTCTTCTTTAAGGATAATAACTTCTAGTAGGCTGGCAAGTAGTGACCTGCTCAAAGGTGATTTAGTCTTTTTAGGACACAAAAAATCCATAACTGGGGCGTTGAATTTTGATAGTTTTATAGCAAAAAATTGTTAAATTAATACAAACTGCTCATAATCAACTAATTATTGCTTACTATTTTAAAACATGGTTGCAATTTCTTTTATGCGCATTTAACGTTTAAGTTCATGTTTTATCTAAATTACCCTAATAAATTACTAGTTATATATAACCAATGTTTCATATATATTCTATAAGCATACTTATAAAATTTTTCATATCTTATTTTACTATTCATTTTCTAAAATCCAAAGTTTTTTATAACACTGGACAAAAAAAAAACCTACATCCACAATTTTTTGAGGGTTTTGTAGAGAATTTTCTTGCGATAACGATCCCGGGTTTAGTTTTTTTTCTAAGGCCTCCAAATTTTATTAAACCGCGTCCAAAGTTCAGAAAAAAATTTAAAAATTTTTTTTTACTATTAATTCTACAAAAAATCTATTGGCATACTCAGATTCCTTATAAAAAAACATATCTAAAAAAGGTTATTACATAAATTTTTAGCAATTTACTTTCAAGTTATTTAGGATCAAAAAACGGAGTTTATGACAAAAACCACTAATTTTACAAAAATGTAAAAATAAAAAAAAATTAAATATAAAAAAAAAATTTAAACCCCTTACGTTAATAATGAATGTTTTCGTTATCTAAATATATTTTTAAACTTTTGTTACTACCCATAGGTTTTATGATATAGAAGCCCAAAATACCCCCAAAATTGAAAAATCTCAACTTTGACACCAAATAACTAAAAATCTGAGGCCTTGGCTAAAATTCTAATTTCATATTCGTGATCAGCGCCAAAAACTTGACCAAAACCATAGTTGCCATAAATGTAGCTTAGGGTCGCCCTAAATTTGTTGTCCAGTGTAATTCATTTCATTCATATATATCGTATTTTTATTTTTCATGCGCTTTGACACCAAATGATAAAATTATATTTACAATTAATTTAAATCTTATATTTGTTAAACAATTGATATTAGTAAAAACAATTAATTTGAATTCACATATTCAATTTATAAACGCAATCATATTTTTTGTTTTATGAATATTATAAATTACTAGTAATTTGTTAAAAGTAAATACTTTGAACATGGATTTTCTGCCCCCCCCCCACGAGTTTTCCCTGCCACCCCACGAGTTTTTTTTGCTTCCCCAAAAAGCTAGAATCGGGCCTGTTATTGATTAAACTAAAACAAATTTTAGACAAGCTTAAGCATCATTTGTGGCAACTATTGTTTTTGGCCAAGATTTTGGTACATATTACGAATATGAACCTAGAATTTTAGCCAATGCCTAGATTTTTAGTTATTCAGTGTCAAAGTTGAGATTTTTCTATTTTGGGGGTATTTTGTGCTTCTATATCTTAAAGCTTATGGGTAGTGACAAAAGTTTAATACATTTAGATTACAAATTATAAACGTTAGGTGTATAATTTTTTTCATATACTTAATTTATTTTTATTTTTTTATTTTTATAATATTAGTGGTTTTCCTCATAAAATCCGTTTTTTGATCCTAAATAACTTGAAAGTAAATTGCTAATACTTGGCACCTTTTTTAGATGAGTTTTTTATGAGGAATCTGAATGATTTTTCGATAAATTAATAGTTGGGAAATATTATTAATTGCTTTTTTAAACTTTGGAGGCGGTTAAAAAAAATTAAAGGAATTGGGAAAAAATAAACCCGATATCGTTATCGCAAGAAAATTCTCTACAAAACACTTTTAACCGTTCATGTTGTTTTTTGTTTTCCATTGTTATAGATATAGTATGCGCTAAAATTTACTTTACGCAATTTAGATTTAGCAATGTTAATCAAAATTTATTTTAGGCAAGGCCAACCCCTAAATAAATGCACCAAAAATCGATCATGGCGCTTCCAGGCCCTAGGTTGCTTATTTGGGCCTTGGTTCCATCTTAACCTTATTTTTCGACGTTCAAAACATTCTGGTAATTACTGATATTTGGTATAACCTTAAGAAATCTTTACTTTGGCTATTTTATTTCCAAGGAGTAAAATTTAGAATTAGCTTTACAAGGAATTACATTTAATATTAGCAAATACACCAAAAAAAATAAGTGATATATTTCGCTTGTGTTAACTTTTTAACTCTAGTTAAAATCGCCACTGACGCTTTTTTTATATTTAGCAAAATTTCTATTAGGGCCCGTTCAGTCATACCTATTTTTTAAAAAAAAATTTAACCTTTTGTCACGCATTTTAACAACAAGTCAATCATTGTTAATAGCTTTTAAATAGTTTTTCTGTTTGAAAAAAATAAAACGAGTCTGGACGCGCCCTTAAAAATAAAATATCCGTCGTGCTAGCATCATATTTTTTATAGGGCACTTACAAAGATTCGTAAAATTTATTTTGTAAACAATCACGAATTTTCAAGTTGCGCCCAATTCAATTTATGCGCTAAAATGCTTTTTTAATTAAAAATATAATAAAGTTTGTAAAATTTTACGAAAACAACTTTGCACGTGGCCAAATAGAGTCTTTCAATTAATTGTATATCAAAAGCAATTAAATTTTATTTTATTATGACGCCTTTATATCGCTTAACTCTTTCCAACCATTTGGGGAGTGCCTAATCTTTCATACTTTTTCTTCAGCATTTCGTTCTAATATTTAGAAAGCCTAAAAACAATTTATTGCTCTTTGCAGATTGATAAATTTTCTATTTCCGTTCCAGCAATTCCGGTTTTAATTACCGAAACAAAAAATTGTTCGATGTCACGTGGGTGGTAAGGCAAAGGCGGGCATTTAAAATCGTATGCTATGACATTGTTAGACGTATACAAGCCAGGGGTTGTGCTGGGCGACGTTTCAAAACCTATTTAAAAACATGAAGAAACTTAGCGTTATTAACTGCAATCCTTTTAAAAAAATTGTTCAAATTTCTAAAATTGTAATTCTAAACTAAGTGTACTTGTTTATATAATTTGATGTAGTAAGATATTTTCAAATTTAGGACCATTAAGTATTTCAAAATTTATAGTTACACATAGAAAACTGATATTTTTGATTTACAAAATCTTTTTGAAATGCTTCAAATTATGAAGAAAATTTCAATAAATATGTTAAAACAAATATAAAAACAAGTATTGAAAAAAATCTCTTTATATCTAAAACAGCTAAACTGCTTTTAATAATATTGCTAGTAATATTCCAATACATCTTCTTTAGGTGTGGGTGCCAAATATTTCTTATATAAATGATGGATGTGTTTGATATACAATTATGTTTCTTAATTTGAGATATGTAAGTTACAAGGGAAATTATAAAAAAAATTTTTATATGTTCCTATATAAACATAATCTCGAGGTCGCAAAATCTGTCAATTAGATCATATACCAAAAATAAAAAAAGAAATTTAAGTTGATATATGAAGGGCTCTCGTGTAGATTTTTTTTCTGAGATGTCTAATTTTTTATTTTGGGATCATTGATTTTTGTCGACCTGTTTAATAACCATGCTATCAAATTATAATTGAAATCTTTAATCAATGAATATAAGTATGGTAACCTGGCCCCTTTTTCTTCTCTTCGATTGAATTGGGAGCGCATCTACAAAATATTTTGATTGTCATCCCTTTTGTTTCACCGTAATCGGCAATGTAAAATTTAAAGCCTTTTACAATAACTTTGAGTCTCACCTGTAGCAAAAGCAAAAAATTTTGTAAAGGCAAAGGTTATTTGTTGATATAGCTGCTATATATTTCTTTCTTTAATATTAAAACAAAACTTTGAGGCTTTGCTAAAATAAGCTATTTTGGTTAAACCCTAACCAGCTTATTTCGGCTGAATAGGCTGCTAATTAGGAAGTGAAATTAAATCGATTTTGTTCATGTCAGGAACTTAGGTAGAAACAAAAAATATATATGAGATGATACCATCAACGGATACCTTTTTAATATCAAACATTATGTTATTTGACATTGATTGAACATATGCAAAAGACTATATTGGTAGTGTGAAAATCCCCTAGCCGGCCTCAATGAGATACCAACCCGCATGGTAGGGTGAGAAATTTGTAACGCGAAAGTTACACTGGGATCTATACAACTTAAATTTATAAAACAATCTCTAGAGTTTTTAAGCTATGAACTTTATTTATTTATAATGAGGGAAATGTGCTTTTCACACAGGTTAACAAACTTTTGATAGTTAGGAGCCATCTAAAAAAATTTCATCCGTTTGTTGTTTTTATTGATCAATCTTAATTACTCAGCTCTAAATATTAAATTTATAAAAAAATGAAAAAATAATAAAGATTTAAAAATAAAATAAAATTTAATTTATGTATGTTATTCACAACAGTTTAATTTAAACTTTAAATAGTATTTTCATCAAAACTAATAGTATATTATGTCGTATTTAAGTTTGAGCTCGATTGTGTTTTATTTAATTGATGTAAAAACTTGATAAACTATAAAACTTTAATATTCATTATTTGAAATGATAATTATGAATTACAGATTTCAATAAAAAATGGATTCTTAATTTTTTCGGGTATTTTTGAGGCCGTAGAATCTGTTAAAAAGGCCATATTTCGGTGTACGTCCAAGGAGCCAAAGGATGAAGAAACTAAGAAAAACAAAGAAATTATATGAGATTAGGATCATTGGGATGCATTTTTTGTGTTTTGATAAAATATATTCTGGATATTTGTAGACCTGTATATATACCTAAAATGTTATAATTAATGTATATTGTAAAATAAATTAAACACAAAGTAGTAAAAAAATTAAAGAATGGAAATTTTTTATTTTTCTTTATTACAATAAATAAATCTTGCCAATAAACTAATGTATCAATAATATGATCAATTTTGTTTAGGTAGGTCTGGCAGAACATTTTTAGAAAGATAAAAAAATATTTTGAATAAAAACTAGATATTTTAAGGAAAAAAAAGTAATTCTTATTATCAAAATACATTTTATATATTGCCATGTAGGGTTCGTAAGAGCAATTCAATTTTTTTAATTTCAAAAAAATTTTGTTAGACTTAGACCAAATTTTAATAGTTTTGTTTAATATATATTTAAGAATCAGCAAATTTTGGCCAGTATTATAAAATTTTTGTGAAGATATTCACATTTTAAGTGTTGGGATCCATACCCTACACTGCCAATTGTAAATAAATCAGTTTTGGAAGTTAATTGTATTTTTCTGTAAAGTTATTTTATATAAATACACCGCAAACCATTAGCTTAAGACTCGAATGCCATCAAAGGGCTATATTTGTGGAAAAAATTTTGTTTATATAAAACTCAAAAAAATGTAATAATGGGCAGCACCTGGTGTTTAATCTCGTTCTTTTTTCCATCAAGAAAGCAGGTCTCAATGCAGGTGTCATCGTCATGTTGACAAAGTCTCACTTTTACGACACTTGAAGGTTTTCCCGCTACTTGGAAATAAAGGAAAAGTGCTTGCAAAATTTAAGGACACCAATGAGTTTAGTTAATGGATTATGATAAGAGGTGTGGATTAGAATAAACCCTAGAAGATATAACCACCCAAAGTGAGGAAATCTTTTTCCCAGCACGGCAAACATAAATAAAAATTTACTAAAGTGATGGTCTCATATGCCAGTTTTGTAGTTACTTCCGCCTTTGGCTATTTAGACCCGTCCATAACAAAAAATGGTCTTTTTAAACAAATTGACAAATTTTGTTACCTCGACAATATTCTATATAAAAAAAATTAAAATATTTTTATTTTTACACAAAAATACCTTATAACTAATATTTTTTCATATTTTGAGAAATAAAATTTCTAATTAAAACAAACTCTCACATCAACATTTTTTACAATATGGCACCTCAACCTAAATGTGGCTTAATTACGACGATGAATAAAAATATTTTAGTATTTAGTTTAGAGTTTTACTTTTTAAATGCAAAAATAATTTTTTACAATATTTTATTTGTTTCTTTTTTGTATTTTAACATTTTTTTATATTCTTTAATGCTTATCGGTAACATAATATGTTTTAAAAAAACAGTTAACGAATTTGAAAATATTTGAGATGACTGATTTTATCTCTGTAGTTAGCACATAAATCTCAAAAATTTGTTGACCTGTGTAATATAGGATTCTTCTATCCTTAATTAAAAACAATTATCCAGGTAGAGTCTAGCCATTTTTAGTTTTAGCGGGTGATCCCGCTGGTAAATGAGATTAAACGCACGACGGTGATCTAGTTTTTAGACCCAAATCTCTGAATCAAATATAAATCATCTTTTATAGCTACCTCTTGGATCTTTGCTCGTGGATCGAGAAAAACTGCGTGGAGTGAGCTTTAGTCTATCAACGGTTGCCAAATCTTCTTGATCAGCCAAAAGATCATTCGCTCTTACCCGGATTTCGACTGAGCCATAATTATCGTCGAACATAAATTCGCCTGCATTTGCCAAGCCGCTGGATTGTTCAAATTTTATGATGCCCGTTATAACAACCGGGTGGTCCTTATCTGAGAAAAAATAAATTATTTTTACAAAATTTTTATTCATCACATTGCTTGCTTTATTTTTGTAAAAAATATAAAAAATAAATAATTGATATTGGTATATGGGGGGCCACGCAAAAAGACAAATTTCTACCTCACGGATGTTTAGTCTTATGGAATTTAAAATAAAATTACTTTATTACCTTAATGATAAAACATGTATGATGAATTTTTTCAAGATCATATTAACTTATTTATCCATTATCCAAAAAGTGTGGATCGTTGCCTAGAAAATTTGGCAAAAAGGAAACCAGTTTTGCAACCTGCAGACTCTTTAACTAAAAAATAATAAACAACTTTATTTTACCTCCGTTTGTTCTAAAATAATAAAATATTAAGTTGTATTAAGTTATAACATCAATATTTAGCTTTTACAAAATTTTGAATCACAACCTATGTCGCCACGGTATTTTTAATGGGTCGGAACAAAAACATATTAAAATTAAAATCACAGCTGGGCTCTTAAATGTTATACAATGTTTTTCATTTTTAAATCTCAATTTTTTTAATATTTTTTATTAATTTTTAATGTTTATAGAAGGCGTTTTGAAAAAAAAACGTGTTTTTAATAACCGATTGATAGTTGCCTTGACATGCTTTTATCTAAATATTTTAGTGTTATAAATTAACGTTAATGTAGACATCTCCACGCACCTATTGCCCTATAAGGTGCTTTAGTTTGGACAAATCCCATCATGGTGGGGTTTACTAGCGCAACTGATTCGTTAGTTGACGGAGTTTTGGGGAATTTAAATTTATTCGTGCTTGGTGCGTCTTTGCCCAACTCACCATCTGACGGGTGTTCCATGAAAGGCACCTCGAAGGCTCCTTTAATGACCCACAAGGAAGGTATCCATTGCGAAGAGTTAATCAATTTAACCAGGTTAACCAAATCGTCTGTGGAACTTTCCACCTCATCGTCCGTTCCGTCAGCCAGTGGAGTAATTGGCAAGTCTTTCTCATCAGCTTTTAAGGTTAAATGTTAAATATATCACTCTGGGGACCAGACCAGAGTTTTCATTCACGTTCTTAGAAGTTTTAAAAATTTATTTTTTTCTTGACATAATTGAAAATCCGCAAATCTTGATTAGATTTTTATTAGACCAAGTGCAGGTGAGTATTGTGTTCGGAAAATTTAAAAAAGTTTGATAATTTTGCATATTTTATCTTTTTACAAATTTTTTGGAATTTTTTATTTGAGAAATAGAACTTTGTGTGCATACACTAAATTTAGCAACCTTTAAAAAATTTTTAAAAATTTTACAAAAATAAAAACTAACTTTGTACATGGCCTTAATCAAAAAAAAAAAATTTTAAATAAGCGTATTTATTGGCATATGCCAAATTTTCAGCAAAACAATTTTTTAACGTATGCGAGAAAGTTTACATTTATATTAAATTTATTTAATATCAGTTATATATTAATTTTTGTTAATTTAAAATGAGATAGGCCACTACTAAAATCCGGTTTATGTTGATAATTAATTTCAAAAATATCCACAAGCATCTCTTACATTTAGGAAATTTAAATATTAACGGGTAAGCATCGCGTGTATTCCAAATTTGATTGTCAATTCCTCTCGACGGTGACAATGCAGGCACGGGTTCGTAAAACTCGGTAGCGAGGACAACGTCCTGCGGAGCAGGATGAGACCCTTCCTGCCATGGTTGAAGCTTTAATCTACGCCTATTTAACATGATTGTAAATTTTGTTGCGCAGTAGAGTAATAACAAAAACCATTATAAAATAGAAATTGAGGGGAAAGTAAAAAAATGTTAATAAAAATGCTGCAACAATCATAATTTATTTAAGATGTTTAAATTTAAGCATAGTATTTTGAAAATGTCCACAACAATAAAATTTAAATTTCTAGGAGAAATAAACGGGAAATAAACAGGGTTTCTTAGTTGTCAAAAACGGTCTCATTTTCCCTTAGCTCCTACCACAACTGGATGTATTATGTTTCAAAAAATAAAGTTTTATGTCGAAAAAATGGTGTTTAAGGACCTCAAAAAAATTAAAAATATGGGTCACTTTATACAACCTTATATTTCTCAGACTCAACTGACATTGGGCGTCCGTTTATGGCCAAATCTTTCGTATAGGGGAAAATGCGTTTTCTAAGGACCATTATTTAAAGATTTTAAGAAGTCAACGCTTAAGGGCATATTATCCATTTTTCTTTACACAAATATTTCCTTTATTGTTGTTATACATAAAAGGGGCGCCTGAAATTATTAAGGCTTTTTACGCTGGATACAAACCCTTTATAATAATCATATGGTGGACATTTAATATGTATTTTTTAGTGTTTTATCGCACTTTTCTTCTAGGGTCTAACATTAAATTCTTATAGGATATGTTTTCAAAATTTAGAAGTGTAGCCGCAATCCAAATTACTTAAAGCATCATTTATATATTCCAATAGCCCCTTCACCAAATGAGGTTCTGTGCTCATTGGGGTATGACGATTGTAAGTGGAATTCGATTCGTTTTAAATTTCAGCCTCAATTTATATTTATTCAGTTCATTTGTTGGAGGCAAGCCATCATATCCATATCCAATATCAAGTGTGGTTACAAGTAAATCTGTTAAAAATATTATGTGCATTAGTATATTTCATATTATTTTTGTATTTTGCTATTTTATTGTTTGCATAAATAAAAATGTAATGTATAATAAACAAAATATAAAGAAAATTATAGAACACAAATGTACACTAAAAACACAATTTGAAAAATTCAATGGATGTAGATGTGAATTAATGACTGTTAGATGCAAATTACTTATAAGAGAGCAAGAAAATTAAAAATAAATTAAATAAGAAAAATAAAAAATAATAATTTATTTAATTAATGTAGAAAGTTCTTTTATACCTTAAAATAAAGACCTTTATATTTTAAAGAACTAAACTGTTCGACCAAATCAATCCCAGATGCTCCTGCCGGAGCATTCATATCTCTCAATTCACGTCCATTGAGCATAACCTATGCTTGCGAAAAAATGCCCAACCTCAAACTCATTGGCATAACTAACAGATTATGTCGAAAAGATGGAACATGGTCCGGTTTGCCACCCTTTTGTGGTAAGGATTTTATTTTTAGCTATAAGAGTCATACCAAGTAAAAAATTATTAAGTATAGTTTGACCGAAAGAATAAATATCGATTCGCAAACATATAACAGTAAATCCTTTTTCATACAGCGTTTGATGTCGTAAATGAGGAAACTCACTTGCTTGGTTGTTTGAGAGATCTTTCTTCAAATCGTGTTGGTTCAATAAAAGACGCTGAAAATCCAGATTATGCATCATTGCCACCGACGAATCATGCAAATATAAATACGCCACGGCGTGGCAACCTTAATATTAAATCCAAACCATACGTTTGCCAATCTAACGCTCCTTTCAATGCCCAATCACGGCGGATAAGCCTAACGAATGAGTTGCCTTTGTTCAAAACATCAGGTAATAAATACAACGTATTCCAAACAAATTTAAACAACGTAATATCAGAGTTAGAGCACTTGCATCAATTATGGCAACTATCGTTTTTGTCAAGTTTTGGTCGCTATGTCCGAATACGCAAAAGATATTTTTTATTTAACGTCTAAAATGAGATATTTCTTGAAATATTTTTTATATACTATAATGTGGGAAGGTTTCTAACCGGTCAAACAGTTATCTCACGACTTTCTTGTGAATAAAATTGTGTAAATAAAGTTGGATTTTTTAGGTGTACTCAACCCTTGGTCTTTAGTTGATTTAAAATCCATACATAGTGTGATAGGAATCGATGCATATCCATCGGCAGAAAATTCTCTGGCATCCAAGCTCACTTATTTAAAACAAGTTGATGGGTCAGATCAAGCAATTATAAAAGGTATTTTATATGTCAATGAAATGCAATTTTTGTTATTTTTAACATTAAAATTCTATTTGTTTTTTATTTTAGGCCACGTTCAAATTATTCTCGTGAATTTTTCAAAATTTTAAATATTTTCTATAATTTCTTTTTAATATTTTTAAGTAGTATTTTGTTCTTATATAAATTTGTCAGCAGTTTAATGAATTCATTTGCAAATTAAAATACATAGAAAATTTGGATATTTTAAACATAAAAACCAAATTTGCGCGTGGCCTTTAAGCAATTTCAGCTTTTATAAATAATAACTCTCTTTTAAGTGTGGCACAATTTGGAATTCCGGGTTGGCAATAATATCGATTTCCGTCAAAACCCATTGTGTCAAGTAATCCGAGATATTATAGGTAAACACTTAGCATATTAACGCTATCTAAACTCCTTCAATTAATTTTTTACCAATTTTTGGGCCAGGTTCAATTTCATTTTTCTAAAAAATGAGCATTAAAACACACAGGTTTTTGCTTATATATAGGCATTTTGCATTATTGTCTGGGCGGCATTGTTAGAAAGAATTAAAAGTACGTTTTTAATCAAAAATACCATTGTATAAGAATTTTAATCCATTTTTATACATGGTAAATTTAAAATTTTGAATATACTTTATTTTATTATCCTAATTTTAATTTTTTCGACTATTCTTAATATTTTAGGGGAGTTCTAAACTTAACCAAAATTTTTATAAGGTCTGAGACCTAGATACCTCAAACTTGTGAAAATCTGTTCAATAAATAGGATATTAATATTCGATAATTGTAATTTAGTACCTTTTATTGCTGTCAAAAGGTTATCATGGCTTGGATTTATATATTTAACTAAAAAAGGTTATATGAATAGGTCATTTACTTAAGAAACATCCAATTCAAATATCTTTATTATTTCTTGCCAGATAGTCAATCTAAGGTAACCGTCTATTGCGCCAGACCCATGCCAGGAAGGTACGTGAGCATACAGATGATTAATGTAAACTCAAATGGAACTGCCATTATCATCCGAATTAATCCTAACCGAATCCCGGTCACGGTAAAGCAAAGAATAGCATCTTTAAAAGTTCCTTCTCATAACGCAAGCACATCAAAGAACGTGTCACGACGGCCTGAAATCCAATTTAAAAAAGCTTTAAACTTTGCTTTTTATAAAATATCGGTGTGGGAAAAATACAGGGAAGGTATAAGCATTGATTGAATATCAGTTTTTAGTCTAAAATTAATTTTTTTCCTAACTAGTGAATATGATTTCTCCTTCTTAGATTTAATATCTAGCATAGATATCCCAATTCAGCTCTATTTTAAAATTTCTTTCAGAGCTTAAGCGAGAGGATATTTCTAAAAGTATTCCAACAATGGGTCTAATGGTAACCGATCACCACTCACATCCGGCAACTCATTCTTCAACACCCATGAAAACAATATTAAGTGATCGCTACTATGGAAACACATCTATTGGTTTTTATTTAAATCAAGTTTCTACTACTAGTACAGGTGTCATAGCGAATTTTGTAAAACGGATAGTGGAATCAGTGGACGAAAGTGACACAGATGATACCACGTTATCAGTTGTAATGAACTCTAAGGATATTGACTTTAACAAGAGGACACATACTATAGCTCAAAAGGAAGAAGCAAATGTAAGATCTCATGAAAGTTACATAGAACCAACCTTTCACTCAAACTCGGATTTAGATTTCATCACGGAATATTCTTCAGAGAGTCAAAATGAATCATTTCCTGATACGTTTTTGAATTTCAAACGGTATTACAAAGGTATGGTTATTAATTTACTCTGGAAGTTCTTTTTAAAATTAAATTAGTCGATGGCAGGTTAAAGAAGGCCATAATTTATTTTAAAAAAACTCTTGTTATGGTTCGATGATTATTATTATGATGCGAGCGTAAAATAAAAAACTTTGGCTTTAGCGACAATGTTAGGGCTGCATAGTTAATTTCATATTATAGTGTATTATTTTCTATGCTGGCAATTGTATCTTAATTGTTATATAAAATTATTTAAAAGTTAAAATTATTTGATTGGGTGTCAAATTTAACAAGCATTTCAAATTTGAGGAAGGAGACAAGGACGTAAAAGCATAACGCAATTAACAGATAGGACAATAGTTATTTGCTTCTAGGGCCTTGAACAATTGTAATTAGAAACGACAGAATGCATGCCCTAGGATAATTGTTGTTGTTTATTGCCCCACGAAAGGAAGATATTGATACCATTTGTGTTCTCTATAGAGAATAATAGCTTCACGGCGTGAACGCGGTATCATTAGAGCCGCCCTAGGATAATTAGCTAATGCCTTGATTTCCTTAATGTTAAAATATATATTATAGTTTTGTTGTGCGGAATACTAGCCATCTTTATCATAATCGTTTCAGTAGCCCTAGCCGCGACTATAAAATACAAGGTCCAACAACACAGGTATTTTTTTTTACTCAAGATTTGCTCTTTCAAATAATTTAAAATTTGGAATTTTTAGCCAATGAGGCAAATCTGAATTGAAAAAATTTTTAGTTCGCGTATTGTAAGTTTAGCCTATCTATTTTGCTATTTTCTGTTTCACACCCGAATTCTTTTTATGTTTAAGTTAAATGTTCATTAAAATCAAATAACATATTTTTTGTGGTGTTTGATCACAATATTTAGACATAGAACGCGTAATAAACGTAAGAGCATATTTCAAATCGATTCCAAAAAGCCTAGAAAGAATGCCTCACTGCAAAAATCAGCTGCCAGAAAAAAAACAAGGCGTCCTAAACGTAATAGATGGAAATCGAAATTGGCAAATAGATTTACCCATTCCCGATGCCTTAAACGAATTTTTAAACGGAGCAAAGAAGCCCGCTCTCAAAAGTCAAAATTTGCTAACAAAATGGGGCAATCATATACGGGTCAAGGATCAGGTATTCCAGCACTTAGCATCAACGAAGAGAGATACTACAAGAAAAAGCAAAAAAGGTCGAGGGCGAAAGGCAACAATTTTGCGGCCTCGCCGGTAGAAAATTTTCCGAAAAATAAGAGGCACAAAAAGCATTCTTCCACGCAAAGCAGCAGTGGTTTAAGTAATACGCCTGGCACTATATACGATCACGTTGAATACGCAAACTGGCCTCATAAAAGCAGTTTAGTAGTATAATTATTTCACAAATATTGATTTGGATTATAATTTATTAAATTTGGGCATATACCTTTTCCTTTATTGGAGGGCGCTATGTCTATTAGAGATTACGTTTTTTTAGATATACTCTATAGCAATTAATCTCGGCGGTATAATCTGTAACATGGCCTAGACCCTTAATACAGGGCCTCCCGTATTGGGTATAGCTTCAAAATTTTCCCCAAAAAATTGACCCTTTTTGCGAGGCATCCTAAATCATATCATAAATTGCTAGAAAATATATTTAACTCAGATGACCCACATTGGACTAAATCCCAACAAAAGGATAGCAAGATGGACAAAGGGTTAAAAAAAGAAATTTTAGATACACAAAAATCGAATCAAAACAAAGTTAGACCAAAATCAAGAACGAAGGATGCAATAAACGTCTCCAAAAAACATCATCAGGTAAAATCCGAGGATGATTATAATATAAATGATGATTGGAGTAGCGATAATGAGGGCTATCGAAGGTCACGTCATGCAACTGGTAGCAGCACCACAACGATGTATGAAGCCCTAAGAGTGTCTCCTCAAAACCAACACTACAGGCAGGTTAAAGAAATTACATTTATTACCTTATTTATAATAAAAATTGGATTTGAAGTTTTCCATATAACTTTCTTGAGATTGGTGCCACACCCATTGGGGGAATTGATTCTAATCGATCGAGTAGAGCAATAAATATTAACGTTATATATTATAATTTGCTTTTGATTTTTACCTTGTGCCCTGGGGCACTTTAAGAGTTACTATGTATTCAATTTTTCAAGTAGGCCTTCACTAATTAAAATCAAACACGATACCCGAAAGATATGGATGTTGCCCATAAGGATTTATTAGAGAAAAGCTGCCTGATGGTAGATTCTAAAGACACGAAAAGGCCCGTCACTTATCAAAAGTTTTTGCGTCTCATTGGCTAGCAGTAAAATATGAGATCGAGACTGGGTATAATTTTCCCCGCGGGTTGGCCTAAGGGACACAATCCTAAATCCCATTTGAGTTTATTAGATATAATATAAATCGGCTCAGATAACCAGTGGCAAACACTCTGTCTTAGGCGCAGGAGGTTGTTGCAAGTTTAAATCCGTGCACATTAGCTTTTTTCTTCTTAAAAATAGCATACATGCAAGCTTCTGAGTGGCCTGCTTAGGCAGTAGTCTTACGATATGTTTAAAATTAAGAGCCTAAGCTAAAAACCTAGGTCGCCGGCGTGCGAGCAAATCTTATTGGTCCCGTCGGCAATATTTATTGCTTTGCTCGGGTTAAAAGAAAGCCCTAAAGGGTATGGCGCCCCTAAGTGGGGAAAGGTATGGGGGGATACCTCAACTAATTGTTTGTTTCTTTAGATAGAATATAAGGAGTTTTTTGATGCCCTTTAATCAGCCTACCTTGCGATTCCTTATTATGTAATGCTATATATGAGCGGGAAAATGGTGTTTTGATGGTATTCAAATTACTTACATGCCTTGAGATATTTTGTTATCCAAGTTTATCGTCGTTTTTAATACGTCTAACCCTACATAAATGTTTCGGTATTATTACAAAAATTATGATGTAGGTGTGAGGAAAGATAGATAATTGGATAATTTGTCATTATGTCTTTTTTTTGTATATGGCAGGCAGCAAGTACTCGATATTCTGACAACGAAGTTTTCACCCGTGCCGTCCAACAAAGCAAATATGATCGGAATAATTGGAAGCTAGGGAAGCATAACCATAAAGCGCAAGGAATACCCCGAAAATTACCTCAGCTTAATAATAGCAAAAATAGATCAAACAATAATAATTATTACGAAAATTTTGTCGGTTTTTCAACTAGACCCTCACCGCAATCCAACAATAATATGGATTTCGAAAATGGCCAAACTCATTACTATTCTGATGATTACGTTTTAAATAAACCTCGACTGTGGTGAAAAAATAATAAGAATTCTGTTGGACAATACTAAAACATGCAAAAAAATAATACTTAAAAGGATAAATACATTTTGTCTTCCTTCATCCCCCCCCCCCCCCTTATGACAAATTATACAATTCGGCAAACTTTTTACATAGGCTTCCTAGAGTGATTCAATTTTGTTAAGCCTTACTAAAGTCAAAATTTGTAGGCCAGCTATAAACATGGTATGAAGATAATAAATTTCAAAAATAAATAAGAAAATTATATTGCTGGTCTACCGCGTTGGCTCTCAAATATTTATAGGCATGGATATAACATATTACCAAATCCGATAACCTAATTTTCTTTACATCGGGCATCGTTAAAATAAAAATGGTACTTTAGTGATTTCGTGACTCTTGCAAAACAATTTTAAACTTTATGACATTTAGCAGATTTAACATTTAAAGACCAACGTAAACTTTATTTTTAGAGAAAAATTTATATTCTCATATTATAATAAAGCCAAAATGAGACAAAATATATTTGATTACTTTTTAAAAACATGCTTTCGATGCAATTTAATTTTGAATCATTAAGGTAGCTAAAGTGTAAATACATTAAAATAGGAAAAGGGGGTAAAAATTGTTAAGTCTGAAGAACCAATCTAAATTATTACTTTTTGACTCTAATATTTTTAATCAGTTATAAAAATGCTGTAGAAACTTAATTAATATCTTTATTTCCATTTTAAAAATAGATTGGGATACAAAATAATTTATTGGCTTAAAGTATACGTTGAAACATCAAAAAAATTTTATTTCATATAAAAAATTTGATAAAAATTATTCTAAAATTTTCGATATCGCATTATTTGTCAATTTTAAAAATTGAATTATTGAGTGAGGATCTCAGTGATGTAATGAATTAAACTTTAGAGATGAGGCCATTATGTAGATTATTTCCCTAAAGTCTGATAAACTTCGCTAAAATCATGAAATTTCACCCTTATATAATACTACAAAGTAGCATACCAGATTTTGACTTACATTATTTTTTGTTTTGTAAGCCTGTGCTTAAATTACGGAAAAAATAAATAAAACTTAAAATAAGCTTTCGTACAATAAACATTTTATTTTATTGTATGTTAGCAATAAAAAGTTAATCAAAATATTTTTTTTACAAATCCAATCATGCATTAAATACTAAACCTTAAAAATATTTTTAATAAAAAGTTTTGAATTCCATATTTTTTATTATATAATTTACCACTCTTTGTTTTAAACCTTTCTGGTATAATATAATAAAAATTAGACGATATGATCATTATAACCTTAATCCGCGTCAGCCGTAACCAAAACATTAACAAAAATAATTTATTATCAAACGATTAAAAAATAATTAATATGTATGGTGTAAAAAACTTAAAAAAAATGTTTAAGTTTATGTTCATATGATAGAAAATGCATAGCGAGCACAATGAATTTTATATTATGGACATATTACACTGGAATGTCATTTATAATGGTGCGGTTTAAGTTTACCTTAAAAACAAAATTTATTTAGAGTTTAAAAAAATGTATTAAAAATATCATATTTGTATCTATAAAAAACTTTTATTATAATTATTAAATTATTTGAGGAGTAAAAAATTCAATTCACTATTTGAATAAATTGTATACCTACTAAAATGCGTTCAAAAATCTAAATGGGGAGCGGTGAATATGTTGCGACTGCGAGATCATATAGATGGATTAAAGTTGTGAAAACCAATTTAGTTATCAGATAATATAAAATCTTGAAAAAGATCAATAAAATACCATAGATTGTCGTATAACGATGTAAATGTAATATAAATAAATAGGCTAAAAGTTTGGGTTAAGATCACTGGTCTAAAAAATAAAGCTAATAAATAGTATAAAAACTTTAAAGAAAAATCAAATTTTATAAAAAAAAAATCTCGCTTAATTTAAACAAATTTTAAAAATTTAAAACCAAACGAAACACAAAGGAGGGTAGTTTTGTCATATGTAAAAGTTACAATATATTGTATATGTTAGCGTTTAATATCTATATTCTACCGGAGGAATATAGACTTTAGACGTAGGCATTTAATAAAGATTATTTATATAAATAAATGCAACCGGTTGATAGAGAGGAAGAAAAAAATATATAATGCTTTAGGTCAGAATAATTTAAGGTCTACGAGCAACCATAACGTCAGATATGCTGGTAATTCTATCATCATCTTCTTCATCGTCAATTGCACAGTCACATTCTATGGAGGCATTTCTTTGTCCCGATCTAAAATTATAGATACCACATAACAAAGTAATAAACAGAATCATATATTAGTGTCTTAGGCAAATCATTAATCTATTAAATCATTGGCAGAAAAATTTTATTTTAGAAATTGATTTATTATTTTGAAAAATGATTTATTATTATTACAATTTAACGCGGCATTTTTATTACAGGAAAATAATTTCTAGTTCGAAAATTTTTACTTTTACTTTTCACTCGTTATCGGTTTGTATCATTATTTCAATTATTTTAAATTTATCGCAAAATAAATCGATTATCTTTTTAAAACATTTTTGTGGTTTAACAACTAGCTAAATGAATCTGCAGCAAAGAACAAAAACTCTCTTTGGCTTAAATAAAACGTCCATTTTCATGCATAAACGCATTCTTATTGAAAAGCAATTAAATATAGCATATTTAGAGTAAAAAAAATTTGCCTATAAATATTTCAAAATTAAGATTAATAAATAAAGGTTATTACCCAAATTTTGATATATTCATTTAAATGCAAAAATAGGCAGGTAATTTTATATAAATAAATTAGGCAACCCCTATGGCAATGGACTAGAGATTTAAAATAACCAATGCAATAAAGACCCCTGGTGTAACTTATTTTTTAAAGTTATTTCTTTAGGACAACAATTTAAATCAAAAAAGAGGCGTTTAAATATTTGGTGTAAGGCACAGCTTAGTATACCTTCTATTCCCGTTTTTAGGCATGATCTCCTTTGCATCGATTGATCCTTCTTTGGTTATGTAATGTAAATGGTCTCTAGTTTGAGTATCAAGGTTAGTTTGAGCATTTGTGAGATTAATCATGTGGATAGAATCAGTGGTTGAATTGTGACCTGCTTAAAAAATAAAATATGCTCAAATATGTAAATTAATTTAAGAGTTATACATTAACACAACTCGACAAAAAACAATGCATGAAAACAGATTATGACACTGGAGCCCCACGGTGGCCTTTTTTCATACATATTTTTTAAATACCGAAGTTCTCCACTTGAGCTTCTTGGGTATGTATCGGAAAAATGGCTAAATTTGACTAAAATGACTGTGGATATCGATAATTTAAGAACATTGTAACACAAATTTCATGCAAAAAGGTCATTTGCTATATATATATGTTAAAGCTTAAATTTGAATATTTTTCAAAAAATTATTCTCTTACATCAACATTTAAGTCAAACAATTTGGCCAAGGATACGATATATATCGGGTTAAATAAATATACTATTTCAAGTTTGAATTTAAAAGTTAATCTGATAAATATAAAAAAAAAATTTATAATATTTAAGTTTGTAAAAAAATTTTCTTAAGGTTATAGAAATTTTCAATGTTCATAGCTGGCTTATAAAGTTTGATTATAATGGCAAATCGAAAATCCCAACATGACAGGTTTGGTAAAGTAAGCTCATAGGTCTTAAAAATTGTTAACTTGTTTCAATAATTTAAAAAATAAAAGCTAACTTTAAAAATCAGAAAATGCCCCAATGCTAAATAAAGGGTAATTATGTATATTATTTTTTGGGTGAGGAGCATTGAAATTGCTATGCGGCGACTTTCATAACCCCTAGGGCGTCTCTCCCAATACCATATGCATTGAAATGACGCCGCTTTCTTTGGAATATTATAACATGCGGTACAACCCTGGCAAAGGTAGAAGGCTAGAATCATTCATCTGCTAAAACAACGCTCCCGCTTGCCCATCTCGCGAAAGAAGCATCCCGTCAGGGCATGGCCCCATTTAGCCCTGTCAGTCGGGTACCAGGCAATCATTTAACCTAAACCACGAGCTAAAGAATTCTTGGCCAGCAAAATGACAATATATAATTATATTTAAAGAATATTCATATTAATGTTATATTATGTTTATGCAAAAACTACTGTAGTTGTAATTGTAATTATAAAAATTAAATCGATTTGTTCAAAAATAAGATACAAAACGCAAATAAAATTAATTGAGTTAAAAAACGTTTGCCTATTCGTAGTACAAAGCAACTTATATCTATCAAACGTTGTAAGTTTATAAGTTAAAAATTTATTTTTTTTACTTAAAAATCTAAATAAGTTAGGGAAAAAACGAAAGTGATATTTAAATAAAAACACAAAAATGATTTTTTATAAACACATATATATTAGATATTTTGCTTGAGGTCAAAACAATATTTTATAATTCATGTTTATGACAGGCTGAGAGAAATTCTAAAACCGAAAAAATGAATAAAAGTACATAAACTAGAACTCATTCGTATAACAAACCTTTTAATTTTTGATATTATAGATGCAAGTGAATAAATATAATATTAAAATGGGAAAACAATTAAAGTCTATAATATAAATTTATATATGTTATATGTTAGAAAATATTTTTCACCATGTTTATTGAAGGAGATATTAGCACCAGAGGAGGTCAGGAAGGAGGCATTGGCATCTCCCATACAACGTTTTTTTCGCTTTTTCTCTCGAAAATAGCGTGGAATGACATAAACTGAGATCAAAAAAGCCCCGAGGAGCAGAATGACTGAAAGTAAGAAGGCAATGCAGGCTATCAAACCTGCATACTTCCGCCGTGAGATAATTTCATACTGGGTTTCGTAAGAATCTCCTATATATGTCGAAGCTTGAGTTACAAAAATCTATATCACTTTGGATTCAATAATAGCCAAACGTAGAGAACTTTATATTGGATTAATTTTGAACCCCCTTATTTGACCCTACAAATTCTACAAATCATCCAAACTCATAAAAAATTTACCTAGGTGAAAAAAAATCACACTTTTACAAATATTGTTTGCTCAAACGCATAGATTTTTTTAACTTTTGACTAACATTGAGTAATAAAGAAATTTAAACTACATTTCAAAATTTAAGAATTAACAAACAAATATGACCAACAATTACAGTTTTCCACATTGAAATTCCTAAAGAAAAAGCGATAATTCGCAGAGATTGCTAAGAAAACTATAATAATTTTAAAACATGTAATTCTTAAAAAAAAACTTTGGGATTATTTTAAATTTTTGCAAAAATAAATAACAATTGTTTAACTTAATCTAAAATAAAAGTGTTATCAAAACAATAATAAATGTTTATATTTTAAATATTTTAGCATATAAAAGTTATTAATACGTTTAGATATAATGTAACATTAATACCTCTTCCAACAAACGAATTAAATTGTCCTGGGAAAGATAGATGACCACCAAGAGATGCAAAGGAAGGCCAGTTAGCAAACCCGTCATTCGGGTATCCTATAAAAATGTAAAATTTGTCTAAAAAACAATTTTTGAGGAGTTATACACTTTTCAGCTAAAAACATTACATGCTTTAATATAAAAAAAAAATAAATCTCTGATAAAAAAATTATTGGTTTCTGATGCTAAACCGACTTTTCCTGATTGATAAAACGATTGATAAGCTAAAGCCAGCCTTTTAACTTTTTTCCTATCAGTTTTGAATCCATGTGAATTTGAAAAATTTTGAAACTTACGTGCTTATATAGCTATGACATCTAAAATATACTTCTTGTATATCAAGCCGATAGTTTGATTTAAACATCAAGATTTTATAATTACACAGGTCTACATAAATATAAGATTCATAATTTAACCATTTAGACTAATCCTATTTTGCAAACTATTTTTTTCTTCATTCGTTCTTTCAATGATATTTTCCTGTTTGAATAAAATTTTTATTCGAGACTCAAAATTTTATAATTTTCAAATATTTGCTTTGATAAATATAGATTTCAAAAGTTAAGATTTAGAGCCTTGTAAAAGTACAAATCCCACTATGTTTAGATGAGGCCTTTGGTTTAAAATTTCTATACGATTGTTTGGTGTAATTTAAATGTGGTAAAATTTAACAAAAATTAAGGCAAATATACCTTTAGGCGTCAGAAGTGAAGGAACAAATATATTCCATAAGCCCATAAACTGTCCCCGGTAATTGTTTCCAATCTTAAGGCTATAATCGTATTTTAAATTGTCTTGTGGAAAGGGGAATCGATTCGTTAGATTGGTTGTCGAAAAAACGTGCAAATAAGAGTAATCAGCTGATTGGTGTGGAGGCCATCTTATGTTGGCAAATGGATAAGTTAAAGCATGTGTTGATGTCGTTTGTCTCCTCTTTCTCCTGTGAAATAGTTGATAAACTCTACCACCAACGTTGATGTGAGAATCAAAGGCCACTGGAGGCGCTGGGTTCCTAACAATTCGTTTATATGTTTTAAAATTAGAAAACAAAAAACTATGTTTATAAGTAGTGGACCACATATAAGAAATTTATAAATTAACTCGTAAACAAAAATAATTATAAATTCCTCTAGATTTTTCAGATCATAATCTCTTAAGTGTAAAATGAAAATGCATTTATCTATTTTACAAGCTTAGACGCTCATATTTCCAGATAATGGTTTAACAATTAAATTGCATAAAATAAATTCTAACAAATTTATAAAATTATTAAAAGAACAAAAAATTTTTACTTATATTTAACAAAGTTTTCTAACGCGGTTAACATAACAAGCGAAACGGCTCGGTCAGTCTCAGTGAAATTAGAGACGAAAGATTGAATATGGTTAATGGGCCATAATTGGTGATTTAAAAACGGGGTTCCAAACATAAATGGGAGGTCAGTTCCATGCCCAACACCTTTAAAATTAATAAAATAGAAAAAAAATCATGCAAAATGTTATTTCAATTGCAGTGAACAGATATTGTAAATTTATATATAGCTGCTTTTAATAGTTATTATTAGAATTTAGACAAAATTAGGAAAGAATAAACAAATAAAAGGTAATAATTGATTTAGTTTTTTTAGAGGTATTTTTTGAAATTAAATTAATATAATGATTTTAGTATTTTAACTGTTTTACTAATAAAAATTGCTAGCTAAACCTTGCCATCTTTCGAGTAAAGTCAATTCTGGACGGTAATCAAAAAGATATTGATAAATTTTTCCACCTTGAGCCACATAAGTTTTAGAGAACTTATCGAGAGGTGCTACAAATTGGTTATCTGTTGTCATCTAAAAAAAGATTAGTGAACATGAAAACCCTTAAAATTATTTTACATATCTTTAAAAATAGGCGACCTTCAAAAGTGACATTTAAAAATTTCAGATATAAATTTAAACATATATACTTGTAGATTCCTAAATATGATTAAAATTCATCATAAATTTATAAGGTTGTTAAAAACAATCATAAAAACTTTTATGAATTTGGATTGTTTAATAATCATAATCATTGATTATGACGGACAATGTTGGATAGGTAACCAGAAAAATAAAATTAACAATATTCTAACAAAGAAACTATATGATGATGAAGTTCAGAAAAACCAATTTATTTGCGAGAAATTTGTAATAATGAATAAAGCCAAAAGAGCAAAGTAGCATGTGTATTCATCATTTGACTAAGGCAAAAACATAACACAAAATGCAAATTAATCTTTAAAGCCACAACAAATCTCAATTACTTTTGTGTGCCCTACAAGGATTGAAGCGCTTCAACCTAACAATTTTTTAACACTATATCTATCTTCCTCATAATGAGCCATATAAACGATTAGCACCTTATGTGAAGGTATATGATGTTTGAAACAATGTACAAAAGGCTTACCTGTACGTATGCCATCTTCAGGAGAGTTAAATTATGTAGACTATGACCAGGAAAATATACGGAAGAAAATAATTTGGTTAGGATATCATTGTTACGGGCCATTATTTGGGCTGTTTGAGTGAGTGAATGAATTTGCGAAGCGCTCCCAATTAACGGGTTATTGTTGCTTGACCAAATAGTCTGAGCGAGGTGTGCAATAATAGGGCCTTCGGGTCGACTCACGTTTTGAGCGTACAGAAAATCGCGGACAGCTGATACAAAGTTATCTGGGGGCTCGTGAGAATGTGATGTTGTAGACGCGGTAAAATTGGCTGTATGTAATGAAAATAAAATGGTCTGCTGGCTTCGCCAATTAAATAAATTAAAACACCAATCCCTACCAACGACACTAAAGATACGGATTATATTAATATTTATGTGACCAGCTTTAAGCATTTTGCATATTTATAATACTTTCATTATCATTTCATGTTTAAGTTTCCTTTCCAACAAATAAAAATGCAAAATCTATACATTGTTATTGATTACAGCAACTGCATTACAATGGCTTATGTGTAAAGTAAGTCAATAACAAAAATGCTCAAATAAATAGTAATTTTAATTTAAATATTCATTGGTGATGTAAGTGAATTAAAAAAATAACCTTTATAGTCAATTGCCCAATTTAGTAACGGGGAGTAATCAGGAACTGTATGCGAAACATATAGATATACAATACAATAAAGTTAAAAATATAAAAAAAATTTATAAAGCCTTATAATCAGAGCTGGGAAAATGCCCATTTTTGGGTCAAACTCATTTTTTTATTTTTCAAAATTTAGGAAAAATAAACGGTTTTAGCTTTAATCAAAAAAATATTTATAAAATTTAAGATTTTTTCCTTATAATCTGTATTTATTTATAATTGATTTTTTTAATCTGTCATAAAATTTTTAAAAAACAAAATTTTGAGCTTAGTCAAAAAATGGGTTTTTTCCCAGCTCTGCTTATAATAAATAACATAATTTTATTAAATAAAAAAACGGGCCAAGCCAAATTTTTATCTAGCCGACTTGGACAAAATATATGTTAGACGATGAACCGAGCTGGATGAGCTAATACAGGGCGCATGTAAATTTTTTTCCGTGGTTATACAATGACATTAGGTACCCACATAGTACACATTGGGGTAATTTAAGAGGCATATATAAATGAAATATTTGCAGTAATTTGAAATTACGGATTGCTGATAGAAAATTAAAAATCGGAAATTTTATATTACACTACAACAAAATTTGGACGACCTTAAGCATCATTTAATTATGGTTTTAAGTCAAGTTTAAAATGTAATTTCAAATAAACAGAATTTTAGCTAATGCCTCAGATTTTTAATAGTCCGTGCCAATGTTATAATTTTTTTTATTTTGGGGATATTTTAAGTCTGTATCTTAAAACTTGTGGGTAATAACAAAAGTTTAAATATATATTTAGATTACGGAAACACTCATTTATTAACGTAAGGCGCTTAAACTTTTCTGTAATAATTAAATTTTTTTTATTATTTCATTTTTAAAAACTAGTGGTCTTCGTCATAAAATCTGTTTTTCTAAATATCTTGAAAGTAAATTGCAAATAATTTTAAGCTATAATTGTATGTTTTTTATAAGGACGTTTAATATGCCAATAAATTATTTGGAAAATAATAGCAAAAGAAATTTGTGAATATTTTTCTGAACATTGGACGAGGTTAAAAAATTGGAGGCAATGGAAGAAAATAAACCCGAGATCGTTACGCAAGAAATTTTTTTACAAAACCCTCAGAAAATCATTTATGTTGTTTTCTTTGTTGTCCAGTGTTATCCAAGCAATAAACAATAAAACATGAAATAAGTTTAGCCGTTAAGTTAAAAAGTCCAGCTAGCTCGCAAATAAATTTAGGTAATAGTCGTAAAAATTAACGAACTATATTTATACCAAGCGATTATTAGTTACATTACATAGTAATCATGACAAAAACCTCGTAAAAATAGTGTTACTCACTTATAACGGTAGATTCTTCGTCCTTGTTAAGGCCCATTAAAATAGGAATCTTGGGGTAAGAGGCTGGAGACGAGATCAATACATCAACCGGGTCGATGGGCAAAAACGGTTTTAAGTAAGATGAACCATCAGTTGTTAAAGGAAAGTAAAATGACCCGTCAACTACGGGAGCCCAAGCTAAGGTCATTGATAAATGTCGCTGTTATGGTGTACAAAAAAAACAAATTTCAAATAGATGCTGGCATATAAATAATAATAATAAGGAAATGTAATTACAAAAGTTAACTTTAAACACTTAAATGAGAACATTTTTTCTAATAACCCTTAAAATTTGATTCAAACAAACCTCCAACCATAACAAAAGAACATTACATTCAATAAGAGCCGATTGCCAATCTGGACTTCTCCGGCAGCCAATATTTCTTGAACGCTTCGATGTCTCATGCAGTGCATCATTCTAGCGTTTTCTGCCGCCCTTTGTTTTCGCCGGTCTCCATTGCCTTAAATATATTATAAATGGATAATACTAAATAATAGATTAGTAGTCAGCTTCAAAAGTGAAAGAGAAATATTTAGGGCACGTTCAAAGTTATATTTTAAAAAAATATGAAACTAATATTTTACTTTTATAGACCTAAATAAATAATTTACTAATATTATGTAGTATATCCTTTAGTTTAATAGCGGTTTGTCAAAAATATTAAATATTTTACACATAAATTTAATCTTCCAATTTAATAACTTAGAAAAACCAAAGTTAAATTTTTTTTAAGGAAAAAACAAAGTTTTACTCGTGGTAATCTTATATATATATAGTTTAATGTACCACTAGGAGAGTAAGAACGTCCGCTTTGATATGCCTCCGAAGTTAGGACCAAATTACGGTAATCGATTTCACCGTATACGAGAAATTCAATATCTTGGTGCATTTTAAGAAAGGCCGTTAATGGCTTGGGCAGAGGTATTGAAGTCAGTGAAGCTGGCAAAGGTAAACAACCAAGACGATTTGCCACGTACCGGCTAATTGAGATAGACCGTAAAGGGTTGGCATGATAGCCCCAAGGCGAAATAGGTGTTCCACTCATACTTATGATGGATTGGAAGAGATCTGACATGCATGAGATTTGATAAACATGCAATTTATTTATGAGGACCATAGATAACAAACATATAAGGCCAACCTTTTTTCCATAAGTTATAACGTACAATTTTTGTATACATTAAGCATAATTTTAAATATTTAGATGTTTGAAACATATTTTAGAGGGGTTTCTTTTTTATAACTATTCATTTTTGGCACCACATGTTTGAAAAAAAAATTTTTTCGTATATGCAAAATATATGTCTTTATTTTTGAATTTTATAATTTGAAACAACACTTTAAATCTTAAAAATGTTGTTTTCATTACTTCGGGCACCCGAAAGGGGTGAGAGCAAATGAAGGCCGGCCGCGGAGGCACCGGCGGATTGTCCCATCAGGGTAATACGATTTGGGTCACCCCCGAAGACTCGTATGTTTGTCCGAACCCATTCGAGTGCCATCAACTGATCCCGCATTCCAAGGTTTGAAACGCCCTCCTCATCCCCGGTCGTGAAAAAACCTTTATATATATATATAGTATATACAAAGATAATTTTATATTTTAACCAATGCGTGCAAAATAAAACTTTTAATATTAAAAAATCGAAACAATATATAAGATGTAGCATAAGAACTTTTGTTAAGTCTTATATAACTGGCCAACAAATTTTTGAGATTTACTAACTACAAAGATCAAACGTGCCATCTTAGAGATTTTCAACCTACCCTTTTCTTGGTATATCAGCTAAAAACGTTGTTATTTTTAGAAAAAAAGGTAATAAAAAAGGAAAAAAAAAATAATTTTTTTTACAGCTAAAATGTTATTTTCAACTTCAAATTATATTTGTGTTAAAACCGATAATATTGTGTCAAATAATAGTTCTAAATGAAATATTCTGTATTAATTTTGTTCTGATGTAAGAGCTTGATATACTAAAACTGTTTCATTATTTTAGATTAAAAATGTAAGTTACAAGAAATTTTATATAAAAAAAATTTTTTGATTCTCTTTTTAGGGCATTTTTGCTATATTAAAGGATCTAAAAAGCCGAAGGCGAAAGAAATTAAAAAAAACTAAAAAAATATGTAAGGCCACCATGAGGATGCAGGCTTTTACGTTTTCTAAACCATTTTTTTCTAGAATTGGTATTGGTTGTTTGGTATATTTTAAGGGAAAGAAAATTTTTTTAATTATAGGCACAAGGGTCGATTAAGTCTTTTTAATATCGGGATTCGCAATCGAATGATAACTTAGCTAGATACATAAAAAATTTTAAACTTTTTGGATTAACATTTCCCCAGTTTTGCAAATAACACTGGACAACAAAAAAACAACAGAGAATTATCTTGCGATAACGATTCCGGGTTTAGTTTTTTTTCTAAGGCCTCCAATTTTTTCTAAACCGCGTCCAAAGTTCAGAAAAAAATTTAAACATTTTTTTTTACTATTAATTTAACAATACATCTATTGGCATATTCAGATTCCTCATAAGAAAAAATATCTAAAAAAAGTTATTACATAAATTTTAAGCAATTTACATTCAGGTTATTTAGGATCAAAACGGAGTTTATGACAAAAACCACTAATTTTACAAATATGAATAAATAAAAAAAATTAAATATTTGAAATAAATTTAAGCCCCTTACGTTGATACTGAATGTTTTTGTTATCTAAATATATTTTTAAACTTTTGTTACTACCCATATAGGTTTTATGATAGAGAAGCCCAAAACCCCAAATTGAAAAATCTCAACTTCGACACCGAATAACTTAAAAAGCTGAAACCTTGGCTATTATTCTGATTTCATATTTGTGATCAGCGCCAAAAACTTGACCAAAAACCGTGGTTGCCATAAATGTTGCTAGGGTGGTCTAAATTTTGTTGTCCAGTGTAATTTATTCTTATTATTATTTTTTTGCAAGGCTTCCCAAAAAAGGCCAAAATGGTAAGAAATCTTGGAACCAAAACTTTTTGGTTTTTTATACAGGCTTTGTAGCACAAATTATTCTTCAATCATTATACTTACCTAAAATACCAAGTCTATAATTGGCGGAAACTAAAACGATATCTCTCTGCACAACCATATACGGTAACCACATGTAACTGTCACCATATTGGTAAGATCCACCATGGATGTAAAATATCACAGGTTTAAGCTCAATGCCTGATCTAGCCTTGAAATACATATAAAAAACATTATGATATAAATTATAAATCTATATAAGAAAAAAAAATTAAGTCAAAATTATTTGTTCAATATTAACCATTATTTTTCATATTTGGGCTAATATTAAAATAAGAAAAATAAAGCCTAAATTAAAATTTCCTATTTTTTTAATTTTTTTTTGTCTGGCGTTTAGAAAAAGCACTTATTTTTAAAAAATAAATTATTGACAAAAAATGGGCAAGGGTAATCAGGAAAAATTTTGATATATCTTAAACAAAACAAGTTTCAAATTAAACACAACTAAAAAAGGTGTGACCTCAAGAGTGGCTCTTATAACTGAGCAACCAGTCTAAAAAAAAGTAAATGTAGGACAAAAAAAATCTATTTTTAGCTTACATTAGGTGCCCAAACATTAAGGTATAAACAATCTTCATTCATAGTATAGCCAAGCTTTTGATTTAATGATAAGGAATCCTGAGGGCACATGGGTGGAGGTTTGAAGGCCTCAAGTACATGGTTCCACCTTGACTTATAAACTGGTGGCTAGGTATTTAAAATAATTGTATTCATGTTAAAACAAAAAACTTATTCTGAATGAATATTGACAAAACAGTGTCCATCAAAAGATAAAATCATGGTCTTAGCTTTTTATAAAATAAAATATGTAAATTTAAAATTAAAGTAATTTTAAAAAAATTTAAACAGCTCACTAGGCTTTTATATTTAAATAATAAAATACTTTATAAATTAGGGCATATGAAAAAAAAATTTATAACTTTAACAGTTTAAGTACCATCATATATTTTAGAAATAGTTAATATAAAAATTTATTATTTATTAAAATGCAATTAAATAATAATATATTGTAGGTCAAGCATATGCATATTTTTATTAATAATTTAAAATAATGGGTAATTGGTTATAATTGAAGTCCTATAATTTTGTTAATCAACCAATATTAGTATATTAAAAAAATAATTTGTTTAAATTTAACAATTCATAATATTAACAGTCATTTTCAGCCTTAACATTTTATAATACCTTAAAGCGATGATCATTAAGTGGAGGCTCAGCATATGGAATGCCAAGGTAGGATTGCACACCAACAAAACTGTTATTATAAAGTTCTATGTTCATTAGTTTTCCTTTCACATAACCAGAAGTAATTTCAATTGTAGGCTAAAATTTGTAATGATTGGAATAAAAAAAACATTAAAAACGTTTATTAGAACTTAGTCTAAAAGTTCAAAATTTATTTGTAAAATAATATTTAAAAAAATAAATAAAGCTCACAAGAATGTCCCATCTAAAAGATTGTTGACAAAAATACAAGCCAAAAAGTTCTGGCAAAAGTATTGCATAAGATATAAAGGTCATGATATCATTTTAGGAAAACATAGATGATATTTTATTCTAAGAGATTGTTTCATGTTAAAACTTAAAACAAATCACACCTGGCTTACTGAATGCAAGCATTTTTACCTTGATAATGGCTTATATTAATTATGTCTTTAGATTTAGAGTCAAAGATAGCTATATATATACAAAAAAATATTTATTATTATTTTATCCTTGGTTAACATCAGCAATTGAAAAAAATATATTAACTGTACTAAATATTTGAGACTTTTTTCTTCAATATATAATAAGAAAAATTAAAACTTTAAATTTGATTGTCTAATAAGATTTGTTTAGATTTAGTTAGTAAATATGTCTATATGAACCTTAGCTTCTTAATTTTTATATTTAATACTAAATAACTGCCTCTCTTTGGATATAAACATAAATCATTTTAACCTTATAACTAGTTATGTTAATAATTTTAATTATTTTGTATTATGTTTACATTGTATAATAATGGTTTAAATTTTTTTCTCGTTGAAATAGTTTTTATAGTAATTAATAGCCAACAAAAATAATTTTTACCATTTATGAAATATAACAATATTCTACTGGACGTGAAAACACAATTTGTTCAATAATATTAATACATTTAATTTATTGACATAATGTAATTGACTTGCAAATAAAAGAATAAGATATTACGCGAATGCTATGGTTGTATCCATACGGACCCCAGTTTAAACCTCTATAACTGAGTTAAATTTTTGATTTTTATTTTTTTATTATTTAAGATAAAAACGTGCTTTATTATAGATTAATATATATCATTATTAATGAATATTGCAAATTTTATTTGACACAAATTAAAATGATATTTAAATTTATTTTTTCATATTACATTACATAAATCATGACATAAATTAAATGCAGCAATGTTATTTATCAAATCGTGTTTTTAACTGTTGTAGATTTAAAAAATTTTCTTGAAAAAAAAATTGAATGTAAAAAATTATTTTTGGCTATTATTTAAAAAAATAAAGGAAAAAAAGCATTATACAATAAAAACATTTTGAACACTTATTAATTAAAATTATTAAAATAATTAATATAGGTAATCATTAAATTTAAATTTAAAGGCAATGACATGGTTTTATTATGTGAGAGGGTGAGGGCCAAATAAACCTCAATTCAATTTCTTTTAAATAAAATTTGGCTTAAACCAAATTTTAATTACTGTTATTGTATATTTAAGTAAAAAGTCACAAAAATTGCGTTAATTATAAACTAATATAAGTTATCAATAATAAATATTGCATACTTTTATTGACACAAAGTAGAAAAAATCTAAAAATTAAAATTCTTTATTTTCCTAGTTAAAATATAAATGTATTTTTTTGGAATGATATTTTTTATTCATTTAAAATACAGAAAAATTGACAACCACAAGGTTTTTAACTCGCAATTAGCACTGTAAGGTCCATAATGCCACCAGCACTTTATATAATTTGAACATCTTTAAATATTGGTCAAAATTTGATGACTTTTTTTTAATAAACAAAACTAGTAATTTAATTTTTGTCAATCAAAGTCTAATAACAAAATTTGTTTACGATTTAGAAAATGATATGGGCTCTGTATGGACCCCACATAGTAAATTTTAATGTTATAATTTATTATATTGCCTCAATGTAAATTCCAAATTTAATATTTGTAACTTTATTTTTTAATTATTTTTCCTAAATATTTTTACATTTAAGGTGTTTAAAATGTTTGTATTTTATAATAATGATAAAAACTATTGTTTCTTTCTAATATGCCTAGTTTTTTAGGTAGTTAACCATAAATAATTTATTATGTTAGAATAGTTTTTCCATAATTTTTTTATAAAATATTCTGCCCATAAAACGAAGTCAATAATATTAATATAATTAATTTGTTGATATTTTAACCCCTGATTGGCTGCGGTTTGTGGAAAAAAAAGGTTTGCCAAAAATAAATTGTACGCATAATAACATTGAGGCGGCTAGTGTAAAAAAAAAACTTTTTTCAAAAAATATTTTGTTAGGCATATTCGACGACCAATAACTCTAAATTCTCATATTTTGATATTAGCGGTTAAAATTTTTATATTTTAAAAATATTTATTAAAAGAAGTGCTAGCCGTAGACAATGGTAGGTTGAAATTTATGGTGCCATATGGACCCAAAATTTATACCTCTAACTTTTAGAATTTAAGAGTTATTATCTTTATCTTTATTATTATAAAGAAAAAACGTGTTTTTTTATAGACTAATTTACGTTATCATGATATATATAATTGAATATATTGTTGATGTAAAACGTGTTCTTAATGGGTAGAACATTTTATGCATAAATAATAATATATGAAATTTAAATTATTATTGGCTCTATAACAAACTAGACATTAACAAAGAAAAAAATATATATCACTTGTAAAAAACATGAAAAAATAACTAAAATCAGGTTGCAAATATTTATTGAATTTACATTGAGGCAATATAATGGTTTTAGAAATTAAAATTTACCATGTGGGGTTTATACGAACCCCAATAAAATTTTTCAATTTACCTAGTTTTGTCAATAACAATCGTGGGTTAGTGTAATAAGAAAAAATAACAAAATTTTTTAAATTTTTTTCTTATTTGTGCCAAATAAAATTTGCACTTATTAGTGATAATTTATATAAGTCTATAATTAAAGAACACATTTCTACAAAATAATAAAAAATTAAGATAGCTCTAAAACTCATGAAGTTATAGAAGTTTAAAATTAGCATATGTATGAACCCCTCTGAATGGCATTACAAAAACTCACCCAACCAATCGCAGGTTAATAGTATTAACATTTTATTTAAATTCTAAAAATCCCCAAAAGAGTTGCAAAAGCTTAGAGATTATGTCTTTATATTTGTTTAAACACTTCAAGACAGTTTTAAAAAAATTATACTGAATAAAAATATTCAATGCCACAATATTGTTTTTTCCAATGAGCTTTGAGATAAGAAATAACAAATACCAACCTCATGAGGTTTGAATCTGGAGTTTAGATGAACAAATTGTTCAATAATATAGGTGGGTTTCAACTAAAGGTAGTTGTTCTTTTCAGATTCTCAGCGCCTACAGGCGGGTATAGAAAAGCGAATGACAATGTCGATAAACCTATATTAATTTTTATATAAGCATAATATTAAATATCTTGCTTATGTCCGATGAGCGCAAAGAGTCGGGTGTAATTGTTGTAGTTGTCGGCGATTTTGGTCATTCGTTCTGCATCTCTGAGTGTAATGTCGTGTTTCTTTTATATTTAATATCAAAAGTTCAATTTGTGCAATTTCTGATTACTTATAATGCATTTGCCTCCTACTCACACGCGCAACAGTAATTCGCTGGATTTGTTTATTCTTTGGGCTCTTTTTCTCATGCCTGCAGCTTTATTTGTGACGGCCTATATTAGTCTCTTTTCGTCTATTTGGCATAGGAAATGAGACAGAATCAATATGTAGAAATTAAAGTAGAAAAAGAAAATGAATGGTTTAGGGAAATGGATAAAAAATTCGTAAAATATGAACCAATTAATGGTACTTTAAAGTCTAAAGTCCATATTAAGGACAAAATGACAAATTGACCAAAATGAAAGGCCATATTACGGACAATGTGACAAATGGACCTTGAATGACCATCAATTACGGCCAGGAATAGATGACAAGGACAAATTAATTATGCAAATTATATATTAGAGCCCGCAGGGTTAATAATTTAATGTTAATAGCGAACGGCCCATTTGATTCAGTAGTTTTAAAAATAGATAACAACTTGGTCCTACTCCTGTAGAATCTATTGATAAAATTTTACGTCGGCTCAGCCGTTCGAAGGAGTTTAGCAACAAATAGTGTTACACGAGATTTTATCATTTTTTTTTGTAAAACTTTGATATATTATAACATTATAATAAGTTTAATAACAACTAAGCTTAACAATCATTAGAAAATCGTAATTGTAATATATGTTAATTATCTACTAAAAATTATTTGCAAAATTTATAAAAGGGAGCATAAAAAATTTGGCGTTAGGAGCTTGGCAATAAAAGATAATTAAGAATAAATCCTTAAAATAAAATTTAAATTTATTTGTTTTAAATTAAGTTTGGTTTTATTAGATTGCTGTCAATTTAATTAATTAGATAAGTTTTAATTTTTATAAGCCTTGACGAATAATTAATTTTTCGTAGAATTGCAGCAATGCAACATTTTAGGCCTAATCAATGACGGTATGAATCCATTCCATAAGGCACGAAATGATTCACGAAAATTTTTTTCGAGTCGAACGCTATAGCCGTATTCTGCTGGTGTACTGTTTCTAGCATCGATGTGCATATAGTTGATATCACCAACGGATTGATAGTAAGGCCAATCAACGCTTGCACCTGAACCATTTGTGGCAAATGGTTGTGCCATGGTAGAAGGATTTAGAAGAGATGCATTGCTGCTATTATCGGCGTTTTCCGCAACAGTTGGATGACTAGAACAATGTAAAAACAGGGAAAATTCCCAGGTATATCATGAATATACTATAAAATTTTAAATGTAGATGAGTGAAACGCATTTTCAAGAACGTAAAATAACTTACCTGAACTTAATGAAGTTTTCTAGAGCGTTTAACATTACGTTTGCAACTGCCCTATCGGTGTCGGTAAAGTTGGTGACGAGCGAATTCAGGTTATTGTACGGCCAGGCGTTGAAGCTCAGGAATGGGGTACCGAACATAAAGGGTAAATCTGTGCTATGTCCAACACCTTTATAAGCAAATCATTTATATATATTAAAATTATAAACAGCTGAGCGGACTCTTAAATGGATTGTTGCCGAATCAAGATTTGCCTTGCTTTTTTACATTTATATATACGAGTGAGCAAAGCGTGTGTTGCCTTAGATCTTCGAGACCTAACATATTGCTAAAAAGGCCTTAATCCCTTAAAATACACTTCAACAAATTTGAGTTGTGAGCTAATTACAGAAATTAAAACTGCTATCTTAAAACCTTTTCCTATTTTTTCTACTCAAACTTAGGAAGTCAGCTATAAACATACAATTTTTTAAAAAAAGCTAAAAAAAAAAGATTCAAAAATTTTAATAAATTAAATTTTTTGCATATTTACAGCTAAAATGTCAAATTCTTTTAAAAAACATTTTTAAATATATCGTGTCGTATTTGAGTTTGAATGCAAAATAGTGTTTATTATAAATTCTGATGGAAGAGGTATACTAAAAAATTTTATTTCTCATTTGATAAATACATGTTACATAGAATTATTTTAAGTAAAAAATTTTTTTATGTTTCTACTTAAATGTAAACCTAAGGTTGCAAAATTTGTCATTCAATCAAAAAAGGCAATTTTTATAATTTGGACATCTAAGGAGCTGAAGGCGCAAGATAATACCAAAACGGAAAATATATATGAGATAAGGCGATCATGGGGTTGTATGCTTTTATGTTTTTATAAACTTATTTTTTCTTCCACTGATATTTGTTGACCTAATCAGGTATAAAGCTAGAGCCATCCGTTTTTTTGTTATGTGTAAACTCAAGGAGTTAACCTTCTATATTTAACATATATCAGCATTTTTTTGAACCATAAATCTTCCGGACATTAGCGCATATTGAATACGTCTAAAGCAAAAATATTAATTCACCTTGCCATTCCTCTAGCTGTGTCAATTCAGGACGATATTCGAAAAGGTATTGGAATATTTTTCCACCCTGGGGTACGTATATTTTAGAAAATTTATCAAGCGGTGCTACGAAGTGTACATCTGTCAAAAGCTATAAAAAAAGAGAGAATATAGATTAAATTTATTGCTACTGCCATTTCTCAATAGATTGCCTGACATTGTAAATTTGAAAAATTTTCATAATGAACATTTTGCTCTGTTCTGTTAGGCATTTTGAGTCCCATCCTTTTTTTTCAAAGATCTAAAAATCTTTTAATTTGCTAAAAACTCTTAGAGTAGAAAAAGTATTTGCAATGATAATATCTAGATACATGATTTTTTTGTACAAATGTGTTCCATGTTGGAAAAACAAAATTTTTTCTAATTTAAGATTTTTAAAATTCTAAACAAACTTCGAATATAAACTTATGAAGAAGGGAAATTTTGCATCAACTATTTTCAAAATGTCTTCCAGTAATTTCATTTTCGGTTGTATTTAACATATGAATAATAATTGTGGTTATCAGTCTATGCAAAATAACTATAATTAAGTAAATAAAAAAAATAAATTTAAATAAATCTTCTATTTTTGCAAAAAAAAAGTTATTAGTTTTTCAATATACAATTGTTAGAATTAACATGTTAAAAATAGATTGATATTGACAAAATGCCGTTTAATAGGAGGTTATAAATTATCACACACAGATTATATTAATATGTATAATTGCAAAAAAATAACATATTTATTTCCAGCTTAAAAAGAATTTTTTTTTACTTAACTCAACTAAGTAGGAGCCAAAACGAAAAATAAAACCTTCTTTGTTATGAAAATGCTCTTTAAAATTAAAACTAACTTGAACATACGCCATTTTATAAAGCAATGCGTCCCCAGGGTTATTCCACGGACGGTAGAGTTGAGAAAGTAACTGAATTAAAATTTTTTTATCAGCGGCACGTGTTCGGGCCTTGCGCAAGAGCGAACGAAAAGGCAAAGAATTGATTCTTGGTCCGCCCGACCAAAACGATTGGGCTATGCTCTCAATTATGGCATCCTGAGGTCGGCTCACATTTTGTGCATTTAAAAAATCACTTATGGCGGATGCAAATGCATTCTCTAGCGATGTCGACATTGACATCCCTGCGGTTCCGTTTGCTTTAAATGTACACATACATATTAATCAATCTATATTTTTTCAAAAAAAAAACTGAAAATAAATCTTAAAAATGATTAAGTATTGCATTCATTTAATTCAAATAGGTTACTTTAAAATGGAACATTTTGTGTACAATAAAGTTACAAAAATAAGTATAAAAGTTCTGTATAAAAAATGCATCGATTGGAACAGTAGTAATTAAGACATTGTGATATAAAAATTGAAAAATTTTTGAATATCTTACCGGTCAGGTTATCCGCCCATTGTACTAACATCGCGTAAAAGGGCTCTATTATTATATGAGAATAGTTATATTACTGAATTTTTTAATACCTAGCAATGCATCTAATTAAAATTATACCCGACAATACCTAAAATACATAAATCCAAGCCCCACCAAGCCTATATTTTGTAAAATTGTAATTTCAGGTTGATTAATAAGAACCTAAATAAAATGTATTTGAAAATTTAAATTTCAGCAATAAAGGCATTGAAACAAAATTTTTAAGATTATCGGATTATTATTGCAACTTAATCCCATGATTTAAAATTAAGCTTGAGCGGCTAAAATGTCAATAAATTAGGTACTAAATTCTAAGGAACACAAAAAACTTTGTGGTAAAAAAGTTCCCTCCAAACCTTTTTTATCTGTAGGGTAAGGCATACCTTAGGGCTTTGCATTTTTTTATCTCCCGAGCAGGCCCCTGCAAAGTTAAATGAGGATTAACACGCGCCGGTGACATAAGTTTCTAGGCCT
The DNA here is from genome assembly GCA_030555515.1 of Acutogordius australiensis. NCBI lineage: Eukaryota > Metazoa > Nematomorpha > Gordioida > Gordea > Gordiidae > Acutogordius > Acutogordius australiensis. Next base: position 5,881,840 of record CM060242.1, read on the forward strand.
AGTCTACAATAAAAACGAACGGCCTTGAGATATGTTGACGGTCACCCATTCAACTACTAACCAGACTCAAAGTTGCTAACTTGGTGGAACACAACCAAGTTTAAATGCCGGGGTCGTCATCCTAAGAAACACACATTTAATTATATTTACCAATAATGGTTGAATCCTCATTCCTGTTCATACCCATCAAAAAAGGAGGTTTTGGATAAGAATCCGGGGTTAATGTTAATATGTCAACCGGGTCTAGCGGGACAAATGGCTTTAGGTCATTGCCTTCCGAATCGCTGGGGAAGAAGAAAGATCCATCAACGACCGGCGCCCAAGGTGGTGCGATCGATACATAACTCTAAATCATATAATAAAACTTGATTTTTGGGACAAAACAAGGTTTATTTTTTATAGGGGGCTACACTAAATCTTTCAAAGCTAGAGATTAAAGTTAGGAAGTCAAAAGCTTGCGTTTCTCCACCCTCCCCCCCCCCGGACAGGTGCCGACTCTCCAGAAAAATGGGCCAAGCCGGGCGAAAATTGAAAAATATATCGGGTCGGCAGTGCCGAAATAGCATGAAACGGTTTAAGAAGTCAGCTAAGAATATATCTCTCGGAATACCCCACTGTAAGCCAGCTAAGCTTACAAAGAAATTGGGTAAAATCAAAAAGTTTGAGTTATTTGGGTAAAAGTAACCAAATTTTTGGGCAGCGCTGATTCATTTATTTTTAACTATGGTGCATTTGGGCTAACGAGACATTTGTTCTACCCATTTATTTTATTTAATCATTGTTTTATCAATTTCAGTTTCACTTAGTTTTTTATCTAAATACCAAACGCAGGGTAATTATTGAAAAATTATTAAATATACTTTAATTTTTTAGATGGGGTCATTTTCTATTTGAGTGGCAATAGTATCAATCAGTAATATAGAAGAATTGATAAACTAGAAAATTTATTTTTGACTTTATATCGATTTTATTTTGCAATGTAAATTATTTTTATTTGCTCCGGTACGATACTCCTTCGCCAACGATGCTGAAAATAGTTTGGACCCAAAGGAGAAAAAATGAGCTATGGGCCAAAAAAGGGTTAAAAAAGGTCATAGTAATTTTTAATTTAACCCCGAAAAAAATGGGGGAAGCTATCAAAAACCCTTTTTAGTTATTTCTTCTTTATTCTGAATGGGACTCAACAATTTTTTGAGAGTGAGTGAACTACAAAGATAAAACCTGCCATCTTAGGGAATATCATATCCGTTAACCGTTTTTCCTAATCAAACTTAGTTAGTCAGTTATAAACATTGAAAATTTTAGAAAAAAAGGTTAAACAAAAAAAGATTCAAAAACAAAAATAAATTGAAATTTTATTTTTTACAATAGTTAAACTGTTAAATTTAATCTTCAAATAATATTTTGATTAAAAACCGATAATATATCGTTTCGTATTTAAGTTTGGCGAAATATTTTGTATTATCTAAAGGCCGATGTAAGAGCTTGATATATTAATAAAAAAAATTTTCCATTATTTGTGATTTAAAATATAATACAAGGAATTTTAATATGCAAAAAAGATTTTTAAATTTTTTCTCTTTAGGGTATATTTAGATCTGTCAATTTGGTCAAAAAAGGCCATTTTTCGTTATAGACGGGTCTAAGGAGCCAAAGACGGAAGAAACTAAGACAAACAAAAAACACATATGAGATTAGGCCATCATGGGGATGCATTCTTTTATGTTTTCATAATAATCAAGTTTTCGACTTAAATATTTATTAACCTGAACCAAAAGTCCAAGCCACTTATTATTAAAAAAATGGTACTTTTAAAGGCTTTTTATATAAGGTTTTAATAGAAAAGCTTCTAAAGGCCGTTTTACCGGCTGGCTCTTATTTTCCAGGATTGTTTGCTACAAAATATCAATGGGTTTGAGGGTCCCCCCATACCTTTCCCCATTTAGGGACGCCACACCCGTTAGTTATTTGCCGAGCAAATCAATTAATATTGCCGTCGGGTTAAATAGTAAGATTTGCTCACACGCCGGCGACCTAGGTTTTTAGGCTAGGCTCTGACTTTAGACATATCGTTAAGGGCCTACTGCCTAAGAGGCCACTCAGAAGCTATAAAGTGGTTGCACATGTATACTACTTTTCCGCAAAAAAAAGCCGTGCACAGATTTAAACTCGCAACCTTCTGTGTTTAAGACAGAAGGTTTTCAACTGAGCTATTTGAGCCGACTGTTTGCTACAAAATCAATATCTCATTGTACATAATAGCGATGCGGCTCTGGAGAGTACTATTTTTCATACATTTTTTTTTTCAAGTTTAACGATTACAAAATTTAAACAGTCCACTCTAAAGTTATCTTTAGGTTCTTTGTATTTGAGTAGACGGGGACACATTCAATGTCGCAAAGGTAAAAGTATATATATTGCATTTAATAAAGGTTTGCCGTCTGTTTGCACTCCACCAGCTCCTAAAAGTTCCTTATAAGTTTTTTGCCTGAGGCATTTCATCATCTTGGCGTTTTCCGTCCGTCTTCGGCTACGAAAAGTTTTTCTCTTACCCATTTGAACTAAAAATAACAAGGATCGAGAAAATTATAAGGCTGAAAACATAAAATTTATATAAATTTTATAAATGTTAATTGTGATAAAAAAATGCTCTTTTTTAATTATATGTTCATCTAGATTTTTATTTTTGGCTTTTCAACTTCAGTTACACTTGTGGGTGCGGCTAGTAAAAAGTTTTGAAGGAGATTGAAGGCCATTTTAATATCAACCTGTATCAATGTGGGATCCATGTGGACCCCAGCACATTTTGAATTTTGAATATCAAAGTATTATTTATTATCGACCAATTATTGTGACTTTTTTTTAACACTGGACAACAAAATTTGGACGACCCTAAGCATCATTTATGGCAACTATAGTTTTTGGTCAAGTTTTTGGCGCTGACCACGAATATGAAATCAGAATTTTAGCCAATGCCTCAGATTTTTAGTTATTCGGTGTCAAAGTTGAGATTTTTCAATTTTGGGGGAATTTTGGGCTTCTATATCATAAAACCTATGGGTAGTAACAAAAGTTTAAAAATATATATAGATAACGAAAACATTCATTATTAACGTAAGGAGTTTAAATTTTTTTTAAATATTTAATTTTTTTTATTTTTTTATTTTTGTAAAATTAGTGGTTTTCGTCGTAAATTTCGTTTTTTGATCCTAAATAACTTGAAAGTAATGCTAAAAGTTTTATGTTATAACCTTTTTTAGATATGTTTTTTATAAGGAATCTGAATGTGCCAATAGATTTTTTGTAGAATTAATAGTAAAAGAATTGTGATTTTTTTTTCTGAACTTTGGACGCGGTTTAAAAAAAATTGGAGGCATTGGAAAAAAATCTAAACCCAGGATCGTTATCGCAAGAAAAATCTCTACAAAACCCTTAAAAAATCGTTCATGTTGTTTTTTTTGTTGTCCACTGTAATTAACAAAAATGGTAATTAAGGTTTGGTCTAGGTCTAAAATTTATTTAAAAATTGGGGTTTGTATGAACCCCACACTCTCAATTTCATTGTCAATGCTGCCTCAATGTAAATTAAAATAACAAAAGTGATTTATCTAAATTTTTTTAATAGTTTACATTTTAAGTGTGAAAAATGGTTATATTTATAATAATGATAAAAATTATTATTAATTTTTCACAAAATATCTAGTTTTAAATGTGAAATATAAAATAATTTGTTATTTCAAATTATTTTTTTTTGAATACTTCAAAAAATGTTCTACTAGACCTAAAAACACTTTGATCAATAACACTGAACAACAAAATTTGGACGACCCTAAGCATCATTTATGGCAACTATGGTTTTTGGTCAAGTTTTTGGCGCTGATCACGAATATGAAATTAGAATTTTAGCCAATGCCTCAGATTTTTAGTAATTCAGCGTCAAAGTTGAGATTTTTCAATTTTTGGGGTATTTTGGGCTTCTATATCATAAAACCCGTGGCTAGTAACAAAAGTTTAAAAATATATTTAGATAACGGAAACATTCATTATTAACGTAAGGGGTTCGAATTTTTTTAAAATATTTAATTTTTTTTTACTTTTTAATTTTTATAAAATTAGTGGTTTTCGTCATAAAATCCATTTTTTGATCCAAAATAACTTGAAAGTAAATTACTTATAATTTTAGGGAATAACCTTTTTTAGATATGTTTTTTATAAGGAATCTTAATATGACAATAGATTTTTTGGAAAATTAATAGTTAAAGAAATTTTGTGAATTTTTTTATGAACTTTGGAAGCGGTCTAAAAAAAGTTGGAGGCATTGGAAAAAAAACTAAACACAGGAACGTTATCGCAAGAAAATTCTCTACAAAACCCTCAAAAAATCGTAGATGTTGTTTTTTTTTGTTGTCCAGTGTAATATATCTAGTTAAAGACAAGATTTAATAAAATGTAGAAATAAAAATTTCCCATTTTTAGATTTTTTTTTAATTTTTGTTAAAGAAAATAATTACATTAATAATAAGCTATATTAGTTTGTAATCATAGAGCACGTATTTTCTTCAAAATAATAAAAAATAAAATAGCTATTAAACTTTTGAAATTATAGCGGTTCAAAATCGGAGTCCGTATGGACTCCATTGTAGCACAAGACTTACAATTTTTTACCCTACCATTCGCAGGTTAAGGTTGTATAAGTATTTTTTTCAAAAACTGTTAGGCATATCCAAAACCACCAAAAAACGTTTATTCTCATTTTTTGATATTAAATCTTAAAAAAAGTTTTTTAAATAATATTTTTTTACCATTTTAAATTTACTGTTTGGCCGCAATAGTAAGGGCAAAAATAAATATCCAAATAGGCTTTATATTTATCTACAAAAAAAATAATTTATATTTCAAACTCATTTTTAAAAATTAAAAAATGGCAAAAAAAATAAAAATGGCATCCGATTTTACATTTAAAAACATATAAAAACTTATGTAAGTCTAGTGGAGTTAATTAAATTAAAGTATGACAATCTCTAATGTATCTGAAAATCCAGCTCTCTTAAATCCGCTATAAAAAAAATTGGAAATTAAATTATTGCTTCGTAAAAATTAAATAATATTTACGGTCCCTCCTATAAGTATTATCCGTGAGGGCTAAATCTTCGTACGCAACTTCGTTGTAAAGATTGTAGTCTACGGCTGACCCAGTGGTGTTAAGTACCTTCTCTACGCAAGATGGGAGTTTGTAAGATGGGTAAGATGGTGCAATGTCTTTAGGGGGCAAGCAACCAAGCCGCCTTGCCAGATACCGGCTAACTGAAATGGCCCGTAAAGGGTTAGTTTGATAGGCCCATGGGGTAACGGCGGTGCCACTCATACTTACGATGGAATGGAAGAGATCTAGGAAAAAAACTCTTGTGGTAAAGGAGTTTCTTCCAAATCTTTTTTCGTGTTAGGGAGCGGCATACCCGTTAAGGCTTTGCCTCTTTTAAATCTACAGCAATCCCGGCGGAGCCACTGATTAACAAGCACCGGCGACCTAGGCATTTTTCAAAACTAGGTTCTCAGAAAAATTAACGGCATTAAGATTCGTTGGCGGTCATCCAACTAACTATTAGTCAGGCTGAATGTGATTTATGTTAGGAGCTTATAAATCTTTGTTATAAGATCTAGACAAATGACAATGATCAATATAACATTTTATAAATATTATAAGTAAAATCATTATTTATATGGCCAGTACTACCTTTTTTTAAACTTAGTCCTTTGCTAGAGTATCAGCTGATTCCTTATAAGAAGAAAATTTATTTAATTCAAGAGGCCTTAATAAATAGGAATATTAAATAGGTTTCATAGTTTGGCAACACATAAAGTTACAAATATTGGCTAAATATATATAAATATTTTTTTTATTTCGAAAATTGTTGTGAGAATAATTAAAATGTAATGTTTCCATGCATAGAAATGTGATAATTCAGTAATAAAAAACTATATTTTCACAAATATTATATTGTGTGGGAGTTGTGTTTTACTTCTTTTCTATCAAATCGTATCTTAATTTTTATTTGCAAAAAATTATTCATAACCTAGTTATCATATAAATGAATGTATGAAGATTTTAAATTTGGATCTATAACAAAAAAATACCGACCAGGTCCAAAAAATATATGTTAAATTCTTCTTCAACCAAAAACTAAATCAAAATATTTGATCGTCGGCCGGTAGGCTATAAATAAATTATGATTTGATCAGCTTTAGTAAATTGTATGTCCAAAATGTTTACCTTCTTTTTATTTTTTATTTTTAATATTTCCTGCTATAAAAAATATTTAATTTTTGACAAGCTTTTTTTTAGAAAAACTCTGTGTAATAGTTTTAAGTGTCAATAAGAAAAACTAGCTTCATTGCATTTATGTTTCGATAAATTTATGGTCCATTGACTTTTTGGCTCGGCCGGTCACCTATTTGTTATACGAAATATAATTTGTAGATACCACTTACTTAGTGTTTACATACGAAGAAATATATGACCTTTTGAAATGTTATTGATGAAGTAAATTTTTTATATGGTAGTAATTAAGGTCATTCTCCATATAAAAATTAATATGGTAAGTATCTCTTCTTTACCTATTATTTAATTCGTTACAATGACCCTGAGATCTCCTTGAAAGGCTATTTTGAAAAACACAATTACAAATATGAATATCAAAGAATATTAGGTGCTTAAACCTATATCAAAAAATATATTAAATAGAAATCAAATCCGAATATACCATAATTTTTGAATATTCTATGTCACAAAAGTCTAGGCACACTGAGCTTTCTCAATAAAAATATTAATGTGAAATTTAAGAGTTTTCAGTGATTGTTATATCAATAGGGAAACTCAAAAATGGTGTCGCTCTTAAATACCGGCTCAAGCTAAAGATTTCAATTTATCTATTACTTTATTTTTGAACGACCTTAAGCCATTTAAAGTTTGTTGTGTTCTACAAATTTAAGCAACGTTGAGTATGGTTAGTAGAAGGATGGCGGACCGTTAAGGTTTTCCTTAGACGTTCAATTTTCTGGTGGCCTAATACTAAAACCCTAGATTGTCGGTGCGTGTTATATTCTCAATTAATTTTGCGGGGTCGGCTGTAGAAATAATAAAGGCAAAGTCCTATCCTGTTCCCTAATAATAATGAAAGAAACTCTTACTACTTTTTTGAGGACTAGAATAAACAAATTTATTATCACAAGTAAAAGGATATTTCTTGTAACTATATTTTATAGGTAATTTTATAGCGGTATTGCCGAGTCGTATGTATAACTTCGGGACGAAGACCGAAAACAAAATTTTGGGCGTTGAAAAAAGTCGGCCAGGCAGGGCTATTTTGCAGGATTTAAACTAATGCTGACGTTCCAAACCGGAATATACAATGATATTTCTATGTTTGCAACTTAAACACCAATGTGTTTAGAAGGGCGTTTCATTTACTTTTTGACATTGAACGCTTATTTACAAAATCGCCGATTATTGTTATTAGCACTTAGTTTTTCTGAAAGAAATGTTTTTAGAAAATTTTGAAAAAAAATAAAAAATTTTTCAAAAATTTAAAATTTTAAGAATTTTTAATAAAATTAAACGGGTCTGAACGCGCCCGAAGTTAGTATTTTTAACTAAACCCCTCCACCGATAGCAAAACTGGAGACTTTCCAAGTCAATACTATCAAATTTTTGCTAAGTATGACATTTTACAATAAAAAAAAATTTTTTTTTTCATTTTCCTTTTCTTTTTTAAAATTCTCTTTACAGCTCTGTGACAAAAGAATTTTGTTTTTAATGACTTTTTTATTGAGCAAAGGGGTTAGCATTATCAAGATAACGGACAACAAAAAACCGTAGTTCGACCTTGAGAAGCTATGAAAATTCAATTATAATCAAAAAATCATATTATTATAGACTTTAAATATTAATGTGAATTAAAACCAAAAATCGCTTAGTTTGAAAGTTCTGGGTTAGGCCGCTAACCAAGTGATTTTTTATTTTAAATTTTTAAATGAACTTAAAAAGGAAAATTATTTTTTTTAATATGTCATTTATTTCGAAGTATTTCGCCAAATTTGGAGAATTAAAAAAATGCGTTTGTTTTTAAATAAAATTTTTAAATTTTTTTGGACTTGTTTTTTGAAAAAAAAAAAATGCCGGTGCGCGTTAAGGTCTCATTTGTAATATTCATGTCTTGCCGTTTTAAATTAAATGGCTGAGCCAATTAGCTGGCCCCTTAAATTGGAAAAATATATGTGGAAAACCCAATACCCATGTTAATAATTATTACTTCGACTTCCTGACAGGGGTGACAACAAATGTAGACCAACCGAACCCGCGCCCGATGATTGTCCCATTATAGTTACGCGGGTCGGGTCGCCCCCGAAAGCCCGAATATTGGTTTGGATCCATTCGAGTGCCATTACCTGGTCCCGCATACCGAGGTTCGATACGCATTCTTCATCTCCGGTCGTGAAAGCGCCTATCAACATAATATTAATAATAATAGTTATGGTTTTTTTTTTGTTAAATTTCTCAGCCAAAAGTTTTTATGTTTGGACTCCCTTAAAGCATATTACGGGCCAGAAACTTAGTTAAATTTTTGTTGCTTGACCCTGTGCGATTTATATTGTTAAATTATAAATTTGTTTTTCGAACAGGTATTGCGCATAACTTAAGGAATAAAAACAAACAGACTTATCTTATGTTATTTATATTGGGTAATATCGAAACATAAGACCAGGGAAATAATTTAGCCCAAAGCATATGAGCGGGTTCAGACATTACTCAATTTTTTTTAAATATATTAAATTTTTAAAATGCATGAAATAGTATATCAAAACCATTGTATGTTACCATATTTATTAAGGCAGTATTTCTGTATATTTTTATTTAACTGAATTTGTATCTAAATCTAAATCAACATAACTAATTAGATTTGAGCTTTGAGCTCTAAAACGACCTAGGGAAAGCCTTTAAAGGGTTAAAAATTTGGTTTTTTAGTTGTGAAATTATTAGAAAAGTGTATTTTTATGTGTAATTACAATATTAATGTAGGCTAATTGAAGTTACCCAAAATGCCTAATCTGTAGTTAGCGGCAACATATATGATATCCCTTTGAACGATCATATACGGGGGCCACATGCCGCTGTATCCGTATTGGTATGAGCCTCCGTGTATATAGAACAATACTGGTCTCGATTGATTTCCAATAACTGACTAAATAGTTAAAAGTTTATTTAAAGCATAATTGCAATATTACAGCTTCCATATCGCTTGTAATAAAAAACCGAAAAGCTTAAGCTATCGTATAGGTTACATACGTTGTTAGGTGTCCAAACATTTAAGTACAAACAGTCTTCACTTAAAATATCGGCATACGGCTTGGTAAAGAGAACGATGTCTTGAGGACACATGGGTGGTAGCGTCGAGGCATTTAATATACCGGTCCAGTTAGACTTGTAGATAGGAGGCTAAGTTTTATAATTGTAGGCTACGGTTAAATCAAAATGTGTTTTTTCTATCCTTATTTAAATATTTCATTTATTAATAAAAACCAAAAAAAAAATTTAATACTAGTTAAAATATGATTATAAATGTAGCCTATTTTGATTTAATATTTTTGTTTAAGTCAAAGCTAGCTAAACGCGACTTTATTAATATTCGGACTTGTCAAGGGCCGAGGAAACAACAACCCTGGGCTTCATTTAAAAACAGTAATAAATTAAAAAACAGTATATATACCTTAAAAAAATTTATTCGAATCTCTCAATTACACATAGAACCCGTTCGACATATAAAATCATTTGCCCCATCGGGATCGAGAAATTTTATACATGGGTTTTATTGGGTTATTTCATATTGAGATATATTTTAAAACATATGACGAAAGACTACTTGGGTGATAACTCATGTAGTAGGTTTTTAGTCGATACTAAGATTATAAGCTTGACTTAACGCCTATTAAAAGCAAATTAATTACCTTTGAAGAGCCAATTTTATTACAAAAAAAAATGCAGCTGGGGTTTATCTGAAACTTAAAAAATTTTATGATGCATTTTTAATAAATCTTCTAAATAGAAATATTCTGTCACTATAAAATTTATCAAGCCCGGTTCATTAATCAGCCTTGCCTTCCATCACAAAATCTTTTTCATTGACTTTCCTACTCCTTCCACTTGATAAAAAAAATTGAAAATTTAAACCGTGCTGCTAAAATATGTGAAATACAATAATTTTTGACCTCCGGCCTAAAACAGTGTGAAATTGTACCTTTGTGTACTTCCTATCAAAATATAAGACGTAGGTTACTTTAAAACGATTCTCTCCAATCGGGGGTTCAGCATACGGAATTCCTAGGTATGATTGCACTTTGATCAAACTACCATTGTATAACTCGACGTTGATGACCTTTCCTATAACGTTTCCATTGCTTAGTTGTATGACAGGCTGATAAAACAAAAGGCTTAAATTTTTATAGAAGAAAAAATTTATTTGTCGTAATTCGAAAGATTTACTAGGCTAGTACTATTTCCTCCCAGGTCGATTAATTGTGACTTAAACGCCGGTAGGCCGGTTAAAAGAATAAAAATCAAAAAAATCATTAGTATGAAAAATAATGTTTTTATTCGTCTGCTAAAAAAATTTACATCTGATTTTATGAATGCTGTGCTAACCTAAAGTTTTTAAAATATTTATTTGATCATTTTAATTGTAATTCGAAATAGATGTTCCAAAATATTTATATAGTATAGGCCGGGAATTGTAACAAAAATATGATATTGAGCTTTTTGGTAACAACCGCTAAATGAGTTTTCCAGGCTTGGCCCGTTTTGACGGAAACCTAAGGACCGCCATATATTTCACATGTTTCAGGCAGAGCTTTTATCTTTAAAAAAATTCTTCGTTAATAGTGCAATCATTATACAAAATAATGCAGTTTGAGTGTTATTCGGGAAAATATCATATAATCTCGCGCCCTCAAGATATTACCTTATTTAAAAAATTTCTTGTTCGTCTAGAATTTCTTTAGGGCACGTGCAAAGTGAGTTTTTATTTTCATAAAGTTTTCAAAATTTTGAAAAAAAAATTTTTGTAATAAAACGCAAATTTTTAAAAAGTTGCCAAATTTTGTTTATGCACATAAAATGCTATTTCTGAAATAAAAAGTTTTCAAATAAATTTTGAAAAAAATAAAATTTTTAAAATTTTCAGAATTTTCAAAATTTTGCGAAAATAAAAACTCACTTTGCACGTGCCCTTAATATCAATTTAATATTCCTGTCTTTCTGACAGTTGCTATTTTTTCTCTTACAGTTTGACCTTTTTCTATTACAATTTATAGCAAAGCCCTTAAGCAAAATAAAACTAAATGCTACTAAATTATATGTGCCAATCTATAACAAAATTTAGAGTTTTAACCCAAACCTTATTTTATCAACCAACTTCATTATTAAATGGCCATTTTTGACTTTAAAAGTCAAATATTTCCAAAAGAGAGCCGAAAATTTTGAAAACACATGTGTCATCTGCGTAATAAGTTGGACCTTATATTTGCTGAACTCTTACCAATCAAATCAATTTGTATTCTTTTAAGTTAGTTTCTATTAATAACAGGTGTGTAACAATTGTTAACAAATGAAAATATTTTTAAAATACCTCAAATTTCTCGTAAGTGGGAGTTAGGAGACAATAAGAGCATTTTGTTTTTTGGAATTCAATGTAAAAGTATAATTTTTTTAGTTGTTTTAAATTTTAAACTATGGCTCGCTTAATGTATCCTCAGTTAAAGGTTTTTGGCCCAAAACACACGGCATCGCGTCATCAATTAAAATGCTAATGTCGAATAAGACATCGTTAATAGGCGGCACCTTCAAAGTTACTGGGATACTAAATGCTAAGGTCAGATTTGTTTCGTCAAGTAGATTTATGCCAATGTTTTTGTGATACCTCCAAATACAGATGGCTTAAGAAATTGATATTAATCAATGAAACTTTTCGCCTTGCTGTTGTTTTTACTAATTCACCTTGTTTACTTTTTTGAGTGAAATCTTTTAATGTGTTGGCGCTATTTAAAACTACTTATATAAATAATAATACATGTACGATACCCTACTAGAATCCAATTTATTTAAGCTTATTTTTAATTTTTTTTTGATTAAATTAGAGTTTTATGCCAATTAAACAAAATTGTCTTTATTTAGTTTATTTAGAATTATTCATCAGTATTACATGTTTTATATTAAATATAAAAATTACTCCACACCTAATAAATTTATATTAAAATTTTAAATTTTTTATACAAACTTCTTGGTGTATATTTTTTTTGAACGTAAAAAAAGTTAAAGCCTTATTTTATTTGGATATAGTAAGTTAAATTATTTGCATATATTATCTGCATTGCAATGATATTTTTTCTCACCCATTTAAAAGCTTAAATAAAATTTTATCCTAATAGAATAAAATCAGGCCAGAGTTTTAGCAAAGGTTTAGTAGAAAAATAATACTTCAAAGAAATAAGTTATATCTCTCTATATAACGTACACTGCCGAAACGCCCCGCCTATATGGCCTACTACTTTTTAAAATTGGTTTATTATAAAAACATTATCTGTTATTTAAAATTTAATATATGTATCTTAATTTAAAAAACTTTTATGCAAAAAAAAATTTCTGATACATGTTTTTTTAAAAAAGCGTTTGATATGTTTAATAAATATACTATCCAATTACATATTTATTTAAATGTTTAATTATTTTTAAATTAAATAAAATGCACAAAATGTATTTTTGAAATCATAAGATTTTTAACCCACGGTTAGCACGGTGGCCCATATGGACCCCAGCACATCATGAATATTGAATATCTTAATATTCTACATTAACTTTTTTCTTGAATATCTAATAAACAAAATCAGTAATTAAAAAATAAAATGTCTTGGACTAATAACGAAATTAGCTCAGAAATTAAAATAATTGGGGTCCGTAGGTACTTCACAGTATATAAATATTGTTTTAAACCATGATGCTTAAATGTAGAGTTAAACTTAAATGATGGCAACCTTAATTTCTATTTTTTTTTATTGTATTACAGAAAAATAAAATTACTATTTTTCAGGTTTTCTACTTTATGTTAGAAAAAACTTACAATATACATAAATGATGATTATGTTAGTTTATAATTAAGAAGCACCTATTTTTCTTAAAAAAGACAAAAAAAAATAAAGTTTCCAGTTTAACTTTTGAGGTTATATAGGTTTAAAATTATGGGCCGTACTATAGCATTCGCGTTTGAATTTCTTACCCTAGCATTCGCTGATTATAACCTAACTTTAAATGCTCCCATTTAAAACTGTTAGCAGCTACAAGTACGTCTCGGCCTCCGCCAAATATTATCAAAAAGCAGAATTAAAGTGATTATCGCCAGACAGATATTAATTAAATTTCAATTATTAATCAATATAATTGACAAAAAAAATTAATTTATAAAAATTGCACAATATAAAAATTCTACGACATTTAAAAGAAACAGTGTAAAGGACACACGCTTTTACTGCTTAAATTAAATTATATTTATACTTTTTAAATATGCCGATTAAATTTATGCATTTAAAACAACGCGAAAGAGAAAATGAGCCAAAGAAAATTGCACCCCAACTTAAAACACTTACATTTTTCCCAACAAATGTACCAATTGATTAGCAAAGATTTTATAATTACTTGTAAAAACACTTTCTAATTCACATCAAAATTTTAGCTAGCCTACAAATTATATTTTGACTAATAATTTTTTTTAAAATGATTAATTATGGTTTTAATAATGCATCTTATGTTCCAAAATTTTAAAGAAAATGTTCTTTAAAATGTAATATTTTCATCCAATTCATACTTTTTTTAATAACAAAATACAGAAAATTTGACTAAAGAAGAGATTTAAAATTTAATTCAATTAAACAACTAAAAAAAGTTGCAACAAGTGAATATATTATGTCTCTAGATGTGGTTAAAAAACATTTACATACATAAAAGAAGTGCGCTTAAAAAGCTCACATATTCTAAAATTAGACATAAAAAGTTAGATTGGAGTGACTCTGCTATAAAAAGCAAAATGGCGCACGAAATATATCTTTATAATACAGCAATTATATCCTTAACCAAATCAATTAGTTTACATATTTCATATATATGAAGATGGTATATGACATTAAAATAGTTTTAAAGGGTGATAGTTCTTGAACCAAGAAAAAGCACAGATATTGTACAGCACAGATATTGTACAAAATGACGTCATTTTTATAAGAGAGTTCCGAGTAGCAAAAAGTTAATATAAAAGAATTTTAAAATAATTAAAATATTATAACTATTAAAATAACAAAAATCTGTATTCGGAACTCTCTTATAAAAATGACGTCATTTGTACAATATCTGTGCTTTTTCTTAATTCAAGAACTATCACCCTCTACAATTATTTTATAGTCATAATACCATTATGTCTTAGGCAAATCATTAATCACTTGAGTTAAAAGACAATAGTGCCTCAAAATATTACATTAAAACATACATATCATTTAAATAATAGGCCTAATAAATCATTGATAGAAATTTTATTTTAAGAATTGATTTATTATCTCGGAAAATGATTTATAATTTTTTACAATTTGTTTCGCGGCAGTTTTCTTACATATATATTTTCTTGTTTCACACTTTTACTTTCACTCTTAACCGATATTATTATTATTTTAAATTTATCGCAAAATAAATCGATTATCTTTTTAAAACATTTTTGTTGTTAACACATTATCATATATATAAAATATGTAAACTGATTGATTTGGTTAAAGATATAATTGTTGTATTATGAAGATTTATTTCATGCGCCATTTTGATTTTTAGAGCAGAGACACTCCAATCCAAAAATCATTTAAAAAAAACCCCAAAATTTAATTAATTTCTATTCTTAAGCTTTAATAAGATATTTTTTTATAACACTCTTTTCTAATTTATTATATAATATGCTTGCACAAAGTTTCATACTCTTCAATTCATAGAAGACATATTTTCCATATACTATATTTTTTAAGGCATTATTTAAGGCAAACTGCTTTAACATATTTTACACAAGGTCATAGTGGGTTTTCTATACTCTTTAAAATTAATATATAAAAACATTAATTCAATAAATAATTTTATGAAATTAAAAATAACATCTGACAAAATATTTATTAAGTTTCAAACATTTTTGTTCACGTTATGAAAGGATACCTTAGATAAAAATAATGTTATTTTCCAGATTCTTCACTTATTTGATCAATAAATTTATGAATTTTGTCAATATTAATTTTTAAAGTGAATTTAAGGTCCTAATATTTTAAAATACACAGAGATTTTTTATACTACAAGTCAATAAATATCAATTTTACAAAAAAATAGGTTTATCCTGCGATTGCCAGAGTGAGAAATTTGCAACTTGAATGCTTCAGTGTCCATAAAAACCCAAACTTTAAACCTATATAAAATCAAGAATTTTGTTATGAACTTTATTTTTTATTTATTTTATAGGAAAATACGTGCTTTCTACTGCGATTAACACTGTGGGGTTCTTACGGACCCCAGCACATTTTGATTTTTGAATATTCATATTATATATTGAGCTAAATTTTTGGACTTTTTTTAACAATATAGTAAACAAAGCTAGTAATTAAAATTTGGTCAAAGTCTAATAACAAAATTTGTTTAAAAGTTAGAAATTTTATTAGGGTCTAGGAACCCATTTCTCAATTTCAATTGAATGATTACATATTCTTTTATTTAAACTTTAAAAGTAGCCATCATAACTTGGTTTATTAGCAAAAATCCCGCTTTTGTCGGGCGAATTATCCGCTCTCCAAGGCTTTGATTCTATATGTATTAATCAAATACTTTTTATTCCAATAAACAATTTATATTATAGAGTTAATATTTTTTAAAACAAAAAAAAGTTTAAATTTTTTTAAAATTTTTTTTGGGCAAAATTTTTTATTTTACCTATAAATTAGTAAATAACGAAATTACTACCAATCTTTTGTAATAATCTGCTGCCTTATTTGTGCTCAAAAAATTATTAAATTTCTCTCTTTTAACAGTTTGTTCCTCCACATGCTTGGAGAAATTATGTGAGTGAATTTTTAAAAATATGGAGCAAAATGCTATGTTTCCAGATCCTTTCATTCGTAAAAATTGAGCTCACTATAAACCCGTCGGTAGATGCATTTTAAATAGTTATATTATAAGAGGTAAGTAAATAACCTAATTTCTTACATTAGGTAAAATAGTTCAAAAGCTAAAAACTTGTCATGCGCGCGCACACGGGAGTATAGCGAATAAAGAATTATTTATGTTAGTTGTTGATTTATGTGGTGAATAATAATTATTTATGTTGATTTGATGCTGGTAGGAATTATAGATGGAGATTCGGTTTTTGATAAAATGGATTTGACAATAAATTAATTGTTTTGAAATAAGTGTAAAAGTCTATAACTACCAATTCCTTACCCTTCTTTCCCCATTTTCTAAATAAATGTTAACAAATGGCCTTTTCCTCCCAATGTTAAATACCCCGAATAATAAAAACATGTGCCCCTCCTTCCTTCCCCCCCCCCTCCCCTCGAAGTACCTTAATGGCGCAGAGTAATAACATTCCCCGTTGGCCTCGGATTTCGTCAAAACTTACTATTTATTTTAACTTACATGTTAACTTAAATTAAATTTTTATTTTATAAAGGTTACAAAATAATTTTTTAATTTTAAAATATTTTCAACGGCCTTATTTTATAATTAAAACAAAGTATTAGACCATTTTCCAATAATTAGCAAAAAAACATACCACTCCAACTTTTTACTAACTCTAAAACGAACTATAAGACAATTTTTCACTAATTAACATAAAATTAGCCGTATAAAAGTTGTTGTTGCTCAAAATAATTTTTTAGAATTTTTCTACCACACATGCCTCTAAAATTGCTTAAAAAAAAGCCACTTCTAAATCAATTTATAAGAATATTTTATGGTAGGGAGCTGCAATTGCTATGCGGCAACGTTCATTCCTTGGGAGTAGGACAAAGTGCGTCTCTTTCCTAATACCATGATATTCAGATGACGCCGCATTTTCCATATTATTGCATGTGGGATTTACAACCTAGGCAACATTCAAAGGCTGGAGTCATTCACATAGTAAAAAATGCTTCCCCTATTAAAATAGAACATGACATTATGTTTAAAATAATTTGAGAATAATGAAGTCCTGAAATTTTAGTCAACGATATATTATTGTAATAAATGGTATGAGCATTTAAAATTATGCTAAATTAAGCAACAATTAGATAAGAGAATTAATTGTGCTGGGTTATATACCCAAGCACCAATGTATTAAGACGGGGCAAAAAAAATTTCTGCTTTTCCATCCGCACATTTTAATTATCAAATTTACACAGCATTTAGTAAAGCCTCGTATTTGGCTTTAATGACGATAAACATAATCCCCTAACTGAGTTCATCTAGAATACAAAATCGATCCAGATAATGATCGAATTTTTTTATTTGAAATTTATCAAATTTAAAATACCCTTGAACATATTTAAATTGCTTACGATGGTCAGACCTTCAGGCAAAATAATCATCGAATGCAAATTATATATCTTACATATTAAAAATTTAATTAAAATATTATTTTCGGTGCTATTAAAAGATTCTTAAAGCGATCGTAACGCTAATACATTTCGCTATTTATGTTTTACTTTATCATTACAATGTTTATATTCGTTATCGTAGCTAACGGTAAGTAAGGTTTTAAGTAAACTCTAAAACAAATTTGTTCTAGCTATAATACTTTTTTCAAATATTATTTATTAAAATTTAAAGATAAACGTTGACAATTGGCTAACTAATATTTTTTGTCAAAAACAAATCACGTTAAAAACTATACATCATCAGTTGCTGAACAATTTTTGGGCCAAAATTTAGTAATTTCCTTTGTCAATTACAAGCAAACATGCTGGCTAAGGTTATTAACTAAGAAAACGAACAATTTATTTAAGAAATTTATGATCTTTGTTTAAAAAAACAATATAAATATAATTAAATCATTGACCAAACTCAATATTTTTAAAGGTTTTAAAATGTTTATGCATTTTAGATTGCAATTCACAGCGGATCGATTTACAAAGTATCTTTTATTTCCTCTTACGTATAATAGCACTAACATGAGAGAGTTACTAATTAATCAATTGGTTTAGGTCAAAACCGTACATATTAATGTGATTTTATTAATTAGTCAAAAAAAAACCCTTGCCTCAATATATCAAAGCCCCTTTCGGCTTATTGGCGTATTTAAGCAAATTTTTGATAAGCCTGGCAAATTTATGGCAATAAGCCATGTTACCATGGCCCTACTGAGCCTCACATAGATTTCAATTACGGACGCACCTGCTTTACTAGTTAAATTGGTAAAAAACCAAAAAATAAACAAAATATTAAAAAATTTAAGGTTTTTGCCTTTTTTCTATTTCTCATTCATTAATTCATTTAGCCCTGCGTTTTTATGTTATTAATTTGATTGAATAGCATAATTAATTCAAAAAATAGTTATTCAAACAATCATCATATATTACACTAAAAATTTAAGATTTACTACTACAGAGATCAAGCTTATTATTTCAAAGATTTTAATATCTGTTTTCCGTTTTCTAATTAAACTTAGTAAGTCAGCTATAAACATTGAGAATTAAAAAAAAAAGAAACAAAATCATAAAATCATTGAAAAAAAAATAATAATATATTTAAACATTTAAAGGATGTTATTACAAATATATTTTTATCAAAAACTGGTAAAAGATTGGGTCATATTTAGGTTGAAGTGCCAAATTAAATGTTGATGTACCTGATACACTAAATATTTTTCTTACTCCTTATTTGAAATCAAAAACATATGTTACAAGGGATCTTTATATGAAAAAAATTTATTTGAATTTGGGAATTTTCGAGTTCAAAAAATTCGTAGATTTTGTCAAAAAGGTCATTTTTTTATTATGGATAGATTTAAATTGCCCCAGGCGGAAAAAAATACAAAAATTAAAAAATATATGTGAGATAAGGCAATCAAGAGGTGTATTCATTTTCATGACTTTTTTTATTGACATTGATATTTGTCGACCTGTGCTAATAAAGCAGCTTCGCTTGAGTAAGTCCTATTGTCTTTCAATTTGGCCCAGAGCCAAAAGTAAAAAGGCTATTATTCAATTCAGAATAGTTTAATTTATTACACAGGCCAACAAAAATTGATGTTAGAATATATAAATTTATAAAACCATAAAAGCATACATCCCCATGATAGTCATATCTCATTAAATTTTCCATGTAATTTCTTCAGCATTCAGCTCCTTAGATCCGTTCATTTTGAAAAATGACTTTTTCAAATTGACAGATATTACGACCTCAAGAATACCTTAAAAATAAAATTTTTAAAAAATTTTATCATCTCAAACAATGAGAATAAAATTTTGTATATCAAGCAAACTCTTTAGATGATACTGATTCAATCCAAACCCAAATACAACACGATATATATTTAATTTCTAATTAAAATATTATTAAGTTTGAATATACAAGTTTCTTTGTTGTAAATATGTCAAAATTAAATTTTTGTTTTTGAATATTTTTTGTTCTTTTTTACATTTTTTCTAATATTTTTTGATGTTTGTAGATTACATAATAATTGGAAAAAAATTTAAACGGATTTGGAAATTTATAAAAATGTCAGGTAGCTCATAACTCTTAAAAATTTGTTGAACAGTGATATTGTTTGTGAAGGTTTGATAAATAAATGTTAGTTAGCATTATAAGATATTTTATAATTGTCTCGCCTTTTCAAATGACTGTTGCTCAAAATAAAACTCTGTTTCATATAGCTTTGTGCCAAACCAACTATTCAAATCCAATCAATTTAACCAGTCATTGGAATTTGACCTCAAAGTTTGAATTTTCACATTTATTTTATTAAAACTTATTTTATTGGGGTATAAACTTCTGCAATTTTTCAATAAAAGCATATATATTTTAAATTGGGAGTATGTTGCTCTAGGTGTCCAATATCTTGTATACAATTTGAATGTGGGGTAAGAGCTCGATACGATCTGAGTTTTAAAAAGTTACAAGTTTATAACAGGCAGAAAGATTGTTCTTTTAATTAAATTTTGAAGTCGCATAATTAGTCAATTAAAACAAATTTAGCCATTTTTTGAACCGGAGAAAAAATTAGAAATAAAAATATATATGAGATCAAGGCGATAATGGGGCCCCCAGTGGCTTTTATTTTTTCACACATTAATTTTCGTCGACCTGTGTTATTTTGTATCTTTATCATTTAGATATTAATATTAAGGCTTCTGCTATTTTCCTTTATGAAATAAAAAAGGTCATAAATATTTATTTTAGTGTATTGCTTCAAGTTATTGGTAATGCTTTTTTAACACAAAATTACAGTAGAAATACTGAGTTAAAAGTTGGAAAGATGGCGGATTGTCTATGCCTAAAAGCGTTGCATGGTAAAAAAAATTTGAATGATTATTTGCCCTTGGCTAAATGCCCTACAACACTACGAATTTATTTGGTTTTAAATTTTTTTAAAACGAGTATAAAAAACACATGATTCATAGTTTTTTAAATACAGTATTACCATCTTTAAAAACATCAAAACAAAACAACAAAAAAAAACTACGTTGTGAATGCATATTATAAAAAACTAATATAATTTACATTATTTGTTACTATAAGCGTAACTTGGTCCGTATACGAGTTAGATGGCACGGCATGTTTGATTTATAAGTTTCCGCTGAGATATAAGGCGAGAGATGCCGTTTTGTCAACGATCAAGGTGAGCACGAGGAAAATGGAGGACGTGCAAAGACTGAATCACATGTATCCGGATATGAAAGTTATGGCCTTATTTTTAGATAACTTTTTACAATAAAATTATTAATAACAGTAAAATAAGTATTTTTTGATAAAGCCCACTGAAAGTCGAAAAATTGTTAAATGAAAATTAAAAGTGTAATTTGATTTAAAAAAATGCTTTTTTAGATATACCTTAGACTAAAGCCAAGATTTTTTACTTGGATAATCGAATTTTGCGGGATCCGTAAACCTAAGGTTGGCAAAAACGATTCGACCTTTTTCTTCAACGGTGGAAACATATCCAGCAAATACAATGTTTCTTGTTATATAATTCCAAGGAGTTCCATTTTTGATCACAATACGCCAGGCTTGCAATATGTAAATTTTTTGTTTTTAGAAAGTACAACACGACATTACAATTAGATTGTTAAAAAAAATTTTATTGAGTGTTTACACAAACATATTTTATAAGTTCTTGTTAGCTCTTACGATCAGAGCTGGGAAAATGCCCATTTTTGGGTCAAACTCATTTTTTTATTTTTCGAAATTCAGAAAAAATAAAGGGTTTTAGCTTTAATCAAAAAAATATTTATAAAATTTAAGATTTTCTGCTTATATTCTGTATTTATTAATAAAAATTTTTAAAAAACAAAAATTTGAGTTTAGTCGAAAAATGGGTTTTTTCCCAGCTCTGCTTACGATAGCATGTTTACGACTTATGAACAACAATCTACTTCGTTTGCAATTGGTGCCATTCTCTTTTCCCAGTGCGGCATAATTTCCTTTTCTCCGATCAATTCTAATTTTGGTGACATTTTCAAAAAATATAGTTAGAGAACCTACAAATTTTTCAGGGGCAAACTTAAAGACAGTAAGTATTATAATGGAAAAACGAACGTTCAGTTTGTTTCCGATTAGCAAGGGCTGCATTGGCCGATGCCAATTTATTAATTACATCAACCTAGAAGTGTTTTTTACTAGCTCTTCTTGTAAAAATAATTGCCCGTTGATTCATTTGTTATATAGTCAATATTTGGTGAAACACTTAGTTGCGTTAAAAATCAGGTTAAAATTTATTTTAGTAAAAATCTAAAAATCGATAATACACGTCTAAACAAAAGAGTTATCAAAAATATATTGCTAACGTACATTTATAGAATAAATCTTCCAATAAAGTAATCAGGAAATTAAGGCCAGTCTGTTTATTATTTTGGGGGGGGGGGGGAAGGGGGCATTGAAGTTGCTATGCGGCGGCATTCATAACCCCCAGTCAATAAGATTAAGCCTCTCCGCCAATACCAGAGATCCATTAAAATGACGCCGCACTCTCCTCAATATTACACAGGTTAACAATTTATTTGAGAGTTATGAGTTAATTACAGAGATCAAACCTGCCCTCTTAGAATCCGTTTACCGTTTTTCTTAATTAAACTTAGTTACTCTGTTCTAAATATTGAATTTTAGAAAAAAGGCCAAAATACCAAAACAAAAAATAAATTTTTATTTTTGCATATTCCCAATAGTCAAATTAAATTCAAACTTTAAATAATTTTTTTATTAAAAATCAAAATATATCATGTCCTATAGTTTAGCCGCAAAATATTTTGTATTATCTAAATGCCGATTTTATTTTTAAGGTATATTTAGCTCCGTCAATTTGGTTAAAAAAGGCCATTTTTCGTATTTAACGGATCTAAGGAGCCAAAGACACATGAAACTAAGTAAAACGAAAATATACGTTTCTGACATTGATATTTGTTGACCTGTCTTATAGCATGCAGGCTTTACAACCCTGACAAAAGTACAAGGCCAGAGTCATTCACCTGCTAAAACAGTGCCCCCCCCCCCCGCCATACAATTATAAATTAAATAAAAAAAATTTAGGAATTAGGCAATTTAAAATTTTAAAGTGAAAGGAGTTTATTTAGCAATCTTGTTTTTTGACAGCTCACTTAACTTATTAATAACTTGTTAACTAATGATTATTTTTTTTGTTTTTTTTAATTTTTTTCATTTGAAACGTTCGAAATATTAATTAAAAAAATCTTTTATCTCTTTTTTAACTTAGAGTTAGGTGCAAATTTATAGTTTTATGCAAGAAATGATGTATTTTATGGCTGCCGCTATTAAAAAGTTTTGAAGAAAATAATTGAGCGAAAAACATCAATGTAACTAATGTAAAAAAAATTTGAAAAATTAAGAATTATTTTATATTTTTAAATAAAAATTTTTTTTCATAAATTTATTGTTAGGCATATCCTAAGACCAAATAACATTAATTCTAATTTTTTAATATTAGCCATTTAATTTTTTTTTTAATATTTTTTTTACAATATTTAAATATGTATTAGCCGCAGCCTGTGTTGTCTAAACGCATATAAAAAATACTTTAAAGTTGTTATATATTTTCTAACGCCGTTTTAAATCGGAAAAAAGCAAAGTTGTTTCTTAGGACGCGTATTTTAGAAATTTTAAAACTTTCAGTGTTTTAAATGCTAATAATAAAAAGGACAACTTTTAAAAAAATGCCCGGGTTAATGAACGCGCCTTTATCTATAATTCGAGAGAATCTATAGGGCAATATAATTATTTTTATATTTGGTTTAATTATGTGGCCCACAAATTAGAAAACAACTGTTAATTCATAACACTTGTCAACAAATATCAATAGCTATACATCCCCATGATAACCTCTTCTTATATTTTGTTTTAAATTTTTCCGCCTAACTCTTAGATCCGTCCATCAAAAAAATGGCCTTTTTAACAGATTTTACGACCTTAGTAACACCTAAAGAGAAGAAATTTAGAATTTTTTTTTTCATATTAAAATCTCTTGTAACTTATATTTATCATCTCAAGAATAATAACACTGGTCGACAAATTATGACTTCATATCTTAGACCAACAACCTGAAAAATGTTTCAAGTGCAGTTTTTGCTGCTAAATATCATGGTTTTTTCCTACTTGATCTGGTTTTTATTTTATTCGATGTTAAAGTTGCCAAAATGTGCATTTTTGACGCATTTTGACCTTATACACCATTAAAAAATTATAAATTATATTAACTTTTTATATTAAAAAAAACTTAAATTTTTATCTATTCAAATATATAATTATTTTTTTTTATGTATTTTTCTTTTTTTAAAAAAAAGGAAATTTAAAAACCTACCTTATTTTATTTTATTCAATTTCTAGACCCTTTGACGCCTTCGATGCTGCTTATGCATCGTCTCTCTCTCTCTCTCTCTTTATTTTTTGTTATAGTGTATGTGTTAAGTTTTCTGTTTGATTTAATTTCTTTCTATTATTTTATAAAGTTAGTTTGGTTCTTTTTGGGTTAAATTTCATTTTTGGTTAACTTTTGTGGTATAATTAAGCCTACAAAGTGACGGAAACAATTTTTTAGTATTTTTTTTTGTTTTAATTAGTTCTAATTGAGTCATTTAAATTCGTTTAATAGTTTTTAGTTTAATTGTTTTTATTTCGACAAAATTATAATACATCAGCTGGTTTAGTTTAAAATCCAAAAGTTATGAAAATTGTATTAGTTTAGATGTGTAAAAAAGAGTTGATTGCAAATGTTTAGCCCATGCCCCCTCAACTGTGCAAAACAAGTGTATTTGCTCCCGTCTCTTTCATCAGTTTAAACAATTAAAATTTGTATAAGTGCCCTCAACGGGTCGAAACCAGTATTAAAAGTTTTTACATTTGAACCAGCCCGAAACAAAAATGTTTTTAGCCTGGCCTGACGTTTTTATGCCCTATATAGATATCGAATTATTTAAATAAATTTTGAAACTTGGAATTTAGTACCAGGTACTGTAATTCGAATTTAATCGCGACCTATTTTAAATTTCATTAATTATACTATCGGGCCTGCTTTGAAATGACCCTGAAATTTCATTTTCTATATATTTTCTATATAAATGTTAATATTTCGCGGACACTAATAAATACCTTAATACTAAAAAAATCATATAAATTCTGGCTTTGTTTAAGCCTAATCATTCAGAACTAGATACTAAGACTTTTGAATTTTAATGAAAAACCCCTTTTTCTCAAAGGTGGTCAAATTGAGCCCCCAAACACTTAATGTGACTAAGGTTTTTTTTATTTATTGGACATTTGTGATCAGTTGTTTTTATTTACAATGGATTATATTTTATATAAAACTAACAGTAACATTTATATCAAATTAAGTAAAATATTTAATTAAAAAAGGAGATAATACTTAAATTTTAACCTATATAAACAATTTTGTCACAAAAAATATACTTAATTTAAAATTCCTCCATTTTTTAGAATATGAATGAAGAAAAAGACGTTTGGGTAGAAATTTTAATAAGATTATGAATAAAGAAAAATATTTGGGTAGAAATTTTTAAACAAATAAATAAAGAAATAAAGAGTAGAGAGAGAGAGAAAGAAAGAAACGCTGCACAAGCAGCATCGAAGGCGTCAATGGGTCTAGAAATTAAATAAAATAAAATAAGGTAGGTTTTTAAATTTCGTTTTTTTAAAAAAGTAAATTAAAAAAAAATAATTATATATTTAAATAGATAAAAATTTAAGCTTTTTTTTTAATATAAAAAGTTAATATAATTTATTATTTTTTAATGATGTAAATTAAGGTCAAAATGTGCCAAAAATGCACATTTTGGCAACTTTAACACCGAATATAATAAAAACCAGATCAGGTGAAAAAACGGGAAAAACCATGATGTTCGGCAAAAAAAACTGCACTAGAAACATCTTTCAGGTTGTTGGTCTAAAATTCTTGTCGACAAGTGTAATTTTTCAGTGTATCAAGCTAAATTTCATTATTTAGATAATACATAATATTTAACGTTCAAACTTATGTAAGACACGGTATATTATCGGTTTATATTATTAGAAGTTTTAATGGTTTAACTGTTGTAAATATGGATATAAAATTTCAATTTTTTTTTGTTTTTAATTCCTTTTTTTAGCATTTTTTGTAAACATTTTAATTTTATAGCAGACTTACTAAGTTTGAATAGAAAAAACGGTAATCGGATTTGAAAATCTTTACGATAGCAAGTGTAATCTCGATACTTAGCCCTTAACTATCAAAAATTTGTTGAACTATGGTATATTTAAATGCCAAAAGGGGGCCTTAAGATTTTACATTTTTACATTTTGTCGTCCCAAATATTAAAGACTATACTCTAAACATTTTTTGATAGCTGATGTAGTCTAGATATTTTTTGATGGCTGTTATATCAATTTCTGTAATTTTTAGCCGCCCCCTCCCCTGGTCTAATTTTTTTTTAATTTAAAAACAAGCCATATATCAAAAATTTTTTAATACAAAAGATTTAAATAAATACAATCTGCTACATTTTAGATTTTAGTCTAGATACATTAAAGATCAAAATAAAAATAAAGGGGCTCTGAGGTATTCTTAACAATTTAAGCCCTTGTCTAAATTTTCGAGCTTAGTTTATAATGGGGTCGTGCACTGGAGCGGGTTAAATTGGACCTGGTAGATAATTCTATTAGTTTCGTATATATATGTCCCAGAGAGATATTTATCGATGTTAGAAAGAAATCGTATAAATGGTCCCCTTGATGGCCTCATCTCTTAAGTATTTTCCGTTTCCCGTACTTTCTTTCGCCTTAGGCTATCTTACCACCTTCAAATAAAAAATAGCCATATTGACAGATTTTGCCTAAAAAAAACGAGAGAAAAAAATTCAAAGATTTTTTTTTCATATTAAAATCACTAATAACGCATGTTGTTTATCTTAATTAATAACAAATAAAATTTTAAAATTGAGCTCTTACATTCATATTCAGATACAACCTAACAAGGAAACAATTTAATTTGTCTATTTTTAATGTTAATATTAATTAAGGTTCGATAGCAGGTTAAGCTGTTGGTAATATACAAAAATTCGTTTTTGTTTGTAATTCTTGTTTAAACATTTTTACAAAAATTTTCAATTTGTAGTTGACCCAGGGTTAGATACCAAATATGAAAATTTCTATTGGCAATTAATCTTTGTAGCTAGCCTACTCTTTAATATTTGCTAACCTATGTCATGATAGTCAATTTAAAAAGGACACAACTGTCTCAATTCAAATGAATTATGTACAATTATTGTCTCATTAAATTAATGCAGCATGTTATTCTATATTGTTTAGATACTTATCAACATAACCCTAGGTTCGGTCCAGATCTTTCACGAATTTACTGATCATATAAAGTTAAATGCCCAATTTAATGCATCGTTGTTGCCTCCAAACTTTTTATTGGTCGGTTTAAAACGTGTGCCAATAACGACCCAAAATTCTACTCTTTTCCCCGATTCACCGACAGTGTTTATGATTCTTGAGGTGGCTCAATGCAACCAGCATATAAGTACAGCCGCTTTTTTAACGTATTTTAGATGGCATTTTAGATCAGGGCTATCATTATCATGTATCAAAGTGATATTTGTTTCTGATGGTAAATTATACTGTTGAATGCTAGAGCCTATTTTAAACGAATGGCGCTAAAACTAAAATGAGGTTACATTTTATAACTAGAAAAAAAACTAAAAAATAATATAGGTCAAAATTAAATATTTTTGAGGACAAACACAATTTATTTTAGAACTCGCCTTGCGAAGGTAACATAAAAATTACAAGGTGGTTTTACACTAAAAAAGGTTGCTCCAGCCCTTTGAAGAGTCAAATAATTTTGCACTTTTTGAATTAGAGTTCAAACGGGGCCGTGAATTCTAGTCCAAACTCGACAGACTTTTCTACTTAAATACGACAGAAAAGTTTGGATCTTGCAGGCAAGCCTAACGCGAGTCGGGTGAACTTTCGGGTCCCGACGATCCCTATTCCGTAGAGCTGTTGGGCACAGAGCTGGGGAAATGCCCATTTTTGGGTCAAACCCATTTTTTTATTTTTCGAAAATTAAAAAAAAATAAAGGGTTTTAGCTTTAATTAACAAAATGTTTATATGCTTATATTCTGTATTTATTTATAATTGATTTTTTTAATCTGTCATAAAATTTTTAAAAAACAAAAATTTGAGTTTAGTCGAAAAATGGGTTTTTTCCCAGCTCTGGTTGGGCACCCATAGTTTATGTTGCTCTTATGCTTCCAGACCTAACCTAAATTTGGATTATTTTTAACCCTCATTTGAGTGTAGAATACACGAATAATTTTTATTTAATCGCCTTTATAGAGTTTTCCGGTTTACAGCACTTGTCGGTATTAGGAAAAGGTAAACATTTTTTTTTGATATATTGTATCTAAGCTCCAATCTTGTGGCTAGAGATTGTGATTTCAAATAAAAGTGCTTATGATTAAATCATCACAGGCATTTAATAAAAAATCATAATTTTTTGTTTTTTTTTTTGTATAATTTTTTATATTTCTGGCCTTAAAATTTTGGTTGCTCTTTAAAAAATACTATATTAATTTGAAAATAAACACAGGTCAACAATTTTTTAAGAGTTATGAGTTAACTACAGAGATCAAGCCTGCCATCCTAGGGAACATCAAGTCCGTTTACCGTTTTTCCTAATCCAACTTTGAAAGTCTGGTATAAACATTAAATGTAGAAAAAATGGTCAAAAATTAAAAAAATTAAAAACATGATAAACTGAAATTTAATTTTTGCATATTCACAATAAATAAACTGTTAAATTTAAACTTAAAATAATATTTGTGCAAAAAAAATTTTTAATTTTTTTACGGTATGTTTAGACCTGTCAGTTTGGTCAAAAAGGCCACTTTTTATTATAGACGGATCTAAGGAGCAAATAACGGAAGACTAAGAAAAATGAAAAATATACATGATAGGCCATCATGGGGATGCATTCTTTTATGTTTTTATAAAATTCACGTTTCTGATATTGATATTTGTTGACATGTGTACAGGCACGATTCTAGACCCCTTTTGGGGGGGGGGGCAGTGCCCCCCCAAAAGTTATTGATTGCCCCCCCCCCCCCCCCAAAAAAATAATTGAATTTGCCCCCCCCCCCAAAATACATAGTAATTTTATGTTTGCCCCCCCCCCCCAAAATTAAATTTGCCCCCCCAAAAATACATAGTAATTTTATTTCTTCCACATAATACAATTAAATTTGCTCCGTCAAAAATATCTAAAAAATATTATCTTAAAAATATTTACCTTTTTTAAAAGTGTTTTTATTAATTAATACTTCTCATCCGCAAGAGAGATCAAACTAACACAGATATGTATAAAAAAATTTGATTTTACAGAAAGCTTTATATTTGTGAAAGCAATTCATAAATCTGATGCCTAAGAAATTTTCTCACTTGTCATCAATCTTTTGTTAAGATATAATCTAGAACCAAAGAACCTGATTGCACAATGCTACGATGGGGCGAACGTAATGCCCTGGGGAAAATGTGGTGTTCAAGTATTTCTAAGCAAAATAGCTGGACCACATGTCCCGTATATTCACTGTGCATCTTGTTGTAAAAGATTGTCTTGAAATTTTAAGTGAAGGGAGTGATTTTTTTGATAATTTTTCTTCCCTTCATAAATTTTTTCAACATGATGCAATCAAGGTAGTTAGTGAATGCGAGACCATACCCCGGCTGTAGCCCTATCGATGGAGTGGTCACTACCTGGCCATTGTTTTTTTTTAAATTACACAAAAATATTTAATACTTTTTTAAATATTAAAAATAAAAAAACTTTTATATCTTTAGGTCACAGGGCCGAATCGGGGTTTTTTAACCATATTTATAATCATCTATTTATTTTTTTGTATTTAATTAAAAAATTATTTTATTTATTAAAAATAATTATAGATCAATTTTAATGCAGAACGATTTATATTTCTAAAACTTCTGATTTAATACACCATTGTTAGTTAGAAATTAAAAAATTAAGAAATAAAAATAAATTTGAAGATTTATTCAAAAATTGTTTTGATATTAATACTTTTTTAAATGACAATAATTTATCTATGGATAAAAGAAAAACTAAACCTAAAATTTTTCTGATTTTATTTATTTTCTACTCATAAGTTTGAAAATATTTTAAATATTAATGATGAAGTAAAAAGTACTTATTTTAATATTATATTTATTTATATCATAATAATAGATTTTTTACCGATAATAGTTATTTAAAATCTTTAGATTCCCTTTATAAATTTGATTAACCTTTATTTTAGATATAAATAAATTAGAGCCTCTTTTAAAAATAAGTAATATTGATAAAAATTCATTATCTAAAGAAATTTACGTAGCCAAAAATTTTTTAATAAGAAACTTAATAATTACAAAGAATGTGTTACTAATGATTTTGGTAAATTTTTATATGATTACAAAGATGCGCTAATCTAATTAACAACGTCGAGTTGTGAGGCCACATTTTCTTCTTTAAGAAGGATAATAACTTCTAGCTATTAAGTAGTGACCTGCGTAAAGGTGATTTGGTTCTTCAAGGACACGAAAAATCATTAACTGGGGCGTTAAATTTTATAATTTAATCAAAACAACCTATAGCATAAAATTGTTAGATTATTAAATAACACTGCTCATAATCAGCTAATTATTTACTATTTTAAGACATGATTGCAATTTTTTTTATGCGCATTTAATGTTTATGTTCGTGTTTTAATTTTTTACCTTAATATTAATTACTAGTTATATAAAACCAGTGTTTTTTCAGATATATTCTTCCAAATTAGCATACTTATAAAATTTGTTTTCATGATAATTCATCTTATTTTACTATTCATTTTCTAAAATCCAAAGTTTTATATAATTTATTTTTTCATATATATCATATTTTTAATTTTCATGCGCATTGATACCACATGATAAAATACTTAAAATTAATTTTCAAATCTCATATCTTTTTAAGCAATTGATATTAGTGATAACAATTAATTTTAATTCACAAATCCAAATTATAAAGGCAATTATTTTTTTTATTTTATGAATATAATAAATTACTATTAATTTGTTAAAAAATTTTGAACATGGATTCTATTGTTGTACATGTATATTTTTTGCCGTGACCGAAGGTCACGGCCAATTTT
Source organism: Acutogordius australiensis (assembly GCA_030555515.1). Taxonomy (NCBI): domain Eukaryota; kingdom Metazoa; phylum Nematomorpha; class Gordioida; order Gordea; family Gordiidae; genus Acutogordius; species Acutogordius australiensis. Next base: position 5,912,831 of record CM060242.1, read on the forward strand.
GCCGCCGAAGGCGGCAAAAAAAATTTTTCTGCCCCCCCACGAGTTTTTTTTGCCCCCCCCCCCCAAATGGAAAAGCTAGAATCGGGCCTGCATGTGTAATACAAGTATACCAATGTGTTATTATATCTTTATATATTTTTGTTATTTTTTTTTTATTTTTAGCATTTTCAATCATTTTTATATTTATTTTTGTATAAATTCTTCCCTATTTTACTATTTAGTAATCATATTCAAATCAAATTATTTTCCGACTGATTTTCAGCCGTCAGTAAATTTTCTGAATGTTAAGTTAAACTTAATCGTCTAATAAATAATTGGACTTGGGCCAGAAAATTTAATAAAAGATGTTTGGCAAAATTAAATAAAGTAACATCGTTTTTGTTTATGCAGCGATTTGAAAAATTAGAAACAAAATTTTAAATTTCAATTTAGCCATTTAATTTAAATCCCCCCCCCCCCCCCCCCCCCCCCAAGGCAGGTTTTTAGACTGGACCACCATTGATAAACATTATTCAGGTCTAGATTTTTTAATCATTTATTATTATTGATAAAATTATTCACACAATTTAAAAAATAGTTATTCTGCCATTATAGATTTAAACACTTGTTTATCAATGATTTCTCTATGCTTGGCTGCGGCTAGCAAAAGTAAATTTTACAAAAAGCGCATTTGATAAACATTAAGGTGGCCAGTGTAGAAAAAATATAAAAATTAAAATTATTATTTTTGTTATTTATATCCTAAAACAACCAGAAACTTTAATTTCTCATTTTTTAATACTTACCGTTAAAAATTTTTTAAATATTCCACAACATCAAAACTAGTATTAGCCACAGCCCTTATTACCAATATTTAAAAATATTAAACGCCTTGTTTTTTTTTATCTTGCATTCGTATAATTTAAAAAAGCGTAATTTTTTATGCAAAAAAAAGCAAAATTTTGTTTAGTTGTTATATAAAAATAAAATATGACTCTAATTAAATACAAAGTTCAATTAAAATAAAGTTTTATTTTGCAGGAAGAAATTGAGCTCCTGTTTAAGTCGTTATAAATTTTTTTTAACTTCAAAAGGTTAATATTAATCTAAGCTTAATGATGTAATGAAAAAGTTTTCATATTTTAAATCTTATTTATTGATTTGGCGCATTATTTATTTTAGTTTCATCTTTATTTAATTAACTTAATTGATAGAATACCAAGTTAAGGAATCTGATTTGTGTTCGGTCGTACAAAACGAAGGCATTTACAATGTCGAGATTCAAAAAGCTGTGTTAAGGTAAAGTCGCCTTTTATTTCAAGTTTTTTTCCAGTGAAAATTTCAATGTTAATTTGAAAATTATTTGTTTTTATTGTTATTATTTACTTCTTATTTTTTTTGATGCTTTTGCCTTATTATTTAAAAGTGTTGTTAGTAACTGCTTTTTGCCCTTTATGTTATTGGTTTTTTGCCCAATTTCGAAAAATATGTCACTTTTATCACCTATTAATCTATATATAATGTCAAATTAATTTAATGTTTTTTCTTACATTAAAATGAATTTATTTATCCATCCTCTATTTTGTTTTTATAATCATCTTAGCTGGTATAATTCAGTCAAATTCTAATTCATCTTCTTTAATAATAAATTGTTATAAATTTATAATGCATATATTGTTTCACCTTTGTCCAACCTTTTTCACTCTAAAACTATTTTACATTATTCTGCGAATAGGGTGAGAAATTTGTAACGTAAATGCTGTAGCGAGGTCCTTACGGACCCCAATTTTAAACCTCCAAAACTTCAAGAGTTTAATAACTAAATGCTTTTTATATTATTATTGTAAAGAATATGTGTTCCTTAATTACACCTTATATACGTTATTATTAATGTAAATCGTAAATTTTATTTAACAAAAAGTAAAAAAATCTAAAAAATGGGAATTTTTTATTTCTTTATATTCCATTTATCGATCAAAGACCGTTTTTAGGTCTAACATTTTTTGAAAAATTCATATAAAAAAATTTCAAATAATTATTTTTGGCTAGAATTCACCTTTAAAACTAGATATACTATAAAAAAAATATTCGAATCATCATTAATATACAATACAAATTTTAAATACTTAATATGTAAAATTATTAAAAAAACTAGAAAATAAGGTTGCAATTTTTTTCAGTATAAATTTACATTGAGGTAACATGATTTTTAACAGTGAAACTGAGAGTGTAAAGTCCATCCGGACCTCAATAGAATTTCTAAACAAATTTTCTTATTAGACATGAACCAAATTTTAATTACTAGTTTTTTTTTATAAGATTTCAAAGAAAAAATCACAAAAATATGACCCATAATATACAATATTTATAAAGATAGTCAAAATTTAAATGTGCTGAAGTCAATATGAGCCCCATAATCGCGGGATATAAAATTATATTTGATATTGGTATTTAATTTTCGACCTCGATTATACATATTTGGTGGTCAAAAAATTGGCAAACAAAATTTTTTTTGACCTGATAAAAAAAAATTAAATTTATATATTTAATTATTAAAATTAATTGTAAATTAGATTTTTTTATCTAAATAAATCCATTTTTTATATCATACTCCATATTATTAAAATTAATAAATGCGTTACTTTATAACATTTATTTTATTTTAATCTAATAAAATGAAAACATTAAATAGTTTGTAAAATATAATTTATTCCAAATACAGATAAAACACTTTGGTTTTTGTATATTTTGAGTTTCATTTGCGATTTAACTACTTCCAGTGTATAGGCTAGGTTTATAAAATTTGATTAGGAAAACGGATGTATCAAAACGCCAATATATATATATATATATTCTTGATAATTAATAAGTTCATACATCTAAAAGTTAAGTAATGTTATACCTTCTCCTTAGGTCAATGCCTATATCAAGAGTGCGACTGATTGGTAAAGTTATTGTCTTGCGTTTATTGTATAAAGCTAGTATGTTCTTAATGCAAGACGATAAATACCTCAAGCTACTATTCTTCAACTACTCTTCTGCCTCTTTATTTTACTTGCGTGAAATGGGACACGTTTTTACCGTCAATGGCTACAAACCGGTAATAATCTCAAAAGCAATATTATTTTTAACTGCATCTTCAGAAACAAGGCAAAAATGATTCCCAGACTTGAAACTTACTCAACCTTAACCTAACTCATTAAGGTTTTGGTTAATAGTTTTGAACGAGTCGCGTAAAATTAAAAAGGTAAAAAATTTAACATGTGCAATTTGCAATCAATTCGAGATTATAATAGCCGTACTAACTCTAGTTTACCGTATTTTTTACCATATCTAAAACCTTACCACAAAATCTAACGGATCTTTAACCACATTTAGAAAAACGATAAACGAGTTAATAAATACAATATTATATTCAGAAAATATAGGCTCTTTGTGAAATTTTGGGCGGATTTAATAAATTAAAAGAAAAATGAAATAGTGTTGTAGTTTTAAAAATAAATTTTTTTAATATAAATTATCCAAATAATAATCGAAATAAAAGTAAATATCATAAACAGGCCTGGGAAAACAATGAGCCAAAAAACTTTGGCTCATTTTTTCCCCTAAAACATAAAAAAAGAAAGGGGGGCAAATATAAAGGGCCAAAATAAGAATTCAAAAAAAGCCCTTACTAAGAAAAGGGGCAAAAAAAACCCACAAAAAGTGGCTCTTAAAAAGAGCCCCAAAAAACCCATTTTATGTTTTCTATAATAATTTTAAAAAATTTTGATGGGTGGGTTATTTTTTCTTAAAGCTCCTAGGAGTTTTTTTTAAGAAAAGGGGCTTTATTTAAGCGTGCCCCTTTTCTTTAAGCAAGAAAAGGGGCTTTTCTTTTGCCATGCCCACGAGTTTGTGGGCATTTGGGAAAAAAAACCCAAAAACTTGTTAAAAAAAAGCCCATTTAGTTTTTTTTCCCAGCCCTGATCATAAATTTATAAGTTATATCTCATACATTTTATTATTTGACACGTAAATTCTATGGTAAGAATATGGCGCAATTAGAAACAAGCGTTTCAAGCGAATGTCAAATCGTAACTTTGAACATAGAGACTCGTCGCCAAGAAACACGGACCTTTTACGCGGAAGCCTATTCCAAGGTTATTATCAACATTGGAAATGTTTATAGGATCGGGTGCAATATTAATATTAAGTTACTGGCACATTTATGTTATGTTCATAACTTGAAAGAGAATCGTTCTTTTTTTTGTCGGGATTAGGGGTTAGTTAAAGTCAAGAGGCACCCAGATAATTTTCGTGAATTATCCGACACCTGGTCTTTTCCTGGTAAATCAAATTGTGTAAAATGCATCAGAATTTTGAAAACATTTATAATTACAAAGCTTAAAAAACTAAGTTAATAGGCATTTTTTATCAATTTATCTCTGTTTTCACTGGACAACAAAATTTGGACGACCCTAAGCATCATTTATGGCAACTATGGTTTCGGTCAAGTTTTTATCGCTGATCACGAATATGAAATTAGAATTTTACCCAATGCCTTAGATTTTTAGTTATTCGGTGTCAAAGTTGAGATTTTTCAATTTTGGGGGTATTTTGGGCTTCTATATCATAAAACCTATGGCTAGTAACAAATGTTTAAAAATATATTTAGAAAACAGAAACATTCATTATTAACGTAAGGTTTTTGAATTTTTTTTTTAATATTTAATTTTTTTTTATTTTTATAAAATTAGTGGTGTTCGTCATGAAATCCGTTTTTTGATCCAAACTTGAAAGTAATAGCCTTTTTTAGTTATGATTTATATAAGGAATCTGAATATGCCAATAGATTTTATGGAAAATTAATAGTTAAAGAAATTTTGTGAATTTTTTTCTGAACTTTGGATGCGGTTAAAAAAAAATTGGAGGCATTGGAAAAAAACCTAAACCCGGGATCGTTATAGCAAGAAAATTCTCTACAAAACCCTCAAAAAATCGTTGATGTTGTTTTTTTTTGTTGTCCAGTGTTATGCAACATTAGTCGGTTTAAATTATAATCGAGTTTTTAGCCGTGCAAAAATAGTTTTGCAAGAGTTGTTAAACACTGGATAACAAAAAGAAACAACATATACGATTTTAGGGTTTTATATATATTTTTCTTGGGATAACAATTCCTAGGTTAGTTTTTTTTCAATACCGCCATCTTTTAGACCGCGTCCAAAGTTTAGAAAAAAATTCACAAAATTTCTTCAACTATTAATTTTCCAAAAAATCTATTGGCATATTCATATACCCTAAACTAACATATCTAAAAAAGGTTATAGTTTAAGATTATAAGCAATTTACTTTCAAAATATTAAGGATCAAAAAATGAATTATATGACAAAAACCACTAATTTCAAAAAAAAAGAAAAAAATAACAAAAAAATTTATAAAAAAATTTTAGCGCCTTTAGCATATTCTTATACCTTTAACAAACATATCTAAAAAAGGTTATAGTTTAAGATTTTAAGCAATTTACTTTCAAAATATTTAGGATCAAAAAATGAATTTTATGACAAAAACCACTAATTTAAAAAAAAAAAGAAAAATAAAAAAAAATTATAAAAAAATTTAAGCGCCTTAAAACAATGAATGTTTTCGTAATCTAAATATGTTTTTAAATCTTTTCTACCCATAGGTATGATATAGAGGCCAAAAATACCCCGTAAATCGAAAAATCTCAACTTGAATAACTAAAAATTTGAGGCATCGCCTAAAATTTTGAATTATTTTTAATAAGCATTAAAAAGTTGACCAAAAAAGAGAGTTGCCATAAATGATGCTTAAAGTCGTCCAAATTTTGTTGTCCAGTATACTATAATAATCAACTCTTGTTATTATTTGGCCCCACTCGATTGGTAACTTTAAAGAGTTTTAAAACATTTACTTAGGTGAAACAAAGCCCAGAGAAATATGTTGTAATCATGTTATTTATGGCACATTCCAGATACGTATAAGACACGATCCACGAGGTTTAAGCATTATAGTGGGAAAATACCATAATAATATTACGAGTGAGTACGCTGTTGATCAATTCCCGCTTAGCTTTCAATGTGAAAGCGCCAGGTCTGGAGATTTCACATTTGTCATACTCAACAACGCCATCATCAAATATTGGCAACATCTTATGTACTGCCCCTAAAGATTAGTATGATGTCTAATTTTCATATATAGACATAAGCCCTATTGATTTTTTTAAGGGTAAAATAAAACGCATCTCACAAATTAATACGTAACTTGCGCTTTTGCGCTAAAATGACCACTCCTTCATTTTCCAAAATTGGTAAAGCAAAATTTATAAAGAGCCGTGAATTTATTTGCCTTTAATCCCATTTGTGAAATAGTTGTTAAACTATTTTAAAAAATTTTAAGACTAAAATCGAAAAGGAGTGGCTTTAGTAGCTCAAAATAAGGAATAACAAAATACAAATGAAATTATGGATTGTGTAATTACCATGTTAGGGCACGTTCAAAATTCATTTTAAGATTTCTATAAAAGAAAATATTGTTAGAAATTTGGAAAGTTTTTAAATAAACGATTTGCAGATAATTAAGCTAGGTTTATGTGGACACGCCCTATTGCAGTTGATGTGTTTTTTTAGAACGTGTTTTTTTGTTTTTGCGCGGTTGTTAAGAAAAAAGGGGTTTAGTAAAAAAAGGTAGCATTTAAGCTGTCGAGTGGCTTGCTTAGGCAGTAGGCCCTCAACAAGTTTAAATCAAGATCCTAGGTTAATGTAAGTAACGGGTGTGAGAGCAAATCTGACTATTTAACAAGAGCTTTGCTTGAGTTAAAAGTATTAAAGCCCCAAACGGGTATGCCCTATATAGAAAGAGGTATGGAAGCTATTTATACATAAGTTACGGAGGATGGTGAAAATTGAAAGAAAAGATACAAATGTTAAATGCGCAGTCCTTTTAAAATCAATTGGTAAATCTTCTTAAAATGCCATGTGCACATTTATTGAAGAGATTTGCGAAGAAATGGGAATCGGTAATTTGCTCTAAAATATTTGTAATTGGCCCTACATAATTGATTATATAAACGTTGGAAAAAAATTTTACAAAAAGAATTATTTTTAATCATTTAAAATTACAAGTATTTCAATTTTTCCTATCTTTATATAATAATCCATTTTTATTCACCAACTATCTCCGAAAGTTTGAGATTACCATATACAATTAGAGTTTTAACAGGATCTTAATATTCGTCGGGGCCTCCCAGCGATATTTTTTTGGTTTAAGCCCAACGTAGCCTATAATTTTTTTTAGAGACCTAGCCCAAATATTAAAATATGGCCCAAAAAATTTTATTAAAAGCTATAAATTTTTTGTTGTAAAATTTTTGTCAAAAAATACAGGTAATGGTAGTGTTTGACAAATTCATTTTTAGTTCTCAATATTGACTAAAGAAATTAGGGAAATATTTGAATTTTAAATTTCGGCCTAGCTCGAATCAAATTTAGACCCGACCCGCCGCCTGGCCCTTTCTAAATCTTGGCCTTACCTCGGCAAATTTTTCGAGCGGTCTATTGGGTTCCGACTTCTCAAATACAATGGAGTTGAAATAATTATACTAATATATCTGCCGTATGAATTTAATTTTCAAACAGCTTCGTCCGGGTTTCTCCTAAACCTATAATAACACAGTTTGGCCGAATTTACTGAATGCAAGAAAATTCTATTTGGGGGAAACATTTTACATGACGGCCTTGTCTCATGTATTTTTTCCATTTTCCAAAATTTCTTTACACTGCGGCCATATTGGATATAAATCAATAAAAGGGCTATTTAGCAAAATTGACAGATTTTGGGAACTCAAAAAATTAAAGATTTAATTTTAATTAAAACATTTGCAACTTAAAATTTTTACCTAGTGAAATAAATTTGTTTACCAAGCTCTAACATCAGCATGTTACAGATTATTAAGCCCCAACAAAGGACGATTTAATATGGTAAATATAAATATTATTTGGAGGTTGAATGTCACAGTCTAGTAGTTTAAAATAAAATATTTTTTTTTTACTTTTTTTATAATTGAATATTTTTTGTTTTTCAATTTTAATATTTTTTAATTTTTATTGTTTTAGGATTAATAGTTTTGGCAGGTGGATTCTAAGGTTAGCTTTGGAATTTGTTGTAATTATAGCCGCTTTTTCAAAAAAAAAATTTTTAAATTGAATAGTTTACTTAGGCAATTTTACCTTAAAGGATATAGAATTGTTTAATATGTTAAATATAAATAAATTCAAATTAAACTCACATCAAATGTATTTGCGTCTGGTTAGTTATTCGTTCTATAAGAAGAATTTCTTTCAATGTCATTTCATCAATATCAAGCCAAGAAAAATACAATTTTAAGTGTCGATGTTTTAATCACTATGACGCAAATTACACAGTCCTTGCTAAGGTTCTAAGAATAATTGCTCGCAGCTTGATAAAAAAAAAGGTCTAATTTTTTTAGAAACCTTGAATTTATTTATCGACCCAAAAACGTGGGGCAAGACAACTTAAGTTGGTGTAGCCCTTTCTCCTAATCTTGATTTACCTGGTAAATAACGATCGTATATCTGATAAGCTTTCATTAATTATTAAAAACATCAAGGGTGGCTGAAAATTTCAATCTATAAGTAGTGGGGACTACAACATAACCTAATATTTTTAAAGTAAAAAGAAAAGACCCTTGATACTGGTATAACCTATCACTAAAATATCCAAATAATTGTTTTATACCAACACCTAAACTCGGCTAATCTTAGTTCAGTTATCTATAACCTAATGTCGGCAAGGAAATTCAGAAGCTCATCTATATTTTTCATTACGCTCGATTTCGCGACCTTTATCTTTTGGGTAGGCCATGATTTTTACGAATGCTTTGTAGAATATCGACGCTTAAAGGGCGCAAAAGTAAAATTTACTCTATGGAATATCGTGAGCAAGCATTTCGCCCGAAAAGGTAATTGGAAAACGCTCCTAGATACGCACACAACTCTAATGGTCTTTAATGATATATTAATAGTAACCAATGAAAAATCGAATAGCCTCGGTTATAACGTTAACCGTATAGTTTTCAATTCAATTATTTTATTAAGAATGCTGCTAGTCGTTGACCGCTTTACGGGACTTCGATACAAGTTGAAGTATTTAAAGGTCATGCGGGCTCGCAAAATGTATGGAATGATCTTTACCATAATTTCGTTGGTCGTTGTCCGACAAATTTACCCCTGGCACGCGGTAAACTCAAAAATCGTGCATATAGAAATTGAGGTAAGGCAAAACGTTACTACCCAGCTTTTTAACGAAACGAACCGGATACACGGCAACTCCGTAGGGAAAAAAGAGGTTTACGATGTCTATCAAATCCAAGTAAGCACCGGTACCAAAACCTTATTCGAAGCCAATGTCACCGGGGATAGCCTAAAATTTTTCCGGGACAATCGAGTGATGTATGCAATGAACAGGGTCCATTTTCTTTATAGCTACCTGATGCCTTACATTATGGAAGGTATCGGTTTGACCATAACCCTAATCTTTGTATGCCTTAGCTTATGGTTTTCGAGACAGTACATTAGGAGTTATGGGATAGTTTTTTGCTTTAACATACCATATTTAAAAACGGGGGGGACACATCACCTGGGAATTCCGCTTCTATTAAAATCTATGAGCCACGAAAACATTTTCAAACCACACGATGAAGCGGGAGTGGAGCCTGGTGGTGGAGGTAGGAGAAATGAGCTAGCTCAACAAGTTTCCACCGAAAATGCTTTGGGAACCGAAGAAACTACGACCTTAAAACTCTGGTTACTACCTTATTCCCTCAGGTATGAGCCAACCAGAGCTCGGCATGTATTGGCCTTAATTCATATCCTAATATTGGAATATATCATTTTTTTGTTTGCTCGAATCATTGAACGGGACGATAAGTATCGCGTATTGCGAAACGATATCTGTTTTATGACATTTGCTACCTTGTATGCTAATATAGTGCATTGCGAACCGTGTTATAACATTTTAGTAGACGTTTTCCGTAATTTAAGGGAATCTAAGTTGTGGCAAAAACTGTCCAAACGCAGTAATACCAAAAGATTACTTAAGGAATGAGCCATGTATATTCTTTAATGTATATTTTAACTGTAAGTCTAATGTCATTAAATTTTTTTATAAGAGATAATTTTCAAACCCTTTTTCTATCTTAATCAATTCTAATTACTCTTCACAATAATATTTCTGTGATTGAAAAATTTATACTTGTACATTTAATATTAGTTTTAATAATAATTTTTTATGTAAATGTAATGTTATTTTTAAGCCTCCCAAACATGTTTAAAAATGGTATGGGCAATGTTTTTATAAAAATAGGCTAATTTATAATTAAATTAATAATTCAAAGATAAGGTGTGCCCTTATTTTTACTAGGCTCTAATTAACTATTAACTTTAGCTTAAATGAGCTATTAAATGCTTATTCTTTGTGCCTATAAAATTTTCTTGAAAAAAAAAGAACTGAAAAATCAATATTGTTACAAAAGTCGATGAAAATCAATGAGTGATCACCGAAAATGATGAAATTACATTGATAATAAATAATGGCCTTATCATATATTTTTACCGCTTTCAAATCTTGGCTAGCTAAAGTAGTAGATGGCAAAAATGGTCCAAAATGACTGGCGTTTCAAACGTGAGAATACTTAGAGAAAAAAATTATAAAAAAAATCTATATAAAAATCATTTAGTTGCTTTTAATATATCGGTCAAATAATGATAAATAAAAATTTTTAGTATATAATCTTAAGTTCTACCTTCTACAATATTTGGCAATTTAACTTAATTAGTACATAATACACTATTGATTTAAAAATATAAAGATTTTTGATATAAAAAGTCCAGCTTTAATACTGTTTTATTCATTTTTATTTTTTTAATTTTCTTTGTTTAACAACTTTTTCAAAACTTTTCAATGTTTGTAGCAGAGCTGGGAAAAAACCCATTTTTCGACTAAACTCAAATTTTTTGTTTTTTAAAAATTTTATGGCAGATTAAAAAAATTAATTATTAATAAATAAAGAATATAAGCAGAAAATCTTAAATTTTATAAATATTTTCTTGATTAAAGCTAAAACCCTTTATTTTTTCTAAATTTCGAAAAATAAAAAAATGAGTTTGACCCAAAAATGGGCATTTTCCCAGCTCTGTTTGTAGGCTTACAAAACTTGATCATGAAAACGGGGAATCAATTCCTAACAGGTAAGATCAAAGTTAGCTCAAAACTATCAAAATTTTTGTCGAGCTTTCATCAGTTTTATATTAATAATTAACGTCTTTGAAATAAATTTTAAATTCCTTTTGTTTATCAGATAAATAATCTTAAATATTACTAATAACTATTTTTACATGCCTTAAATAAAAATTTGTTCAATGTTATATTTTAATTTAGATAAATTAATTTTACTTGTGATATTGTCAAACACGTAACTTTTCATGTTTTTTTGTTCATTTCTCGATATACTTTTCATTCTAAATATTGCAATGTTTCATCACGCATCACGTGTTTTACATGTTTTATTATTATTGTCATTCGAAAAAAAACGGTTAATTTTAAAATTTTAAAATGAATAAATGTCAAATCAAAAAATGCAAAGAATTAGTATTTTGTCCAAGGTTTCACTTCCTGTAATTGTGACTTGGGTTATAAGTGTAATAGTTTTCGGGTAAAGTTTTGCCTTGTACATTGGACTGATTCGAAGAGAAAGCTATGTCAAATACACAAAAAAATATAAATAAACTTTAATGAAAATAGAAGAATACAACGAGGCATGCTTATAATACATAAACCATTGACATTTTTAATTTTCAATCAAAGTAATAAATGACTTAAATGATTTAGATTCTGTTTAAGTTTACCCTTTACCTCAGTATAATGCAAATTGCAAGGCCAATCTCACTGAATTTTTTGGAGTAATTTATCTTCTAAATCCATTATTAAATTGTGAAGACTAATGTAATTAGACCAAACTTTATTAAAAGTTTTTAGTAATCATTTTTCTACGTTTTAATTACACAGGTCAACAATCAATGACACAATTATGATTTTATGAAAACATAAAATAACACTGGAAACAAAATTTGGACGGCCCTAAGCATCATTTATGGCAACTAAGGTTTTTGGTCAAGTTATTAGCGCTGATCACGTGAAATCAGAATTTTAACCAAGGCCTCAGATTTTTAGTTATTCGGTTTCAAAGTTGAGATATTTCAATTTTGGGGGTATTTTGGGCTTCTATATCATAATACCGGTAGTAACAAAAGTTTAAGAATATATATAGATAACGAAAACATTCATTATTAGCCTAAGGGGTTTAAATTGTTTTTTTAATTTTAATTTTTTTTATTTTTGTAAAATTAGTTATTTTTGTTATAAACTCCGTTTTTTGATTTTAAATAACTTGAAAGTAAACTGCTAAAAATTTATGTAATAACCTTTTTTAGATATGTATTTTATAAGGAATTTGAATATGCCAATAGATTTTTTGTAAAATTAATAATAAAAGAAATTTTTTGAATTTTTTTCTGAACTTTGGACGCGGTTTAAAAAAAATTGGAGGACTTAGAAAAACTAAACCAGGGATCATTATCGCAAGAAAATTCTCTACAAAACCCTCAAAAAATCGTTAATATTGTTTTTTGTTGTTCATTGTAATTTATTTCTATGATCTTTTTATCTTATATATATTTTCTCTTAGTTTCTTCTAGCCTTGGCCTTTTTTACGTCCATATATTAAATTCCCTTGTAACTTTTATTTATTATATTAAATAATGAAAAATATTTTTTAGTATCACGATATATTATCGGTTTTTAATAAAGTTTTATTTGAAGTTTGAACTTAACTAGTTGTTATAAATATGCAAAAAAAATTCAATTTACTTTTATTTTTAAATCTTTTTCGTTTTTTGTCATTTTTTCTATATAAAACTTTCAATTTTTAAAGCTGACTAACTATTAGAAAAGGGTTAAAAGACTTGGATATCTCTCAGATGGCAGGTTTGACCTCTGTAATTAGCTCATAACTTAAAAAAATTGTTGACTTGTGCAAAAATAAATATTCAAATTACTTTTTCAATGTAAGGTTTTGTGTATTTCTAGCTCAAAAATTGAATTCAAATAAAAAGAAAATGTTAATGTTAAGACAGAAATAAATTTTATTTCCATAAGTGAAAATGGCAGTTTGACTACTTGGAAAAACGCGGCAAACGCATCATAAAAAGATACAAATGACTAGTAAATCAGTTGTTACCTTGTCAAATATATTTTTTTGCCAATACCACTGTAACAAAAAAACGAAAAAGCTTTTACAAAGTTTTGTAGAACCTTATTGCAATGACGACCCCTGTATTTTATAACCCACTACCTCCAATTTTTCATAATTTGCGTTCAAATTTCAGAAAGAAATTACATTTTACCTATTAATTCTGAAAAATCTATTATCATATATAGTATCCTTGTTAGAAAACATTTAAAAAATGTTATTAATTAAAATTAAAAGCAATTTTATGCCATTAAAAAACGGGTTTTACGAGGAAACTATAATAAAAAGCCCAAAATATCTAACAAAAGATTTTATTTTCAATATCGAATATCTTAATGTCTAAGGCATTGGTTAAAACTCTTATTCAATATCTTAATCAGCACCAAAAACTTTATTTAAAACGATTTGCCAATGATGCTTGAGGTATCTAAAATTTTGCTGCCCAGTTTAAAGGCTATTTTATTTAAGTCTTTAATATATGATTATCATTTTTTAATAATAGGTTATTAATACATTCGACAAAATAGTAAAATAAATCAAGAAATTTTTATTGCTAACTAAATATTCGACTAGCCCACAAAAAAAGGGTTGTAAAAACTGGACAAAGTATATTAAATAACAAAATAGTAACTGCATATTACCTATAAGTACTAATTGAAATTTAATTGAAACAATAAATTATTGTTGACTATCACAACAATCAATCATAAAAAAAATATAGATTAAATTTTACGATTAGTAGCGTAAAGAGAAACTGGCCCTTGGCCCATCCACTTTAGTTCGGCGAGTTTGTCATTAAACTCCGAAAATTGTGAAATTTTTTCCGTCAGCTGAGACACTATCGATTGGATGCGGTTAAGGTCGACGCGATGCATAATTAAAGCTTGAGAGGGCTCATCAAAGGTTGCCTGTATTACAGAAAAAATATTTTTATATTGATTTGGTAAAATGTTTGTAAAAATTATATAGAAAATATGCAAACCTAAGTTTTTATAATCTTTTAAAACTTTGAAACGCCTAAATTATATAAATATTAAAATGATTTTTTTTCGAATTAGCTAACTCTAGGTTGTAAAATAAAGGAAGATTGTTTAGGGTTATCAAGAAAATAATCGTAGGTTACATAAGAAGCTGCTTTGTAAATTTTAAGTTTGAATATTTTTTAATAAAATTTAAAAAGTATGATCACACTATTTTACTATAAAATGTTGGTAATTTTCTTTTGTACTTTAATTGACAAATAAACAAAATTTAATGATAAGACCTTTATAAATTAACCGTCTATATTACAATATTTATTCAACCATGAGTTATATATATCCAATCCAAATTTCTTTAAAAAAAACATCATTATTAAAAAAATTAGGCTTATAAGTAAGGTCCGTTTCTCCTTTTAGCCTATTGGAAGTGGGCTTTACTAATAGAAGAGCCCTCAAAAAATTTCCTTAAAAAGCTGCCTCTTTTTTCCTAGGCTATACCGTAATCTCTTCGTTGATTATCATCTTGCTTAGCACGTTAGTGATAGTTGGTATATCGAGGTCAAACATTTCCGAAAGACGGGCCAGATCCAACGAGTCATAGAAATTGCCATAGGCAAATAGATAGACTCTCAAGCATTCCGATTTGATTTTTTGCGTAATCATGTCGTATATTTTGGTCGAATCAGGGAATAAATCCCAAACCTAAAAAAATCATGTATGGTTAAGATGAAGAATTTAACCTAAGAAATGTAAGGTAAATTAAAAAATATTTCAAATTTTACGACTATTTTTATTGCATACCTTTGTAAAATGAAATTAATTGCATTTAAAAATGTTGTTTAAAAGGTTTTGCAATGATTTTGGAATTACCAGGGTTAAAAAAATTGGTTCCATTTGTCAATTATATAAAAATTTTATGTCATTAAGTATTAAACTTTGTTATATATATTTCAAGTTTTTTATTTTTTTTTTTCATATACCATTGCTTAAATGAGGCTTTAAAAACATGTTAAGATTATTCCGACCTTGGTTTTAGTCTTATCATTGATAATGTAATCCCGACAAGTTTTCCAATCCCCCGTTTTCATGGATTTATGCGCAGCCACTATATGGTCCCGAATATTATCAGGCGGTCCGATTAAAAGTTGACGTTCACTTTGTCGGAGTTGGTAGTAAAAGTTCTTGCTACCCATACGCCGTTTATCAACATCTCCCTCTATTTTAATAAAAAACAAGTGTTGTTTAACAACACCTAAATACGTATTTTAAAAACACAGCATTAAATATTAGCATTAATACATTAAGATATATAGAATTAACAGGTCAACTAATTTTTAATTTATGAGCTAACTACAGAGATCAAACCAACCATCTTAAAGATTTTTGAATCCGTTTACCATTCAATCATAAAGGCTATAAAAATAAATTAAAAAAAAATGTTAAAAAAACAAAAATGATTCAAAAACAAAAACAAATTAAATTTTTTTTGGATATTCACATGCTAAATACTGTTGATAAGAGTCATTTACTAATAAATTTTATTTTCCATTATTTAAAATGATGAACCAAAGGGATATTTATAAAAAAGATAAGTTTTTTACTTTTTGGGGTATTCCCAAGGTTTTATAATTTGTCGATTTGATCAAAAAGGCTATAAGATTGGACAGATTTTAGGAGCGAAGACGAAAGAAGCTACGAAAAAACTGGTCTGAGGTTTTCCCCCCTTTCCCTATTTATGTCTGTGACTCTTTTGGCCCGAGCAAAGGTAATATAATTGCCGACGGAAATATTAAGATTTACTAGCACGCCGGCAACCTAGGTTCTTAGCCTAGGCCATAGACATATCGTTAGGACCTACTGCATAAGCCTGTTCAATAGCTACAAAGTGGTTGCACATAAAAACTTGTGGTAAAACCTTCAGACATTTCTCTCATTTAAAAAAATATGTATCCACTTTTGATTTTACAGCAGGCTTTGAAGGTTTAAATGAGATCTAGCACGCAAAGGTGACCTACCTAGGCTCTTCTCAAAATGGACAGCTCCTGGAATTTGCTAATGGTCAACCATCTAACTAACTACCAAGCTCAAAGTTCCCTATCTTGTAGTGTACAACACCTCAATGTCCTCAGCACTTATATTAAATAAATCGAAGGGCTCTCACGGACTATGTATGGCGTTTCGAGGCACATGGCGCAAAATAGGTACACGAATTCAAGGACGTCCAAATTGATGTGAGCGTGAAAAGGGACCTGTCGTAGCTTCTCGGCCTTTTCCTGGTCAGGCGTCAGCGGTTCCATGCCCCTCACCATAGGGTTAGAGCTGAGCAACCCCTGACCGAGCAGCTCCTTAGAGCGGCCACTGCTTTGGATATCGAGCAAAGCATCGTGAGCCTCCTTGAGTAGGGCGTGACGGAAAGCGCAAAGCCCAAGCTGAACCATGGCACGATTGTATAACGTCTGAAATGGCAAAAAAAATAAATTTTGTAAGGCTTAGTTAGCTAAATTATTAAAATTCTTTCGTTAATGAACAAAATAATATTGCATAAATTATTAAAATCAGTATTAATGTGAAAAAACCTATGGGAATTCAATTTCAGTCGGGTTATAAACTAAAAAAAGTCATACCGTTTAGAATTATAAAAATAAAACATTTTGTGTTGGTAAATAGATATAAAAAGTTCTCTGCGGAGACGTTTATAATACTGTAAAAACTATGATACGTAGTTCTCTCACGACATATCATAGAAACAGCTTAAGCGTTGACCAGCAGGTGTCCCGCAGATAAAATTTTATGTCCAGAATACTTAATCGCATTAATAGTCAAAATCAATGAATGCTTTTCGACTCTTTTTTACAATGTCTGCATAGTCTTACAAAGAACCTTTAAGAGACCCCTAATTCTAATTATTTAGGGAGCAAAAATATTTACGCACTACAAAATGACAAAATCAGCGTATAAAGCTACCCAGTTTACCTGAGTGGCCAGGTCCGAATGATGTATGGTGTCTTGGAGATGGGACATAAGCAAAAGGTCACGGGCCTTATACCAATCATCGTGCAAGGCGCAATAGTAAATATGGCACAAGATGGCCCTTGTTCTCATCCGGCCCGTTTCATCGTGGGCGTATATGTATTTGCAAAAGCGTTCAAAAGCCACCGAACTACCGGTTTTATTAATATTGCCATTTGTGCTGCTAGGTGTGCTCAATTGGCCAATTTTAAGGAGCGTTTCAGGATCATTTTCATTCTCTGTTTCAGTTGGGGCGACAGCAGGAGGATCGACCGTCTCATCGGTAAAGAAGGCCTCCGTAATTTCGTCGGTAAAAAGGGACAATTTCTTGGCACGCTAGAGTTTACAAGCAAACGGTTTCCAAAAGCAATTCAAAAATAAATTATGAAGCAAAATACCAAAAGCAAATGTTAAATAGGATTAGGGTGGGGGCAAATCAATCAAAAATATATAAGCCAAATAGTTAACTTATGATTGACAAATTTATAGCCCTAAAAAACTAGCTAAACTATATAGTTTTAGTAACAAATATAAATATAACTTAAGTTATTATAATTAAAAACAACTGATAAATGAGATATATTAGTTAATTTTAAAAAAAATTAAGTGATACCTTCATCTTGAATATTTGCCGAATCAACGGATCATTCTATATAAGCAAAATAATTAGCAAAATTTATCAACAAATAAAGGAACTATTTCACAATAAGACAAGAATATATCTAAATGCTAAAAATTATTTTTAAACTTATAATTAAATGCAATAGCCAAAATCACAACTAACTATACAAGTCAACAAATTTTTGAGTTATGAGCAAACAGAGATCAAACCTGCCTTAATGATTTTTAATAATATTTTTTTTAAAAACGGATAATATATGGTGCCGTATTAAAGTATGAACGGGAAATATTTTGTTTTATTTAAAAGCTGATTTAAGAGCTATTTAATATATATACTATCAGGGGGATTCAAAGACTCAACAACTTTAAGCTGTCTAGTACTATCCACTAGTGACTGCAATGTCCCCGCTTCTGCGGCAGCTAAGGCTCCTTGCGGCTTGGACGCCTTTTCCACAAATATAGATTCACAACAGCGTTGACAGCCAATGTGGTTATTGCTAACCTAAAAGAATTTTTCGGTAGCCATGGAATACCGAAGATAGTGGTCACGGACAACGGCGAGGCATTTGTCTCGAAAGACCTTAATGATTTTTGTGAAAGTCTAAACATTAAGCAGATATTTACGCCGCCGTATCAACCCAGTAGCAACGGATCGGGGGAGAGATCTGTAGGAATCGTTAAAAAATAGATAAAACTTGCTGCTGTGGAAAAGAGAGGTACATAATTATACCGCTTCTACCACTTAGCCGCAGACAGAAATATTAGGTTATCAATTGCAAAAGAGTTTCTAGGTAGAGACAGATTTAAATATAAATCGGCCTAAGACAACCTTGTGCAAGTGAGAGAACCAATTAGGTAGAGAGTGTTTTCATACTCCCAGAATAAATTATAACCGGCTACGTGGTGGCCTAGGAAGGTTTTTGCGTAGCGGTATAGAAAGATTTAAACGGTGTCAGGCTCAAAAGACACCGTAAACATATAAAAAACGGGTATCAAAAGATCAATTTGCGTTGTAATAATAATAACAATAACCTAAAATAAATAATATCTAGAACCTCTTGTACTGTTTATACACCATAATTTCGATTAAAATTAAATTCGCCTGTAATCTAAGTACGGTAGTGGGTTATGATCAACCTGGCCTTAAGTCAGCCCGAGTGTGAAGGGTCGTGCGTAAGGATCTACATAAAACCTCAGGTCGTACATATCTTAAGGGACCTATCGTAAAACCTTCTTAGGTGTAGTTTATTATAACTTGTAAAGCTTACATAATAACAATTCATGGCAGGTCGTAATATCCTGGATGTAAAACTGGCACCTACGTACCAAAATTTACACGAATTATAGTCGTTGTAATAACTTAATTAATACGCTTAAGTTAACAGCAGTAAAATTGGCCAGCTTCAAAATGTTAGATATAACGAATGCACACTTAATTAATTTTTTATTGATTATATATGATTGCAAATATTTACATCTTGTAAAACTCATATATAAAATTTTCATCTTTAACAATATTACCTAATTAAATTAATTATTTTTTTTGTTTATATAAATGCCTTCGACGTGTGAAACATTAACTCTCTCCGGCGGAGAGTTAATGGTAATGGCAAGGCTGACGGATTACAAGGACAGAAAATTCGTAATTGAATGGAAAGATGATCGATTGCATCTTCTGGAGGCCATAGAACGCCCAATGTCGGGACGGAGACCTTCCAGACGCGTGGGGGCCGCGTCGTGGCACCAACACTATCCAAGAAGGAATGAGAGGCAGACGCTAAGACAGAGGAAAAGGACCGAGCGGAGCCACTGCCAAAATTGTCACCGTTGGCATGGGCGAAGCGTTTCCTACAGCGGCAAGTCATCCTAAACAACACGATCCAGTTTTGGCGACCACAACAGGAGTTGTGGAACAGGCGTCCAAGCCGCAAGGAGCCTTAGCTATCGCAGAAGCGGGGATAGTGCAATCGCTAGTGGATGGTACTAGACAGCTTAAAATGGTCGAGTCCTTGAATCCTAGCCTTGTTCCTATCTTCCAACAAAAAAAAGAGAGCCGAGAGCTAGAGAATAATACGGCGTCGACTGAATGGTCGACGTTGCAAAGCAGCATAATGCACAAGGAGTTTGCATTAATGCAAGAGGCGGCACAAGCAGAAAAGTACTTCCAAAATACGGAGGTCAGCACCCCCCTTCAATATTAAAGGGTGAGGTGTTTCTGCTCATTCATATATCACTTGCCTTCTCTCTCTCTCTCTTCGCGCTTCTCACACATATTGTTTATATATTTATTAAAAATTATATATTATTAGGCTCTGTTCTAAGAATCACCAGTTTTAAAGATTGAAACAAAAAAAGAATTGGAATCATTTTTTGGATTTTTCTTCTTAAAATTTTTAGCAACGTTTATTTCTATCATCACATTTATCTAATTTTCCAACAAGATTAATTTCCATATATACAATATTATTTTCACTTCAATACTCTTCGAAATAAATTCATTACGTAAAATTATCTTTGATTTTTGAGCCTATTAAGAGGTTATAAATATAATATTAAAATATTCATATGTAAAAATCCTTGATTTTTTAGGGTATACTCGACGTCGCAAAATTTGTCAATGTGGTCAAAGAAGGGTAATTTTTCTTGATGGGGGTCAAAATAACCGAAAGCCGAAGAAGCTTAAGAAATTATATATGAGTTAAGGTCATCATGGATATGTATTCATTATTTAAATTTTCTGACATTGATATATGTCAACATGTGTTATATATAAAAAGAAATTAATAATAAACCTTATAATACATATGCTCAACACGGCGATAGTATATACGGCATAATTCGTTTTGCGTGCCCCGTTTTTCGAGGTAGTGTTGTAATTCAATGATTAAATTACACATTGTCTTTTCATCTTTGAGCCTATATATGTAATAAAAATATAAAAATCCATAATAAGAACAAAGGTTAATAAACTATTTTGAGAAAAAAATTCAAATTAATATAATTAGGATATATACCATTGTATAATAATAAAAGTTTTGTATACCTATCTATGTATTCAGTGCTATGGGCGTCGCAATTTTGTAAAATTTTGGTGAATTCTCCATCGGCAATTTCGAGCAAAGATAGGACACACCCCTTTATATGAACGGTACCGTTGGCATCAGGCTAAGTTAGTAAAATAAATGAATACAAAAAAAAATTTATGAAAACATCAAAATTAATTTTGTTTAACAGAATTTTAGGTTACACGAGCGAAAGAATAGAAAAAATTGACATGAGTTATAATGTTTACAATTTATTGATCAACCAAGAAGTGAATTAAGCATAAATGAGTAATACTTTAGCTAAATCAAAATTCAATTATATTTTTTTTATAATATAGATTTTTTATAATTTCTAAATCTTGAAATTAATCCCGCGCTTCAGTTATATACATCTTTTCCGCTATACCTGTAATTCTTCATGTTCTTCCTGTTCATGCGTCCCAACATGGATCTCAGGATTGTCTTGTAACAATTTTATCAGCTCTCCAATGTATTTTAGGCAACTTGAACGAAAAAAAACAACAATTAAAACGATGAATTACAAAACAATAACATTAGTTAAAGAATATTTGCACATGTTCAAAATTATATTTAAAAAAACAATGTTTTTTTTATATTTGTTATCTATTTTTTTATAAATTCTATAAAAAAGACTTAATAAGACAAAAAATAAATTAATGTTTTATTCGCCTAAAGTAATTTAATAATTTTGTTGTACATTTTTTAGTTTAAAAAACGGGATTGGGAAAATATCAAACGATTTCAAGCGTAGACCTTTAATCAAAAAGTTTTTAATAAAATTTTAAGGCAAGTAACCTATTAATAATTAATGCAAACCAAAAAATTCGAAAACATGAAAAAGACCACAAAAATTCTTTAAAAAAATTGTATTTAAAATTTAATTGCTAAATTAGGTTTTACCACCCAATATTTTGCCATATTTTTTTTTGGTTTTACATAACCTTACAATCAATTTTAGATTTAACAAAATAAAATTGCATCAATTTCATTAATGCATTCATAGCTGCCAAAATCTATTCTTTAAATATATTCGACTTGAACGAGTTTTATTTAAAAAAATGTGCAAAAAAATTTAAAAAAAAATTTTGTTACTTGGACCATGGAACCGGTTTCATACAATTTGTAACTTTAGAGTTGTAATCGAAGTATGAGGCAATCAAGTTAAAGAGTATTTTGACTTGAACAGGGTAGTCTGTTTTCAATACTTCGTGTGCTTTTACGAGGTTATACAGTTCTTGAAGCATAGCTAGGGGTTCAGCACGGTCAAGACCTCTTTTCCCGCGGGCGTTTACAATTTCCGTCAGTTTCTTAAGCACAACAGCCCGTTTAATTTCTTCGTCAGGGGCAAACAGTTGCACCTTATCCTGAAGAAAAAGGTAAAAAAGATATGATAAAAGCATTATTAAGAAAAAAACATGCAGGTGTACAGCTAACGATTGTGTTCAAACGGTAACTTATTTTGTATTGTAGTATAAAACTAATCATTAAAAAACTTACTATAACAAGTTTTTCAAGAATTTATTATAAAGGAAACACGTTCAAAATGAATTGTTAAAATTTAGAAAAAAAATTTCGTTTTAGTGTAAAAAAAAGTAATAAATCTTGTTGCGTAAATATCCCAAACTTCAATGGCAGTATTTTCAATAATTTTCATATCCTCAAACAATTGACAACTTATTTATTAAATTCAAAGTTAATAATCATGTAATTAATGTTTTTTAGGACACGTTTAAAATTAAATTTTGTTTTTCCTCAAAAAATACAAACTTTAGTTTTGTGAATCTATCATTTTATCATTATAAAAACGCCTTATTTGACACCTGAGGCATAATAAAATTACTTATTATGTAATTATTTATCTTTTAAGATCAATATCAAATTTATTTTTAGCTTTAGTTATTTACAACATTTATTAAATTTTTGTAGTGCCCTTTTATAAAAAAAAATTTTTTTGCGCATGTATAGCTATTTATGTTTTAGGACAAAACAAAATATAAGGGAATAGCTAATTATTAAGCATAAAGCAATTATACAATGTTTAAAATAGAAAAGTGTTTTAACTATTGTTTTAAATTAAATCACACTTTTTACATTAAAATTGATTAATTGATAAAATTACCTCAAAATAACGATTAAAAGATTATTTTTAATATCTCCTAGTGATTTGATAATCATTTAAAAATAACTCGATTTGGCTCATTATTAATATGAATGCCCAAGGGATCGCTTAATGCCTAAACACATATATATGTATACTTTATATCCAGTTCGGGCAACACCGCCCTTGGCCGTAACCGACTCCCACTTCCCGGCCCCATCTTCGTCCTGATCCTCTTCTTGTTGCTGCTCGTCCGTAAATCCAACCTTTTTGGTGGCACCCTTGGCGGCACTCTTTTGCGCGCGTTCCTTCTTTTTCTCCTTTTCCTTGTCAGGTTGCCTGCAACAAAACATATGACACTTGATAAATATTATCAAAACTAATAAGTCAGCTAGGTTTAATTACTAATAAAAACAATATTATACATATTCGATGACAATGGACAACAAAAAAAAACAACATCAACGATTTTTTGAGAGTCTTGTAGAGAATTTTCTTGCGATAACGATCCTGAGTTTAGTTTTTTCCAAATCCTCCCATTTATATTAAATTGCGTCCAAAGTTAAGAGAAAAATTCACAAAAACTTAAACTATTAATTTTCCAAAAACTAATGGCATATTAATTCCTTATAAAAAACATATCTAGAAAGGATTATTACCTAAAAATATTAGCAATTTTCTTTTAAGTTATTTAGGATCAAAAAACGGATTTTATGACAAAACCACTAAATTTATAAAAATAAAAAAAATAAAGATTATAAATAAGTTTTTAACGCCTTACGTTAATAATGAATGTTTCTGTTATCTAAATATAATTATTAACTTTTTACTAGCCAGATATTTGATGATATGGTAACCCAAAATACCCTAAAAATTAAAAAATCTCAACTCTGACATAGAATAACTAAAAATCTGAGGCATTAGCTAAAATTCTGATTTCATATTCGTGATCAGCGCCAAAAACTTGACCAAAAAACATAGTTGCCATAAATAATGCTTAGGGTCGTCCAATTTTTGTTGTCCAGAGTAGTGTGAACTATAACTTACACATAGATATAAAAAGGACAGAAAAACGAGGGTGAAAACTTTTTCAAAAATTTAGCAGCCAAATTTCCGGCGTATTTCTCATCGTCGCTAGATGATTCTTCGTCGGATTCGGAAGAAGGCCATTCCATAGAATCTTCATCCTAAATGTATACATCATTTGTATTAAGTTAAAGGTAAACAATTAACTTATTTATAACATATTTTCATGATATAGCTCTAACAGTAAAATTTTAGCACTAAGAAAATTTAAATATTAATGTTTTTAAATTTTGAAATGATACTCATGAAAATTGCAAAATATTAAATAAAACAATATGGTTAAAAAATCGCCTCCCACTTTTCTTCTTAAATATCCCATATCTTAATCCTTTTTTCAATATTAAAAGGTATGGATATAATAGTTTTATAGGAATAAGAACAATGTTATGAACATCTTACTAATAAAAAATACGAATAAATTAATTTTCTTTGAACATAAATAAGCTAAACCAAAATAAAACTTTGTGACATTTTATTTATAAAAAAATTTAAATCTGCACCATTTTTATTTTACGCTGGCTTGAATGTGACTATGAGGAAAAGGAAGTATTTAAAGCAGAGAAAACTGTATTGACAATTTTAATTGACCTGATATTTATATAATTTATCAAAAATTTACCTCATCCAGAGTTTTAGGTGGTTTTGGTGGTTTGCCTGTAATATTAAGTTAAAATAAATGAGGAAAAGATAAATTAAAAATTTTATGTATAAAAACAATGGGTTATTAAGGTTTAGTGCAACCAAAAACATTACAACACCTGCATTAATTTTTCTTTTTTTTTGATAATTTGTGTTGTGATATTGAAAAACACAAGTAAGCAGCTATAATGGTATTTGCAATGGTTAAAACTTTAAAACAGTAAAAGAGAATCTTTATGGGAATTTAAATTTTCATAAATTAAACAGGTTTATTAAAAAATATTTTTACTTTTGATAGGTTTAGCTACAGTGTCACTCTCAGCTTCAGATTCGTCTTTATCAAACATTTCACCCTCCCCTTCACTCATATCACTCAAATCTTCTTTGTCTGCACCTTCTTTTGAAAGTTGGTCACCCATCTATATTATTTGAATAAATTTTAGATCAAATAAAATAAAAATAACAAATTCAAATTATCTTTATTTAGGAAATTAGTTTATAATTATATGAATGTAGAAATGTGCTCAAATATATGACTGGATGTAAAAATTAGGGATAAATAAATCTAATATTGACTATTAACCTTTTCACGGTATGCTAAAACTGATGGTTCAAAATCTTTAGCATATTTCTTCAGCTTTTGTCTAAGGGAAGAGAGTCCACGTGAATTATTTTTGCTCATGAGTTTTTTGTAATCCTTATCCTCCCAGCATTCATTAACAAAATCTTCTAATTCAACAAGGCATTTTACAAATACATGAGGTGGATTACCATCTTTGTCATCTAAGACACCCTTGGTTTTGGCATACGCTTTTTGCAAATCCTCAAAATCTGTAATATATATGCATTTAAAATTTCAAAATAATATAACAAAAAATTTTATTAAAATTAATTTTATAACAACAAAGGGCACACTTATTATAATATTAAAGATCTATTATATAACAATTAGCAGTGGTTAAGATACAGCAACTGTACAAAGTTATATTAAAATGAAATTGCTAAAACCTTAAAATTTTATGAGTCATAATAAAACCATTCTAAGTGTTTGTAAAAAGAACAAAAATTAAACTCCAAATTTAACATGTTTACTAATATATTTCATTTAAGCCTTCCCAAAAAGCGCTATAGCAAAATTATTTAAAATAAAGTTAAATAATTTTTTTATACATATATCATAATTTAAATTAGCATTTATGGGGTGCAAATTTATCACAATAACCTGACAAAACTTTGCACATGTCTTTAATTCTCCGATGATTCTTCATTTGTTTTGCAATGTTAGTAATTTCCTCTTCACGTTTATCTTTTGCACTTCTAACTAACCTTTTAGTTTCTTCTTCATCATCGCTAAGCTGATATGCTCTAAGAATACATTATCGGATAATAAGATTATATTAATTTAAATAGTAAAATAAAATAAATTTTACTTGGTTATGGCAATAGGCTTCTGAATAATTATTTGTTGATCATCGCTTTCGTCACTCTCCGTTTCCGAATCAGATCCTGCTTGCGCAAAAAATTTAGACATGATTTGAAAAGCAAGAAATAAACAGCTGTAAAAATAACACTGTTCTATCTGAATTACAAAAATCAACAAGATTTTTATATTAAAAAAAGCGCAAAGTCCCAATGCCTATAAATGCATAAACAAAATTATTAATTTATTATTTTGTGCTAATTACAAATATTATTTTTTTGTCAAATGCGTTCAATATTAATAAGCAAAAATTTAAAAAATTTTTAATTAAAAAAAAATTAAAGTTTAAAATCGCCCAAAGTTTAAATAAAATACAATATTTTTAAGGCACGTTACATTAATGTTTAATATTAAGTAAAAAGCTTTATTTTAATAAAATATATTTTATGGCTTTGGAAATTATTAACTTAAAAAAAAAATACAGCAACAATTGCAATTTTATTATATTCAAAAGCGGGTACGTTGTATTTTTAAAAGACGCTCACCATAAAAAGATTGACACAAAAATTAAGCCCGCGGTAAAAAAAATATACACGTATGCTTTGTTAGACAAATATATGATTAATCTCATATTTACCATAACTATTATGTTGTAACGCGAGTGCTAGATGAGGTTTAAACCAACCCCTATAACTCTTTGACTTCAAAAGTGTTAAAGCTTAGATCATTTTTTATTATTTTGAGAAGACATTCACTTTAATCATCGACTAATATAAGTAATTAATTAGAAAAAATGCACATTTTATATGACACAAAATAGAAAAAATTTAAAAAAGTAAAATTTTCATTTTTTATATTACATTAAATCATGTCAATATATTAAATTTGATATATAGAGTAATCGTGTTTTTAGGCCAGAACATTATAATTAAGATATATAAAAAAAAATTATGAAATAAAAATTATTTTTGGCTAAAATAGAATTTGTAAATAAAATATAATTTACACCATTATATTATATTATAAACATCTTATAAACTTAATATGTGAAACTAATATGAAAAATCCCTAAATAAATTACAATTGTCAGGTTAAATTTACATTCAGATTATATCATAGTTTTTAATATTATTGAGTGTGTGAAGTCCATATGAACTACAATAAAACTTCTAATAGCTAAAAGAAATTGGTAAAATTGGATCAAATTTCATGTACTATTTTTGTTTGCTATAAATTTAAGAAGCCACGAAAATTTGTTTTATGATTTATAACATTTTTTAATTCTTTCAAAATTCAAGATGTGCTGGGCTCTAAATGTACATACAGGGCCGATTGAGGGTTAAGGCAATGTTATGGTTTACAACAGTTAAATTGAAAGTGTGATAACGGGAAAAGGGGGGAAGCAAATTGTCGTTCACTTTCTAACCTTGACGTTGAAAGGATAGCTAATAACAGTGTCTTAGAATTTAACAATTAACACGGTTTTTGATAGAACGTTCATAAATGTTTGATAGTTTGCAATTCGTATGGATGAAATACGCCGTGTTGTAATATTTAAAATCTAGTTGCTTAATTGAAATCTAAAAATAAGCTGTGAAATTAATTTAAAATATATAAAGCCTCGTAAGTGACCCCCTTACTTAATTTCAGACATAAACTTATAATTGCGGATCCTATGTTTTGTTTGCACCCAGCGTCCAACACTTAAAATGTCTCACCAACCCCCCCCCCCCCCCTTTTCCCACGTCAACAAACTAAAACGCTGCTACATATACATAATTTAATGCTCAAAAATAATAATAAAATAAAGAATACTTAAGTGCTCAAAACAAAATATTGAAAATGTTCTCCCATGCCATTAAACTTAAATGGGCTATTGCGGGCTTAAAAATAAACCAGGTATTTAGAAGAATAAAAGTATTTGATTAACATTAAGGTAGCTAGTGTAAAAAAATTAAAAAACTAAAAAAATTTTTGTTAGCCTTATCCTAAAACGACCAAAAAACGCAATATCTCACTTTTTGTATTGCCGTTAAATTTTTTTTAGCAGCAGCCAAGTAAAAACACGACCAAAAGAATATGTATAAATTTTATTGTAAAAAAAGCCTTCTAAAAGGGCTTTATTTGATGAGGACTTTAACCTGAGAAAGGGTTCGCTTTTGGCAAAATTGAAAAAAGTATTGGCAATGGAAAAAAATGAAAATTGATATAACAAGAACAATGTTGTAATTATTAATTTCTTCTACCGTTAATTCATTCACTACACAGTATTCATTCTTTTTATATATGTATATTATACATATAATGAATGAATGAATTATGTGTTTGTGAATGTATTACACTGGACAACAAAAAAACATAAACGATTTTTTGAGGGTTTTGTAGAGAATTTTTTTGCTATAACGATTACGGGTTTAGCTTTTTTTCCAATGCCTTCAATTTTTTTAACGTCCAAAGTTTAGAAAAAAATTCACAAAATTTCTTTTACTATTAAGTCAACAAAAAATCTATTTGCATATTCAGATTCCTTATAAAAAACGTATCCAAAAATCGTTATTATATAAAATTTTTAGAAATTTACTTTCGAGTTATTTAGGATCAAAAAACGGATTTTATGACGAAAACCACTAATTTTATAAAAAAAAAATAAAAAAAAATAAATATTATAAAAAAATTAAAACGCCTTACGTTACTAATGAAGTTTCTGTTATCTAATATTTTTAAACTTTTTACTAGCCAGAGATTTTATGATATAGAAACCCAAAAATTAAAAAATCTCAACTTTGACACCGAATAACTAAAAATCTGATTGGCTTAAATTCTGATTTCATATTCGTGATCAGCGCCAAAAAACCAAAAACCATAGTTATAAATTATGCTTAGGGTCGTCCAAACTTTGTTGGCCAGTTTTATCGGTATAAGAAATTAATAAATTACATATAATTTCAATGTTATTATGGTACAGTAAAGTGAAATACAAACTAAAAAGGTTGGTTAATTAGCATGGTAACAAAATAAATGCAATAGCAGCAAAGCAATGGTAATTTTACATGTTATATTAAAAAGATTTATATTTTAGTCGGTTAAGAGAAGAAAAAATAATAGGCACTAATGATGTCTCAGTCTAAACTAAGAATGAAATAAACATAAAATAAGAAAAAAATTTAGTGGTTTAAAATAAATTGTGAATAAAATTTATATTCGGTGTGCTATGCTGAAAAGGTACAGCGCATTTTTTTTATAAAATTTTCTTTCAGCAGGTAAAAATTTTGTAACCGTAGTAGGCCCCTTTAGAAAAAACGAGCGTTAACTTATTTACGGATTATTTGTTGGATTCTAAACAGGTTTAAAATCAGTTTGATTTTTAAAAATAGGGTATAAAAAAGTGTTCTTTGACCCTAAATCAAAATGATTTGCTCTACAAGTGATCTGTCGAGATAAGCCCCGATGACGAAATGGGAATGTTTAATTATTTAAATCCCCTAAAACAACAGTAATTTGGCAGGCCACCTGTTAGAAGGTCACCTAAAAAAACAAGTTTGATAGGAAAAAAACTTTAATTTAACAAATAAACATGAAACTTAATAACAAACCCAAAACTTTTAGGGATTTAGAAGGCGTCAAATTTTGCATATTTGGATGTTTAATAAAAAGAATTGACGGATTTAAGGTAAATAAATATGTATTCAAGGATCGCTGAATGAGCTGTTCCAAAGTTATAAAGACCCACTATATCAAAAGTTAGAAATTACGTTAAAGTGACTGTCCTTAACTGGTATATAAACAAAAATAATTATTTCAAAAATGAAATGTCCTTTAATTGTTCAATTTCACACGCAAGTTACATTTTGAAAAAAGTCAG
Organism: Acutogordius australiensis; assembly: GCA_030555515.1. Lineage (NCBI taxonomy): Eukaryota > Metazoa > Nematomorpha > Gordioida > Gordea > Gordiidae > Acutogordius > Acutogordius australiensis. Next base: position 5,942,914 of record CM060242.1, read on the forward strand.
AGAATAATTTTTTTGGGCAAGACACCTGTTACATAATTCAAAACCTTAAAAGGGGTCCAACAGAAAGAGCCCAAAAAATTCTCTAAAATCTAGAACTATTTATTAGAGTGTAGACCGATAAGCCATTTGGAGGCGACAGAAATTTCAATTTCCTTCTCATTTTTGACTATGACTTAAACAACATTTTCAATGTTAACACGGTGTAGAATTAATGACTGGTGGGGGGACGAGCGTAACACAATTTTTAACCTTCCAAATCTCACAAAGTATGAGAATTTAACTATCAAAAGTTATTCGCTACTTACTCATTTCCTATCCTTCAAAGCATTTTTAAAAAATATTTGAAAAAAAGTTAAGCTAGCTTTATATTATTAATCCATGTGGACAAACATGAACAATAATATATAAATTTAAAATGTTTATGTGGGGTAATAAAATTTAAATCTTTGATAATACTTATTTACTTCGTTAAGAAAGTTGGCAGGCAAAACATTTTCAACCCAAATGTAGAAGTCAAACCTCCAGAACTGATATATTAAAAGTGTAATTTGGCTTACAAGAGACAATCTATAAAATCAGAAAGGGATCAATAAACTTTATTTATTTTAAATGATCTGGTGATGTTATCAAAATGTTATCGGCGTGAATTAAATTTTAATGAGAACCTTAATTTTTTTGTGACTTTATTTTGGTTTGTTAAATAAAAACTTAAACAATAATTAACTAAAGGCAAAATGACAACCTATTAATTTTTGTGGACATGGAAAAGCATAAATAAATTTTATAATACAAATATATAAGCATTCACAGGAATTATAAGCCCGTAAAAAAATGAATTTATTAGTCATGGAAAACATTATAAAATGCAAAATACATTTAAATCAAGCAGCCACATTACATATATTTAATAATAACAATAAAATGCATTTTTGTTCACATCTAATGAAAACTATCAATGTATTAATTGTTCCATTTATTTAAAAGTCTGGCAGATATGTTAAAAATAAACAATTAAATAAAACTAAAAAAGTTTTCTTAAAGTCTACAGTAAAGAGACTAGATGTAATTTAGGAAAAAAAGTAAAATAAGAAATTATAAAGAGTGCCAAGGAGTAGGAAAACAAACAAAAATTATTATTAAGGTATAATAGCAATTACAAAATAATTTAAAAAAAAAAATAAACTAAAATATGAAAATAGGTAAAGACCGGGACTAAAAAATCCAAAAAGTTATAAAAAGTAAGATGACATAATGCTTCTTTTATAGGTCCTGATTAAAAGTTGTAAAATCTTTACAAAAAATATTGGAATTACACTGCATTGTAACTTTATATTTTTTTAGTCCTATATCCATAATCACCAAAACTGCTAAACCAGACTCAGTGTAGGCAACATCATATAAAATATTTAATAAATAAATTAAAATATATAGGTCAAGGAGAAAAGCCTTAATAGTTAAAAAATAATTCACTAAAGCCATAAAAATTGGTCATAAAAGCATTTGGATTATGCTTTAAAATTAAGATTGTATAAGATAGCATCTAAGATTAAAACTCAAGATATTTATCACCCATATTTAAACATATTGAACATATTAAATGTAAATGATCTTATGCTTTTATGGTCGACACCGCCCAACGTATCTAGGATATAAAGTGACATCTCGGATATGATAACGATTGAGGAGCCATGTCAAAAATCTTTCGAACCCAAGGCCATATCCACCGTGCGGACAAGACCCGTATTTTCGCTAGGAGTAAAGAAAAAATAATTAATATGTCATTATACAAAAAATGTATATTAAAAATCTTTTTATCTTCTCAAATCTTTTTTTTTGGCCTTCCAGTCTGCTCTAAACATTTAAAGGTAAAATAAAAGCTAATTTTTCAATACAAACAATAATTTAATTTATTTTCGCGAATAACAAAAACGTTTTGAAACATTTAATAATTTAAACTTGATTAATACAAAAATTTGAATAAAAATTGTTTTATTCCATATTGGCTTGAGTGTTTAAATTAAACATTTTGATCAGTAACAAGTTTTTTGAAAGAATATAAATTCTATATATCTTGTTTTAACCTTATTTCAAAACATGTAGTTAAAAATAAATCCATTGAAATTTTTTTTTGCTAAGAACACAGGTAGTCAAATAACATTATCTGAAAAGGGAAAGTTTTGCCATGAACTGAAATTCCTACGTTAGCTCTATTTTCATATATCTTTTCGTTCGCCGAAATTTTTTTTTACCTTCGGATATTTTCTTAATATCAAAAATGGCTATTTTTAACTAAAAAGACAAATTTTGCGTTACAAAAAAGAAAAATATTCTTTTACATATTAAAGTCCCTTGTAACTTATATTTAGAATCTCAATAATTTAAAATAAAATTTTTAAGTTATACAAAATAATTATACATGACACGATGAGTTTTGAAAAAAAATATATAAAGCTTAAATTTAACAATGCTGTTTTACATACTAAAATGTATTTTTTTGGATTTGCTATAATGTAAATTTACAAATTTTGATGCAAATAAGCTGTACACGGACTAAAAAATTGCAAAATCTTAGCTCATAGCTTTAAAAATTTTGTTAGCCTGTTTAATTTAAAAATTAAAGATTATTTTAGAGACGATTTTTATTTTTAAAATTTTTTGAGATGATTGTTGATTAATATTTTATCAATATATTAATTTATTTCAAAACCCAATTTCGGGCAAACCAACTCTATCCAGATTTCAACAGGGTCAAACTTTTGTACCATCAAAATTTGCTCTTAATGAAATAAATATTGAATGGTAAAAGACTATATGTCACAATTTAAAAAAAAAATTGAAAAATCTTTGATATTTAAGTAGTGATTTATTTTTAAATAATAAATACCTGGTCAGTGTACCAATAATAGGGTGTTGGATCAATGCCTTCACGTTCATATCCTTTAAGAAGTTCCTCGTAGTCCCAAATCCTCATACTGCCCCCTACAATTTCACCCACTCCAGGGATAAGAACATCCACCTGATAATATCATTGATTAGGCAGATTTTAGAGAAGCCAAAAAAGACTCCAAACTATATTTTTAAGCATTCAAAATAATTATGTCAAATATTTTTTTGTCTTTTAATAGTACGAGTACATACTTAAAATCAAACATTAAAATAATAAATGTCAAAAAAACGAATTAAGAATGAATAACATTACAACAATAAGTCTTGTAAATTTTATTAAATCGTTTAAGCTGTGATCCCCCCAATTATGTTTTGCAATATAGCTTATGGCCCTATTTACAATTAAAAATTAAAATATGTAACATTTTTGACCTGGGGATTTATAAAATAAAAAAATTTTCATATTATGACCAAATAATTAAATATAAAATTGTTAAATTTTTTTAGCCGGTTTAAATATAATACACGTTAATCATACAAACGCTTAATGAATCAGGAAGAAATAACATTTTTAATAAATTTCTAACTTTTTTATAATAATGTTTTTATTTATCATTTGTGTTCGTATGAAATTTAAATTAATAGCAGTCTAAATATAAAAAACGGTAATAATATAAAATACGGTAACTTCAATTATGATTCAAATATATAGTATTGATAATTTTTAATAAATTCTTTGATTTGATTATCTTATATGAGCACACAGTTATAATTTTAATTAAAACAAACAAAATAAAAAATGAAATCTGAACAGGCCAACAAAGATAGTTTGACGATTTCAAAGCATAAATGGTTAACTAAAACAAATTACAATTACAGCCTAGCTCTGAATATTAATATAATTAGCCTAAAATGCCCGTAAAATATTCTGTAATCGACTTATATGGTAAAAAAACAATAGGCATTTATTTAAAATAAAATTAGGCCAAAGTTTTATCGTAATGTATTTACGGATTCTGTAAGTAGAGGGTTATCGGGGCATTTTTGCATGTAAAAAGCTTTTATTCCGGCGGGAAATCGGCAGAGAAGGATGGGCTAAAATACATATAGAAATAAATATACGATTATAAATTGTAAAAAGGCAAATACCAATCAACTTTAATTATAAAGACACATATATGGAACCAGAATTAAGTAAAAAACAAACAAATACAAAACAGAAATTAATATTACTTCGTTAATCATGTCAGTCATTTTGCGCTCAGGCATTTCGGGAATGTCCTATAAGCGTAATTTATAAAAAAAAAATATATCTCTAATGACTTCGAAGAAGAATTAAAGCCCTGGTTGACAAATCAAAAATTATTCAATCCAGCCAAGCAGAAGTTCAAAATATATCAAACAATCAATGATTTTAACATTTGGCCAGCCAGGTTCGTGCATTTTAATTCTTAATAGATAATAAAGCCCTGGCTGACAAATCAAAAATTATTCAATCCAGCCAAGCAGAGGTTCAAAATATATCAAACAATCAATGGATTTTAACATTTGGCCAGCCAGGTTCGTGCATTTTAATTCTTAATAGATAAATTAATTTTTGGTAACCAAAACTCTATTAATAAGCCAGACTGGCCAAAATTCTTTTAAATAATTTGGCCCAATGGCCTCGCCTATTTGTCGAACCCAAGCCGACATGATTGGGCATACGAGACCAAATAAAAATATATATCATTACTGTATTTAGGATATTTTTGAAATATATTCAAAAAATAATACACATATAAAATATGAATTGACCTTAACGACTAAATCTTTTGATATCTAATCTAATTAGTTTATGTATAACCTCGCCAAATTCGTAAAATGTCCCATCGTCTTTGGTTATATTATTTTCTTTCAGAAATTTGATTGCATCAGTGTAATCCATACGCCGAAAGGGTCGTTTAGGTGCTACAAATTCCTAAAATGTTATTTATAAAAAAGTAAGGTTTGTAAAAAAATGAATAGGAGGATTGTGAATTTAAAAGAATTTAAATTTAGATTATAAAATAGCAATTGACTATGACTCTCAATTACTTTATAATTAATTATATATGTAATAAAAAAATTTGACTAATTTGTGACAAAAATTTTATTGAATCGACATTGCCCAAGTAAAAGGCAAATAAAAAAAATAACATAATCATTTTAGGATTCGAGGGAAATATTAATAAATTATTTGGTGCATGAAAAAAATCCTTACTCTAAAAATTGGGTTGTTGAACCAAAATAATATAATGTAAATGAAATTTTTACATTTTTTAAACTATTTTTAAACGACTAAATATAATCACTAATGCTCTAGGTTAAATATTAAAATGCAATAACTAATATTAAAACTGGGTTTAATTGGTAAAAGAGAGGAGCTATGGGCGATTTTAAGACACGGTCAACCACGTCGCACACTAAATCCTCTAGCCTGTCTAACATGTCGTTGAAAGTTATGAAAGGACATTCAGCCTCAATGTGAGTATATCTTTAGTTTATAAATATAAACAAAAATAGATGTTTGAATAACAACACAACCATAAATTTATATAAGGAAAATCAATTAATAGATGAAAAAAACAAATCCATGATAAAATATTTCTAAAAAAATTTTGGTACAAAAAATATCTGAGGGATGGTTAATTGTACAAAAACCAGGGCCGGGAAAACAATGAGCCAAAAAACTTTGGCTCATTTTTTCCCTTAAAACATAAAAAAAGAAAGGGGGGCAAAAATAAAGGGTCAAAATAAGAATTCAAAAAAGCCCTTACTAAGAAAAGGGGCAAAAAAAACCCCTTAAAAAGTGGCTCTCAAAAAGAGCCTCAAAAAACCCATTTTATGTTTTCTATAATAATTTCTAAAAATTTTGATGGGTAGGTTATTTTTTCTTAAAGCCCCTAGGAGTTTTTTTTAAGTAAAGGGGCTTTTTTTAAACATGCCCCTTTTCTTTAAGCAAGAAAAGGGGCTTTTCTTTTGCCATGCCCACGAGTTTGTAAGCATTTGGAAAAAAAACCCAAAAACTTGTTAAAAATAAAGCCCATTTAGTTTTTTTTCCCAGCCCTGACAAAAACAAACAAAATAAATTCGCAAACAAACTTTAAAGGATACAACATAAAATATCTATGCAAACGATTTCAAAATTTAATTCATAATTTCGAATATAAAAATTTCATATTTAACCCTAGGTACAATTTTTTTTCACATTTAAAAAAATTCGATAAGACTTTTTTTTAAAATACGGGAAACATAATAAAAAAATCCCTAAGTCAGTAGGTATGGTCTCCAAATTAGCTCTCCTAAAAATTTGTTGAGCTATTTATATATTCTTTATTTTTAACATATTAAGCGAGGCCAAGAAAAGGTTGCCTAAACAAATTAGGTTAAATAAACAAAAATTTTTAAAAATTTAATTACTCAGCTAAATGCCTTCGTGTTCTGGAATTTTCAGCGCGATAGGAAGAAATTATGCAGAAAACGTCACCCATGCCTGGGCAACAGGTTTCGAGGTAAAGTTGAGAGGATTGAGTCAGGTAGGCCTTAAATATAAATTTTATATAAATAAAACAAAACAGTAAAAATATTATAATTAGGGGTATGCAATATATATATATATATCTCTTTCAAAAAATTTACAATTATTTACACATAAACTTAATATAATAATTAGAAAAATGCAAAATAAATATGATCAAAGAACTAATGTTTTTGAAAAAAAAAATTTAAAAAATACGATGTTAATGAACTTAAAAACCCTAATACATAATTTTGCACTAAAGAATCTCTCAAAGGTTTAATTTCCAGCAAAGACGCTGAAAAAATTTTAAAGATTAAAAAAAATGAGCTATAAAAATTTCACTAGTGGCGTTTGTGGCAAATTAAAAAAATGAAGAAAAAAAAAGATAAATTAAATTTTATGGATATGAACAACCTTAAAAAATGAGAATTACTCAAATTATGAAAAATAAGGAATTACCTCTTCTTCGAAAAAATTAAATTTAAATAGCGTGGAACCACCCTCAACTTGTGTTTGGACGAGAGTCGGGGGCGTCACCTAAAGATAAAATGCGCAGTTTATTGAAATCAATATTAGTGGATATGTATTACTATTTCTCCGGTACTCATTTTTCTATTTAGATCAACAAGTGTTGGAACAATTTAAGCATTGAAATGTCAAAATGACCAAGGTGGAGGTTTTAAGAATAAAAAATTCAAATTCTTTGTCAATTATAACACAGGTAAGCAATTTTTTTAGGGTCAGCTAACTACGGAGATCAAAAACCTGCCATCTCAGGGATTTACAAATCCGTTTAACGTATTTTCTAATCAAACTTATATAGTTAGCTATAAACCTTTGAAAATTTTAGAAAAAATGTCAATAAAACAAAAAAAGATTCAAAAGCAAAAATAAATTTAAATTTTTTTTGCATATTTACACCAGTTAAATTGTTAAATTCAAACTTTAAATAATATTTTAATGAAAACAGATAATATATCGTTTCCTAATTAATGAATGAGAAATTCTGGCAAAATATTCTATGAATTCTTAATATTTTTCTTTTTAGGGTATTCTAAAGGTTGCAAAATCTGTTAAAGAGGATATTTTTTTCGATATGGATAAATTTAGGGAGCCGAAGGCGGAAGAAAAGAAAAGCGAAAAATATATATGAGATAAGGCCACCATGAGGATACGTTCTTTTATGTTTTGTTAAAATCACTTTTCTGATATTGACATATGTTGACCTGTGTAATTCAAATCTTTCACAAACATATAAAAATATAAATGTTTATAATTCAATTAATGTGTTTAGATATATGTAATTGTATATAATAAAAGTCTTAATATCAAACTAATAATTACCCAAAGTTTAAATTAAAATAGAATTTATTAATTTTTAAATTAAATAATTAAAGAAACATTCAATATCTATATAAAACATTCAACTTTGTAATAATTAGGCTTATAAGTGATAAAAAAAGATGAAATGAATTAAAGTTGTATAAAAAAATTCAACCTCTTTTTTTTGTTTGCTAAAAAAACTAGTTGATCATCTCATAAATTAAAAATAAAAGAAATAAGATGCTAAAAATTAAATAAAAAATTATACCTCAAAGTATCCGCGGTCAAAGAAATGGTCTCTAAAACATTGCATAACGGTAGATCGGATTTTCATTATTTTGGAAAACTATATCGATATTTATAAGAAATGTTTGTGTTATGAAAAAATTGTATGAGCATTTAAATATAAAGGGCGCGTTTAGAGTTCATTTGTTAAAAAAAAATTTTGTGAATTGTGATAATTTAAAACTTTAAAGTTCGCGTTTTACATCAAAAATTATCTCCTTGTTTTTGTAATATTTTCTTACACCGGAAGCAGTTGCTCTATGTAAAAAAATATTATTAAATCTATATTTAAACATAAATTAAATATTGTCAATAATCATTTAAATATAACTCTTAAAAAAATTGCATCAACCCAAATTTTTTTAGATCAAATTGATTGATAAAAAATTTATAAATTTTATTAAATAGACTCTGAACGACCCCTTAAAAGTAAATATTCTGTATTTGCTATAAATCATGATTCAACCATCGCGAAATGCTTTGGTAAATTAATAAAAAAAAAACTAGCGGAAAAAATATAAAATGGGTGAAAAACTTTTATATGCATTAATTTGCATTTCAAAAAGATAGTAGTCTAAACAATCTGCAAAAAATAAAAAGGCTATAAAATTTGGCAAAAATTGCTATTTTTAAAATTAACAAGTGTTTTTCAATATTTTAAAAATAAAATTACATTTTCGCCCCTCAACATCATATGCCGGTTGTCGAGTTGAACGTCTACGTGAGATTCCTATATCAAATAATATTGCAAAAAAAGCTAAAATATATGCGCCGTTTGAATATTCCGACTAAAACGATAATCAAACGTATTCACACCTCTGCAGTTATTAAACTTATAACTAACTATCCGTTCAACATAGTTTTAAACGACTGACCCCCTCCCGTAACCCCCTAGAAAACACTTTGCCCATGAACATCCGTTCCCAACTGGCTCAACTACGGTCTGAACACTGGTATCTACATGACTTCAAAACACGTCTGGACCCATCTTTAAATATCTGCTACGACTGCAAATCAACATCTGACGATATACAACACTGGCCCATATGCCCCAACCGCGGGTCTCCTAGCTTTCCTATAGGTCTTTGAATCCATCTCTAGCTGCCCTCAAGCTTATTCTTACTACCAACTTCCAACGAATGGGGCAATAAAACAACAACAACATATATAATTTAAAAAATTGTTTAATAAATCGATAACAGACATTTTTTGCAACAGTAAATTAAAAAAATTAATTTATTTTTATTTTTCCTTATAGTTTTAGCCTCATTAAGGCAATAAGCTCTTTCAAACCCATTCCCAATTTTATAATGTCAAGAAAAGTCGATTGTCCACCATGCTTGCTCTAATTTTCTGCCTGGGTAGTTTAATAAAAAATTCAATCACATTTGCTGAATTGGGAGATAATTATAGTAAATGAATTAAAATGATAAATATAAATTAACGCCATGATCATCGTCACAATTTTTCCTCATACTGTTTTTGTACTAATATTTACATATTTGACCCAAACTTGTTATAACCAATTTTAGACAATTTGAAATGTAAATATGAAAAATTTACTTATATACCCCAAACTTAAACTTAAACAATTTTAAATATAAAAACGATACTATGGCAAAAGATCGCGAAAAAGTTTTATTTACAAGTTATTTCTTTTTAGTATATATTATTTTGCGTCGTTTAAAAGATTATTGTTTTATATTCGGCACACAAAAATTAAAATTGATAACAATGGTGGCAATTTTGGATTTTTGACAACATTTAATAAATCGTAAAAAGAGTATCTTTAAAAACCTCGTTAATTAAACTTTCAGCACCGCCAGGAGGAGCATGCCCGATTGCTTCCCAATAATCAGCGATAAGCTCGTGTCCATCTGGCGCCTAGCGGGTAAAAATATAAATATTATTAAACAAAAAAAATCCAAGGTGAATGAAAGCATTATAAGGAAATTAAATTATATTAGTATTAAAACTTGAAAAACCACCAGTGTCAAATCTTAAAAAGAAACCAGGTAAAAACAATTTTATTCAATAGTAGGTAATTTATTTGTTATTAAATAATTTATTTATAACAAAAAAGTATCTAAAAAACAAAAATATCATAAAAAACACATGTCAAGGAACATTTCTAGAGTTTTCTTGATATAACAAAAGTTAATAGCCTTTAAAAAGCACATTTCAATATTTTAAAAATTATTTCCTACAAATATTCAAAAAAATAACTTTGTTAGACCCGTTCCATTCTCTGTAAGTCGCATTTAAAAAATTTTATTAGTAAAAAAAATAATTTACACTTTTGCCTTCTGGCACCTTTTCGATAATTCCGTAAACAACTATGGAAGCCTCTGTGTTGAGTAATAGGGCATCATACGTTTGACACTATAAAAAAAATTTAAAATCTAAACTATTTGAAATGCAATTTCATTTTTCAAAATAATAATAAGACATGCCCTTGATTATATAACGCTTGAGCCAAAAGTACTAAGCTCACTCATTTTAAAATAAAAATAAAACAAATATTTTATTGTATTTTTCAATTAATAAAACAAACAACTTAAAAATTGAGTTCAAAAATTTAAGAAAAAGAATAGCCAATTATTCAAATTCTGAAGAGTCTGGATTCCCTTTTTTGAAAATAAATTTTGGTAAACTATATGAGCTGTGTACCAATCAGTTTTGCATATTGATACAATTCCAAGCTAACAGGGGTTTAAATTTTTAATTTTTTCTGAAATAATATTAGTTAAGTTGTTGGCTAAATATAAGATTAAAGAGCTCCCAAACTCATTTATATAATTTAATCAAATTGTTTAAGCATATTTTATAATTATAAAATAAGTTAATTTAAATTTAGCATAATTCAAATTTTAAACTATATAATATTTTGAGTTATTACGCATATTAAGATAAAATAAAAAATTGACTCATCTACCTGAAAAAAATAAACCTTTTGCCCTTAAAATTAATTAAGGACATTGAATTTGATGAATATAGCAAAAAAAGTGCAGAAAAAACATTTTTTTAAACATAAATTATTATTTAATTAAAATTGTGGTAGTATGTGTAGGGCAAGTCAATTAAAATGAACACTGTTGGGAATTATTAAACTTAACGCATGTTAATAAAAGCATTAACATAAATTACCAAAAGTGTTTAAAAAATTAAATAAATGACCAATTGTCAAGTAATTTTTCAAAATTGATTTAATAGGATGCACAAACATGCTTACTAATTTATCGGCAAACAGGCATTGCAGGTAACCCGTTCCATCTCTAAGCGTAATAAACATGAGCGATTTGCCTAATAAAATATTTTTTTGATAGTCTTTATATAAATCAACATATATTTATTTTACTATCCGAAATAAAAACAAATTCGATAAGGCATTTTTATATGCAAAAAAAAAGCAAAACAACATATAAGTAAAGACTTTTAATTGAACAAACACTGATTCATCCAGTTATTAATGAAATATGCTAATTAATTCAAAGCCCTAAATGGTAACAAAGTTGTGTTTTTATTAATTTGTAAAATGAACAATATGTAAAAAAAACGCTTGATACATTCTTATTTGTTTTAAGCATGTTCTATTGCGCGGGTCAAAATTATATCTACTTAATATTTAAAAAAATTTTAAAAATTTTAGTCAGGTTTAGGGTTTATCAAATAAAATTTGATAAGTTTCTCACTAGCAAGCCTAAAAATTAGAATTATATAAAAATAAATAAAACTTTTTATTAAATTAGTAGTGAGTTTTTTAAAAACAAATAATTTTAAGATAAAGTAAAATTATATAACTTCATTACACTGGACAACAAATAAAGAGTTTTGTAGAGAATTTTCTTGCGATAACGATCACGGGTTTAGTTTTTTTTTCTAAGGCCTCCAATTTTTTTTAAACCGCATCCAAAGTTCAGAAAAAAATTCAATTCTACAAAAAATTTATTGGCATATTCAGATTCCTTATAAAAAAACATATCTAAAAAAGGTTATTAATAAATTTTTAGCAGCTTACTTTCAAGTTATTTAGGATCAAAAAACGGAATTTATGACAAAAACCACTAATTTTACAAAAATAAAAAATTAGATATTTGAAAAAAATTTAAATTAATAATGAATGTTTTCGTAAAATATATTTTTATACTTTTGTTACTAGCCATAGGTTTTATATTAAAGAAGCCCAAAATACCCCAAAAATTGAAAAATCTCCACTTTGACACCGAATGACTAAATATCTGAGGCCCTGGCTAAAATTCTGATTTCATATTCGTGATCAGCGCCAGAAACTTGACCAAAAACCATAGTTGCCATAAACGATGCTCAGGGTCGTCCAAATTTTGTTGTCCAATGTTAATTGAAAAATTAAAGTTTTGTTATTTAAACTTATAATTATTAATTTTTAGTTTCAAATTTTGAATAGGCGCCACATTTGTTCTTTAAACATATTAGTTCATATTATAATTTTTGACCAAAACGTGCCTAATAAATAAAATTTTCTTTTTTCATCCCTAAAATAAATACTTAAAAATTATTCTAAAAAGACTCTAAACCATTTCCTAAAATAATACGCAGTCAAAACTTTTCATAAATATATAAAAATCAAAAAAGTTAGTAATAAATTGTAGTTTACTCATAAAACCTAAACATCATAATATATACTGTTCAATTATATACTAAACCATACCTTGCCGTCTTAACCTATGAATCCAACCATACACCTCTACACGTTTATTACGGTTTGCCACTGCATCACGAATTTTAATTTTCAATGGTTTGGGTAGGCTTGGATCAGGACTAATTATAATTTTTTTAGCTTCCTCTAAGTTTTTTTCCCTTTTCTCAAAATCACCTTCCTATAATTCAACAACAAGAATCTTGTTAATTCGCATAAAGTATATGGTGTTTTAACTTTTCGAATGCAATAATTTAATATTCAATTCTTCAAAAAAAATAAAAAACCAATTTTAAAACTGTAAAATTTTATCCTAAACAAAAAAAAAATTTATTCTATATAACTTAAAAAAGGGATAGAATTAACAAAATATTAATTTAACATTAAACATGTCTTTGTAACATAAATATTTACCTCTTTTTCCTTGCGTTTAACAAGTTTTCTCATTTCACCTTGCCATATTTTTTTGACCTTTTTAAGTTGTGATGCCGATACAGGTTCATAATCCTATTTATTTAAAGTATGAAAGCTTATTGGTCAAATTTTAAGATAAATATATAAAAATATTTCTTAACATCTAATTTTAAGCTCTTTATTAAAATATGATATTAAAAATTTTTATTATAGTATTTAATTTACCATATTATCGTCTTTACGATCAACATAGATAATGGGGAATGGTTCTTCACCCAAGGCAATCATAGCCTGTAAGAAATAAATGGAAAAATTAGGAGAGTTATAAATTTACTACAGGATCAAATTTGCTATCATAAGGATTTTCAAATCTGTTTGTTTTTCAGGCCGATTATAGCTTTTCCAATTTGGGGGAGGGGGAGGGGAAATGGTCATAAAACCCTGAAGTTTGCTATGACCTAAAGTATAACAACTTTTAAATTTTTAAAAGAGTATTTAATATTTTAATGTAATTTAAAAAAAAATAATGGCGTCGTAAAGACCACACCACCAATGGGGCAGAGCCGGCATATGGTAGCTTACTTACTTCCTTGTTTGCATAATGTTGAAAAAATTTTGAAGGAAAAAAATATAGATAAAAAATCTTTCTTTTCAATTAAAATTTCAAGACAATCTCTTAAACCAAAATGCAATCGGTGGTTAAAGCAGTGAATATACGGGACATAGTGTCATGAACACCACCTTTTTCCCGGGATATAAAGTTTGCCCCATTGTGGCATTGTGAGATCACGTTCTATGGTTTAGATTGTATTCTAACAAAAGATGTTCACATGTAAGAAAATTTTTTTGGCATCAGATTAATTAATTGCTTTCACATATATACAGCTTTGTTTAAAATTATATTTTTCTAAATATATATAATAACAGAAATAATTTCTGATTTAGATTTCTTTAGCAAATGAAAAGTTATGAATGAAAACTTTTAAAAAAAGTAAATATTTTCAAAATAATAATTTTTAGATAATTTTGGGAGAGCAAATTATATTTTATGGGGGTGGAAGGGCAAAAATAAAAATTAGGAAGGGGGAGAGGCAAATTTAGGGGGTCAGGGGCAAAAATGGGGCAAATTTAATATGGGCCCCCCCCTTAAAGTGGTCTAAAATTATGCTGTTTTATTAAATTAAACTTAGTTAATTAGCTATAAACATAACTTTAAAAAAATGTAATAAGAAATTTAATAGCAAAACATAAATTGATATGTTTTGCATATTTACAACAGTTAAACTTAAATTTATAAATAATATTTTATTAATTAATAAGATACTGTGTCATATTTTTAGATATAAAATATTTTGTATTATATAAATACTGAAATAAGAGCTTGATATACTAATAAAAAGATTTTCTCTATTTTTACAAGAGAATTTTCTGAAAAAATTTTAGGAAAAAGATTTATCCATTAAATTAAAAAAGGCTTTGATATAGGTGGATCAAAGAATTTAAAGGCAAAAGAAACTAAAATAAAATGATAAAATAAGGCTATCAAGGTATGTATGTAAGTTTTCAAGAACTTGTTTGTGATATTGATAATTGATTGACCTGTGTACTTCAAAGGTTAAAAATATTAATTTATGCAAAACTACTTTCGCATTCATCCTTTTCCTAACTAAAAAACATTTAAAAAAACCTCTGTAGAGCACTATTCAAATAAATTAAATTATTAGTAATTAGTAAATTTAGGCACTTTTAGATATTTAAAAAGAAATGCCCAAAAGGATTATTAGGTAAAAATTTTTAAAAACATATGTTAAGCTAATGCCATTCACTTGTATAATTATAAGGCATAAATGTCCCAAAACAAGTTATTGAGATAATAAACTAGTTTCTATATATTATCTAAATGTAAATTATTAATAACTTATTTTAAATTTTTTTTATTTTAATACTACATATTCTAAAATTTAACAAAGCAAAAAAAAAAATAATTTTAGTTAAAAATAATTTTTTTACTTGCAAAACAGTTTTGAAAGGCTTTATATGTGACCCATCACCTTTATCATCATCACCACGTTTCTCGGATGTATACATTTCTTCTAAACACAAAATTATATAAAATCGCACAATTTTTTTTTTAAATATTTTTCTTATTACTTAAAGTTAGCTCGGTAAACCCGTTTAGCTCTGACATGATGTAATGGGAATTTAAATGGGTAAAAAATAATAATTTAAAAAAAAAATTTAAAAAATATAAAATAAAAGCACAATATATAGTAAAAAATTTTGCCACATGATTTTATAAATTTTAACAAATTACACGTTGGAATTAGAAAGATGTCTAAAAAGCCATTCAAAAAATTTATTGAAAAATGGTCTATTGATGATAAACCAGTTAAAATAGATAAATGGGACGGGACTGCTGTTAAAAATGCTCTTGATGACATGTTCAAAAAGGTTAGATATATTTATTTTATAATGTAGATTTTATCAGAAAAATTTAAAATTGAGGAATCTTTTTCAATTGTGGATGGCAGATTAACTATTTGCGGAATCGCTTGCTTAATTTCTTTAATAGCTCTTATTTATGATTATCTGAATCCATTCCCTAAATCCAAATTTATCTTGATGATTTGCTCAATATCATATCCTTTTTATATAATCAATTTTATATTATATTTTTATCACATTAGAAATCTTTTTCTTAACTCATTGTACACATATTTTATAATGATGGGTATATTTACCCTATATGTTAAATACATTGAAGATGATGTTGTATTTGTGGGCCTGAAAAAAGATGAAGCTGGTTTTGACAAACCACAAAAATGGACTCTTAAAACAAATCTTAAAAGGTTTATTAAATCTTAATATTACTTGCATTTTGTTTTGTTTGCACCAATTTATTTGTGTTTAATCAGTGTCAGATATTATTTTTGTTTTATTTACAATAATTTTTTGAGCAAAATATCTACTTTTACATTTTTTTAATTTTCATTTAAATGATTTAATATTTTAATAAGATTTGATGACAAATACGAAATTGTGTGCAATGTTGTTGATCTTAATTCACAAAAGAAAGCAGAATCACAATTAACAAGATCAATAGGCTGTTGGATAGATGAAGAAGGAGTTATCCTGTCAGATTTGTTAGAAAAAGATATCACAATTATGCATGACAAATTATCACCCTCAAAAAAATCTAATTAAAGTATTTAAATTTTAAAAAAAATATTATTTAAAAATATTTTAATTAAGCCAACCATTGTTTTTTTTTATTTAATCTAATTTTAAACTATTTATAATAAATTGTTTTATTAATTTCCATATTAAAACTGTGGGTCAGATCAATTTTTTTTAATTTGACAAAATTTTAATTTTAACGTTTTTTATGGAATATACATTGATATTTTATATCTTGGCATGGCCTTAATTTCTTTTATATATTTAAAATTTACCTATTACTTTTTATTGTATGAATGCCTTAATTTAAACATATTCATAATACATTCATAGTTTTATAATGTGTTTTTATTTGATTATTAAGACTATGTTTAAGAAAGGTACAATGTTTTATTTGGTAAAATCTTTATTAATTTTGGGGCTCTACAATGTGAGCTAACTCAGGGGACCAGACCTGCCTTTTTAAGTATTTTTCAATTTTAAATCAAATTATGTGAGCCAGGATAAATTTTAAACAATTTTGAAAAAATGTTAACCAAAAAATATTAAAAACCTATATTTACATTAAACAGCCTTACATTCTTTAAATATTCTTATTACAACTCTATATAATAATATGTTTTGGTTTGGGCTGCCAAATAATTTATATATCTTAGAGTTTGATTTACAAAATTTATATTTCTTATAATTGAGTTTAATCAAGTTGGAAAATTGTATCTAAAAAATATTTAAAAGATGAACATTTTGTGAATTATTGCGGTGTTAAAAATTTCGATTATTGAGACCTATGGTATTTAGTTTTTTATTGAAAAAATTACACATAATGGATTGATTAATTACACTGGACAACTAATTGGACAACCCGAAGCATTATTTGTGGCAACAATGGTTTTTGGTCAAGTATTTGGCGCTGATCACGAATATGAGATCAGAATTTTAGCCAATGCCTCACATTTTTAGTTACTCGGTGTCAAAGTTGAGATTTTTCAATTTTTAGGATATTTTAGGCTTCTATATCATAAAACCTATGGGTAGTAACAAAAGTTTAAAAATATATTTAGAATACGAAAACATTCATTATTAACGTAGGGGATTAATTTTTTTTTTAAATATTTAATTTTTTTTTTGTTTTTTCATTTTTAAAAAACTAGTGGTTTTCGTCATAAAATTCGTCCTAAATAACTTGAAAGTAAATTGCTAATAATTTTAGGTAATAACCTTTTTTAGATATGTTTTTTATAAGAAATCTGAATATGCCAATAGATTTTTTGTAGAATTAATAGTAAAAGAAATTTTGTAAATTTTTTTCTGAATTTTGGACGCGGTTTAAAAAATATTGGAAAAAAAACAACCCGGGATCGTTATCGCAAGAAAATTCTCTACAAAACCCTCAAAAAATCGTTGATGTTGATTTTTTTTGTTTTCCAGTTTTATTCAAACTTTTTTTAAAAACGCAATTTAAAAAAAAAATTAGGTTTAGAAAGAATTTGACACAATTTTTTTTCTCATTTAAACGGAAAATAAGAGAAGGTTTATTTTTTTTTAATTTTTTCTTGAGGTCACAAAACCAGTCAGTTTGCAAATTACCCCATTTCTGATAAAATAACTGAAAGTAGAAACGACATATGAAGTAGAAAATTCCAGAATGAGGTGTCATAATTTCCAGTGATTACAGTTTGATTTTTGTTGACCTGTGTTATTTTATTATGCCCATAACCAAAATTCATTTAAAAATAACCAAAATTGCCAGAAAAAAATATTAAAATTTTTAAGATAAATCTCATTGTTTATTTTTGGTTTTTTGTTTTTTTTGCAAGCCCACGAGTTTCTGTGTATGGTAAAAGAAAAGCCGCTATTCCTGCTACTATAGTTGCATATTTATATTTAAGAATTTTTTGAAAAAACTCGCATTTTTTTTTTAATTTAACCCTTACAAAACAATTTATTTTATGGGCACCGTAGGGTATGCAACCTTTGAGTGTGCGGCCCATTAAATCCCAACATCTGTTGTGATTGAATAGATATTATAGGTTTATGCATAAAATATATTTAAATAATTTCTTTCTCTTTGAGGGCGCAAATGTTTCATACTTTCTGCGATAAACAAAATTTCCTTACTCATTAAATGTTGACAACTTTATTGTATTTATTCAATATTGAGCCATGTAATTTACCGAATTATATGTTTATTTTCCTTGATACCAGGGGCGTATGCAAAAACTTTTCTAAAGGGGGGCAAGCAATTTTTTTTGGAGGAAAGCAACAACAAGTTTAATTCTAACATTGATATATTATTTGCAAAATTATTTGAAAAGTGTATTTTTTAAAAAATAGCAATTTTGATTTCTACTCCCTTTTATATGTGTGATATATAGATTCACGTTTATTACATCATAAAAATTAAAATAAATTTCAAAGGGGGTTTGCCCCCCCCCCTTTAAAATTTTTTTGCCCCCCCCCCTTTAGCAATTTTTTTAGTTCATTTAGCCAGTTGTTGATTTATCCATCAAACTTATAAAAGTGAATAGAAATCAATGAAATTGCTATTTTTTTGGAAAATATACAGTCTTATAAAATATATTTGCAAATAAAATATAAATATTAAAATTAAATTTGCAGTTCCTTTCCTCCAAATAAAATTCTTGCCCCCAAAAAAAGATTCTCCATATGCCCATGCTTGATAAAGACTAACCGATTGATTTGATAGAATTTTGACACCAAAATTTAATGTATTTCGATTCGTAATTAACGGTTTAGGGAATGTAAATTTATAATTTCTGGAAAAAAAAATTTTGAAAGGGAAAGGGACCTGACATTAAAGTTGAGACCGGACGGCCTGGTGATTCCTCTCCTAAAATACCTGTTTTACCTGATCGAATATGAAATAGGTCGTTCCGATTTTTAAAATTTCATTTTGCTATTTTTTTATCCATTGTTAATAAGGGAAAATGACATACTCGCTATTTTATTGATGTATGCGAAAAATTTATAGCCTATCATATAAATATTGCCTATTTTTATATTTGAGCACCCGTAATGAAAAAAGTTTTAAAATAATTAATATATTTAGTGGGCTTGCGCTTAGCACTGAGCTTATAGGGCACCATTCATTAATGATTTCTGGGCCATATAAGGTCGAGTTTTGCTAGCAAAATTATTTACGGCCTTGTCTGGCCAGGGGTGTCAGCTCATAAATCGACCCGTGTATTTTGAATAAGACCCCCCTGCTTATTTTAGAAATACAAAAGAATTTTACAAAATATTATTTAATGATTACCTTACCAATATATTGATTTAATATATCCATGATTGCGAAATAATTCCCTCGAAGTATTAATACTATTGATTTTGGTATATAAAAGCAAGCCTTTTGCGGCCCCAAATAACTCGCCTTAATACCTTTTACAAATTTGATATTATAATTTAACGTATTATTTGTACAAAAAATACGACATCTATTATTTAAAACAAATATTTTAGAACAAATATTAATTATACATGGTAGGTTTCAATTATAAATTATTTTTAATTCACTATATCTTAACATAGTTTTTTTGTAACAAGCATTCAAATTATGGCTGTCAAAATGGTGTAATGGTAAATGTTATGCATATAAGGGCACGTGCAAAGTGGGTTTATATTTTCGTGAAATTTTGAAAATTCTGAAAATTTTAAAAATTTTATTTTTTTCAAATTTTTTTAAAAAAATTTTTATTTCAGAAAAAGCATTTTATGCGCATATACTAAATTTGGCAACTTTTTAAAAATTTGCGTTTTATTTCAGAAATTTTTTTTTCAAAATTTTGAAAATTTCACGAAAATAAAAACTCACTTTGCACGTGCCCTAAGTTATATGTAATTTTTAAATTGCTAATTGTTATATAATATATAGAACAAATAAATTTAGGATTTTATTTATATTTTTATTATAATATTAAAAATAAATTATATTTAGCTTAAATATATACACAATAAAGACTGCCTTTAATTTAAGAATGAAAATGCGGAAAAAAATTTTTATTAGCATGTTTTTAATTGGTTGAGCCACGAACATGATTGTAGAGTTAATAACAACTCTACAATTGGGCTCTAATTATTACGCTCATCGATGCAATGACCAGCGATTGAAAATATTCGCTGCCACATTAGTTGGAGGATAATAGTGTCGAATGTCAAATTGTCTAGTCTTGGAAAACACGTTTGATAATCCTTCTATTATCGAAAACATTTTCGCCATGTCTATTCAATATATTGAATCATAAATAGTCTTAGGCTATTGCAGAATTCCATTAAAGAAAATTCGTCCGTAATTGATGCTGGTTCCTGTGAGCTAAAATTAATTGAGGGAAATAAATTAACGTGTATGGTCTTTATTTACACTTATCCACAAAAAATTAGAATCCTAAGATATTTAGAATAGTCTTAATGGCTATAAATTTATCACTTTTTTTGTTTATCACAAATATTCCCAGTTATTATCATCTTTTTGTGACCAAAGGGCCTTAATAATAAAAGTATGTTTTTTTAAATAATTATAAAAAATTGTTAATAAAAATAATTATTTTGCCTTTAAATAAAAAAATTGGCTTGATTTTTGTGTAAATATTTATTTATATTTTATGTAAGAAGATGTTTCTATTTTCACAATTTGCAATAAAGGGCACGTGCAAAGTGAGTTTATATTTTTTCAAAAATTTCAAAATTTTGAGAAATATTATTTTAAAATAAACCGCAAATTTTTTAAAAGTTGTCAAATTTAGTTTATGCACATAAAATGCTTTTTTGAAAATAAAAAATTTTGAAGAAAAAAATAAAAATTTTTAAAATTTCAGAATTTTCAAAATTTTACGAAAATAAAAATTTACTTTGCACGTGCCCAAAGCTAAAAAGTTCAGTAAAAAAATATTTCATTTCAATAGATAGGATTTAAAAAGGTATTAACCATGCCTAAAATCTTATTAGGCCCAAGTCAGGGGCGTATATAGGGGTTGTCAAATGGGCAATTGCCCCCCTTTAGAAATTTTTTTTTAACTTTTATGATTTATTTTGCGGTTTTTAAATATTAAACATATAAAAGGGAATAAAAACCAAATTAATTGCTATTTTTTGGAAAATATACAGATAAATAGATCACGCAAATAAATTATCAGCATTTTAATTAAATTTTTAGTCCTTTATAAAAATTTCACCCCCCTTTAGAGTTTCTGCTTACGTGGCCCAGCTTTCTAATAATGTCCTTAATTTAATAAGTAATTTTTCCATGGTATTCTTTTATTAAAAAGATAGCCATAAATTTCAAAAAGACTAAAAACACCATGTTTATATGGTGTCTTTGATCATAGAATTGGGTACAAAAGCATGCCTAAATTTGTTGGAATTTAACTTTGCTCAGGACTATTTAATAAAGCACTAAACATGGTATTGTCAATTTTAAAATAGTTCTATATTTAAAATAATTTGGAAAAATACATTTTTCCTTGTATGTAAATTCACAAGAAGCCTCACGGAGTAGTTTTCTTTAGTGCAACTATGCAATAGCCTGTAAGATAATTCTCAGGCGGAAGACATGAAAAATAGATGTTATTTCCTTGTAACCTCAAACTATAACAAGTTTGTAAGTTATTGGCTCCACAACTTAAATGCGGTAACAATAGAGCCATGAAACCGAAAAATTTATGGGATAAGGCTATGGAAAGCACATTGGCGTAGGAGAGGGGGGGGGGGAGGGGGTTTGGGGATAAAACCCTCTCCAAGCATGCCATATCCCCACCGAAATTAAAAATTTTTAGTGCATATCCCCCCCCCCCCCAAACTAAATACCAATTAAATATAAAATTAAATTACATTTAAAATTCCATTAATATTTGGCAAAAAAAATTTTTGAAACTCCCCCCCCCCCTCAAGCTTTACAACTTGCTACGCCCTTGGGAAAGCATGCTTTTATGTTTTTTCAAAATTATTTTTTGATATATGTTGACCTGTGTTATAAAAGCTGCATACCCACCTTAATTGTAAATTAGTCTTATATTGCAAGATTCTAGGAAAATCTGACTCTAAAAATACCGCGTTTTCGTCGTGGAGTCAATAGCTCTGTTTTACAGAGACTACAAATGGTATTATATCTTCTCCCTCTGCGTCTTCTCTTCTAGGAAAATCTGGTGTATTATTTTTTTAGACTGCTTAGTAGTTAAATTTATACTGTTTTTAATGGGCCCCTACAACACAACTCGAATGAGCAATAAATACCTTCTTTTTATGGATAAGATACTTTTTTTTATAAAATAATTGTAAGCCAACTATAAATATACATCAATATTCAACTTATTTACCCTCGAATGGTAGGGTAAAAAATTAATGCGCTATGGTGCGGTCCATTTGGACCTCAATTTTTAACCTCTATAACTAGAGTTTAAAGCTATGATCTTTATTTTTTTATTATTTTGAAGATAACGTGCTCTTTAATTATAGACTAATATAAGTCATAATATTGCAAATTTTTAGACACAAAATAAAAAAAATCTGAAAAACTGAAATTATTTATTTTTTTATATTACATTAAATAAATCATGTCAGTAAATTAAATGTATCAATATTAATTATCAAATGTTTTCACGTCTAGTAGAACATAATTTAAAAGTTTCGTGAAATAAAATATTGTCATATAAAAATTATTTTTGGCTAGTTATTATAAAAACTAGATATTTAAAAAAAAAATTTAAATTACAATTATACAATCATTTTGTATACTTAATGATTAATATTGAAAAAAAATAACTAGAATATAAGATTGCTATTATTTTAGTTAAAATGCAAATAGTGGCAATAACATAGTTTTCAACAATTAAATTGAGAGAATGATGTTCATATAAACCCCAATTAAATTTCTAAATTCTAAACAATTTTTTATAAGACTTAGACCATATTTTTGTTACTTGTATTTTATATATTTAAAAAAAAGTCACAAAAATTAGCTCATAATATATAATATTTTCGAAGATATTCAAAATTCAAGATGTGCAGAATCCGTATGGATTTTACAGTGCTAATCGCGGGTTAAACCTCAGTAACTTCCAAGAGCTAGCTATGATTTGTGTATTACACAGGACAACACAAAAACAACATAAACGATTTTTCGAGTGTTTTGTAAAGAATTTCTTATTACGATGCCGGGTTTGGTTTTTTTCCAATGCCTTTAATTTTTTAGCCTCTTCTAAAGTTCAAAAAAAAATAACAAAACTTCTTTAACTATTATTTTCAAAAAAATTGACATATTCAGATTCTTAATAAAAAACATATCTAAAAAAGGTTATTCCCTTTAATTATTACCGATTCATTTTCATATTGTTTAGGAAAAACGGATTTTATGACGAAAGCCATTAATTTTATAAAAATGAAAAAAATTAAAATGTTATACGTAATAACACAGGTCAACAAATATTTGTCAGAAACGTGAATTTTAGGAAAACAATAGAGTGCATCCCCATGATAGCCCAATTATATATACATTTTTCGTTCTTTTTAGTTTCTTCCGAGATCCGTCTATAACGAAAATTGTCCTCTTTTGACCAAATTAACGGATCCAAATATACCCTAAAAAAAATTAAATCTGTTTTGTTCATAAAAATTTTTTGAAATTATATTTTTAATCACAAATAATGAAATATAAATTTTATTAATATATCAAGCTCTTACATTGACTGGATAATACAAAATATTTTGCGTCCAACCTTAAATACGACACGATATAATATGAGTTTTAAAAAAAAATATTAATTGAAGTTCAACAGTTTAAAAAACTATTTTTAATATGCAAAAATAAAATTGATTTTTTTTTGTTTTTGAATTTTTTTTTGGTTTTTTGACCTTTTTTTCTAAAATTTTCAATGCTTGTTGACTGACAAATTTTGATTAGGAATACCGGTAATCGGATTTGATATTAACTAAGATGGGAGGTTTGATCCCTGTATTTAAGTCATAACTCTCTAAATATTGTTGACTTGTGTAATGTATTTCCGTTAATTAAATATAATTATAAACTTTTGTTACTAACAGGTTATAGAAGCCCAAAATACCCCAAAAATTAAAAAATCCTAACTCACTGAATAACTTAAAATTTGAGGCATTAAATAATTTTCCAATTTCATATTTATCAGCCTCAAAAATTTGACCAAGTGGCCATAAATGATGCTTAAGGTCGTCAAACCTTTGTTGTTCAGTTTTATCAAATGTTATAAGTTAATGTTAGGGATCCTAACAAATTCTATATAACATAAAGTAAAAAAATCTGAAGAATTAAACTTTTTATCTATATAACATTAAATAAATCTTGTGATAAATAAAATTTATCAATGTTATAAATTGCTAATCTTAGGTCTGGTAAAACATTTTATGTGAGAATTATTATAGGCTTTTATTCACCTTAAAAACTAGATATTTTATTAAAAAATATAAAAATTTATTATAATTATGCAAACATTTTATATATATATAATAGAGTTAAACTTTTATGAAAGAATACGTAAAAAATAAGCTGCCATTTTTTTAGTTTAAATTTACATTGAGACAATATCGTGGCATTTAACTTTAAAGTATGTACCCCAATAAGATTACTGTTTTAAATATTTAAAATTTTAATTTCTTATTTATAAAAAATTTAATATCCCAGAAAGAGCATTTTATGTGCTACTAAATGTGGCGACTTTTAAAAAAAAATTGAATTTTATACAAAATGTATTTTACTTTAAATAAATTTACCAAAATATAAAATTCACTTTGCAGGTGCCTTAATACTCAAAATTACTAAAATATGCACAACATAATAAACGCCAAAATCTTATTTCTATAAATAAGAAGCTACAGGTGGCTTAAAAACCAAAGAACTTAATTTTGTTTTTTTTGATCGAGGTCGTAATTATTTATATAGATTATTAAGTTAATTTTGAATAATAAAAAATTTATGAGACAACTTTAAAGGTCATTTTAAGTGCAAGCAGGTGTTTTTATGATTTGTGTTTTAATGATTACAATTAAAATTTGATTAAATTTAAATAAATTATAATGCTAATTGATAAAAACTCCGTAAAGCGACAAAATTATATACAAGCAATTAACTAAATATAGATATAAAAAATATATATTAAGTGTTATATCTGTATTATTTATGATTAATATCACATGTAAATGTTATATCTATATTTTATGATTAAAATAAGACATATAATGTATGTATGCGTTTAATTAAATAAAAAGTTCCTGTTTACAACCAGATATTATACTTGGCGCAGTAAAAAGAAGGAAAACGGGAAAATGTCAACGAACGTAACAAATGCGAATGCAGCAGTAGGCACCGATGAGACCACAGTATCAAATTCTATGGCAGCAGGAGATACTGGAGGTGCCACCAGAAACTTTGTAAGGGTTAATAATATACCCATATATGATGGTAACAGTAATTTTAATATATTAATGTTTTTGAAATTAATATTGAATTGTTAAACATTGTAGACCAATATTTAATTAAGAAAATTATGGTAATTAAACTGGATCCCAAAGTACTGGACCAGGTTTTGACGTTTATGTTTCCCAAATTATTAACTGATATCTCTTATGAGGAATTAGTTAATAATTTGAGGAAAATTTATGTCAAAGAGAATTCATATTTTTTTAACAGATTACAATTTCTTAGAGCCATTAGGAAAGAGGGGGAGAGTGTGCTAGGTTATGTAACAAGGGTAAAAGATTTAGCACTGGGTTGTAAGTACCCAGATGCAGAGTTACGTATAAGAGATCAACTACTGGCAGGAATGAATTTAAATAGCCTGGACCAGGATGTGAGAACAAAATATGGAGAAGGTCTGGATGGTATTCAGCCATTGAGCTTAAATAAGGTAATTAATCTTGCACTGGATTTTGAGAGATTGCAATTAGAATCTTCAAAAAAGCCAGATGAAATTTTTTCACTCAAAAACAATAACAATTTTGGGGAAAAACAAAATTACAAAAAAGAATATAACTATTCTGGGGGAAAACTAAGTCATAAAAGTTTTAATAATTTTAATTAAAATTTTAAGAATAATAATAATAATGGTAATAGAAATTTTAAGCATAATTTCAATAAAAATAGTAGTAATAATAACAATTTTTGGACTGGTAAAGTTTGTTCAAAATGCCATAAAACTCACATAAATAACCAATGTCCCACCAGTATGTACCCCTGTACTATATGTAAAAAATTTGGCCATTTCAGGGTAGACTGCAGAAAAGCTAAAAACTACTCAAATATTAATATACTGGAGGATGAGGGAAATTCCATCTGCCATTTAGAGGGGAAGGCTCTTTTAAAAGCTAGGATTAATAATAAAGTGATTACTTTTAATTTTGACACTGGAGCTCAGTGCTCAACTATTAATTCTAAGCTTTGGCAGTGGTTGGGGAGGCCTAAATTGCAAGGTATTAATTCACCAAAGTTGTACGACAACTCATACCTAAAAATTTTAGGTGAGTGTCACGTGTCAGTAGACTTTCAAAATAAGAGTAGGAATTTGCCCCTTATTGTAACAGAGTCTGAAACCTCTTTTCCTTTATTTGGGTGGTTGGGCAAAGGCTTTTGGTTTAAGGTTACCTCCAGGTATTTCCATTGCTGCATTGGAGGCATTACCGTCATTGGATAAGGAGAGTATCAAGCAGCAATTCCCTGAACTGTTCTCAAATTCAACTAAACCAGCTAATATTAACCCAATTGATTTGCCTATACTCACAAGTGAACCTGTAACCATACCTATACGTTGTATCCCCTTGCCATTAGAAAATCAAGTCAAAAACGAATTAGAACGTCTCGTGGAATTAGATATACTACGCAAGGTTCCTCCCACACAACGACCACGTGGGTCACCTTAATCGTATTGGTAAGAAAACGTAATCGTCAAATCAGATTGTGTGGTGATTTTCGTGTTACGGTAAACCGGTTCCTTCCGAGAGACACATACACCATCCCAACGCTGGATATGTTAACGACTAAACTGCAAGGCAGTATAATGTTCACTTCATTGGACTTGAAAGACGCTTATCATCAAATACCCATTTCGGAACAATCCCAAAAACTCTTAACCATAGGCACCCCTTTCGGAAACTTCATCTATAATCGTTTTCCGTTCGGGATATCGATAGCGCCAAACTTGTTCCAACGTATCATCGACGACTTACTTAAAAATTTGCCATTTGTGTCTGTATACCTCGATGATATAATCGTCGGAGGCCGAGATCCCAAGGAGCACTATCATATTTTAAAACAAGTTTTCACGAAATTAAATGATGCCGGTTTCCATTTAAAAGAAGAAAAACTTAATTTGGCTCAACCGGAAGTAAAATTTTTAGGGCGTATTTTTG
Organism: Acutogordius australiensis; assembly: GCA_030555515.1. Classification (NCBI taxonomy): domain Eukaryota; kingdom Metazoa; phylum Nematomorpha; class Gordioida; order Gordea; family Gordiidae; genus Acutogordius; species Acutogordius australiensis. The sequence continues at coordinate 5,970,600 of CM060242.1, forward strand.
GTAAAGACGGGATACGACCCGACCCAGAGAAAATTAAAGCCATCACGGAAATGCCAACTCCGTCAAATGTCAAGCAACTTAGGAGTTTCTTAAGTTTAGTCAATTTTCAGTCAAGATTCATAAAAAATCTGCAACATGTATTGCGTCCATTGTACCTGTTGACAAGTTCTAAAAGCCGTTGGTTTTGGGGTAGGGAGCAGGAGAAAGCTTGCTTTTAAAGCAACGAAAAGCGTATTAGCCCAGTCAATCTACCTAACCCCGTATTCAAAAGAATTACCGTTACGACTTGAAGTCGATTCTTCAAAGGATGGGTTTGGAGCTGTACTTTATCATGTCATGAAGGACGGATCAAAAAGTCCTGTCGGATTTTTCTCAAAAGCTATAAAGTCGGCGGAGAAAAACTATGCTCCGACGCAATTAGAAGCCAAAGGAGTCCTAGTCGCGATCCTGCATTTCCATGACCTCCTGTATGGACGATATTTCAAAGTTATTGTTGACCATCGCTCGCTAACCTCCATTTTTGGTCGCAAAAGAGACTTATCGAAGCAATTAAATGCATTGCTATTGCGTTGGTGTTGGCGTTTGTCCGTTTACGATTTCGATATCGAGTACCAAGAAGGCAAGAAAAACAACACAGTGGATGCGTTTTCGCGGCTGCCGTTACCAAGTAGGTACGCGCAGGACCATGATGACGATGTAATTTGCTCAATCTCTTTAGAAGGTCTCGAAAACTTACAATTGATGTCGAAACAATCAGGGAAGCGCAACGTAAAGACTTGTGGCTTAACCGAGTATATACATACGTCCATTCTGGCTGGCCGTCAGAAGAAAGTAACAAAGTTTTAGCGGCGTACAAAGCCCGCAAGGAGGAAATTCATACCATAAATGATTTATTGTACTATGGAGACCGACTCCTGGTACCGCAGGCGTTACGCACGCCAATTTTACGTCTATTCCATAGGGGTCATATCGGTATATCGGCTATGAAATCGTGGATGCGTTTTTACGTATTTCGGCCGGAAATCGATAAAGATATAGAACATTTCGTCCAAACCTGCAGACCGTGTCAAACGAATCGGAATAATGCTCCAGAAAATACCATACTACCGTGGAGCCCATTCGTCGATAAAGGCGAAAGAATTTACATCGACATTGCAGGTCCGATAGATAAACGTTACTGGCTCATCATCCTAGATGCCCATTCAAAAATGGGTAAAGGTCGAATGGTTAACCTGTATCGATGCACGTAATATTTGCGCGGCCATGAAGTCTTACTTTGCCCGTTATGGCACTCCTCGAGCCATTGTATCCGATAATGGTCGCCAGTTCGTGAGCTATAAATTCGTGCAAATGTGTAGGAATCGAAACATTACGGCAATAACCTCGTCTCCGTATCACCCCCGAACAAGGGCTGCGGAAAGGGTCATACAAACATTAAAGCGAAAGTGCGGGGGCTAGAGAAGAAGGCTATCCCCTGACGATGCGCTTACGGATGTCTTGTACGGATATCGAAACACTAGCCATGCGGCGACCGGAGTCAGTCCAAGCATTCTGATGTTTGGTCGAAGGTTGAAAGGTCCTTTGGATTGGCTTAAGTGTGATTCAACTTTCGTTAGAAGGGAAAAATACACCGAAAAGATGGTAAATGGCAAAGACTATCGTGCTTTTGAGGAAAAGGATCCCGTATGGATCAAAAATGAATTATCAAAGGGATGGCACGAAGGCGTCGTTGAGGAACGTACCGGACCGCTATCTTATCGAGTTCAATCGTCAGAATCCGGGATAAACGGGAGAAAACACGCGGATCAACTGCGCGTGAGGGTTGAGACTAATGAGAAACTAGAGGATCCGACCCCGATACTTCAATCACCACGTGATAATGCACCCGAGATACTGCACCAGACACCTCAATCACAATCACCACGTAAGGATGTCAGCGAAGCTTCTCTTCGCCGTTCGTCACGGGTTGCCACCCGTCCAATGCGATTAATTGAAACAATTTAAAGTGATACTGCAACGATAACAATCAATATTTTTGTCTTAAAACGGCGGGAAATGTTATATCTGTATTATTTATGATTATTATCACATGTAAATGTTATATCTATATTTTATGATTAAAATAAGACATATAATGTATGTATGCGTTTAATTAAATAAAAAGTTCCTGTTTACAACCAGATATTATATTAAGTAAGCGTGTTTATGGTAAAAATTAACACTTACATTTTTTACAATTATTGTCCTAATTTAACAATTTTTGCAATTTTTGTAATATACTTGTTTTGTGAGGTTCATGCATAATTTTCCTTTTATACCGCTATTGACAAATTATGTAGACTCATATAATTATTTAAAAAAAGGGTGTTTTAAAATAACATTAATTGCACAGAATGAATTAGATTTTTTTTATTTTAATAGTTTTTTAAAATTAAACATTGTTATAATTAATTCAAAAAAATCTAAATCAAATTTACACATACCAGTTAGCAGTTGCGTTTCATACTTAATTATATATACATAGACATAAAAGTCTTACAGGATGTTAGATAATTAGGTACATAATTCTTTTTATAATATAAGCAAAAACATCCGTAAAACTAAATTTTAGTTAATTTATTTCTACTCAATATACTCATGTCTTATTTTTTAAATAATGCACATGCATTTTAACTAGTTTTATAATTGTAAATCAAGATTGGTTAATTGTTGGATATGCTAAATAACCATTTATCATGTGGTGGGATCTGATCATAGTAACAGCAGCTGATAAAATTCAAAAACAATATTATGATAATGCCCTAAAAATTAAACTTAAATGTGTTCCTGTGGTGTTTCATGTTTTTTCTGATGAATCTTATAGTAAAATAGGTACGTTCTTTTAATATGTGTAAAAATTTTTTCTCATTTATTAATTTTATAGCTAAGGTACTGGCACTGCTACAATAAAGGCCATTTATGAGCTAGTGAAGCTGTACACTTTGGAAACCCTTTTGACTTATAAAACATTGCTTATTCATGCTGGCGGGTATAGTCAAAGGTTGCCTCAATATTCTTTAAATAGCAAGCTATTTATGTCTTTACCATTAAAACTGTATAACCATGAAATTGATGATATTTTTGATTACAAATTATATGGTTATCTTCCATTATTGCCAAAAATATTTCCAGAAAACACTATAAATGAGTCTGGAGTATTTGTGACATGTGCAGATGATATTCAAATATATGCATTAATGCCAAATATTATATATCACAATATTAATGAATCAGATGTGAAACAATTTCCTTATTATGATGTATTGTGCCTTGCACATCCCTCAACCATTAACATTGGTACCAAACATGGAGTCTTCTGTTTAAAGGATATTGAGAACTTAACTGAATCTTTTTTTCAAAATGATATAATTTTTACCAAAAAATATGTTGCTAAAATATTACAAAAACCATCTATAAGTGAAATGATTAAAAAGAAATGTGTCTTTAATTATTACCCAAAAAACAAAGATAGTATAAGAGAGTGTGTTTTTACTGATAGTTCTTTTGTAATATCCTCAAATCTAATAAAACTTTTATATCATTTTGTAAAGCAAAACGTGGACCATTACCCAAAGTTTTTAGACAATGCAGGAGAAATTGACTGTTACATCGATTTCTTACATCCATTGATAGGTTATAACCATAATGAAATTGATGAATGTGTCAGAGAACGGATAAGAAAATTGTTTAATGGCAAAGACATTCTTATTTTGGCCCTCATGAATTCCCGTTTTCATCACCTAGGAACCTTGCCCGAATTACTAAAGGCCTTTTGTAATACCAAAAATAATTTTGATGATTTGTGTCTCAATGTAAGAAGAATTAAAAATTGTGTATTTAATCAAGTCGTGCCAACTTATGATCACTTAAAGGATTACAAAAATTTATTTGCTCATAATTCAAATCTAACATTTGATTTCGATAAGAGTAATATTCGTGACCATCAAATTATATTAGATCGCTGCCAAATAATCGATGATTTTGGTGACTTAAAAGGCAGCCAACTTAAATTTACTGGTGACACTATCTTAAATTATGTTAACTTTGACGCTGGTTTCGTACGGTCGACCTACAGCTTCAGTAAAATTGACCTAACATTGCCGCCAAATACACTTTTTTACACCTTACCTATCGATCTCAACATCTGGAACTTTGAATCAATGTCACAAATAAATGAAAGCTCAATTGGGTATGTCACGTTTTGCTATGGCATACAAGATGATATGAAAAAATCGGCACAAGCCTTCGAAAATAAGTATACGCTATCGTTGTTGGGTCAATCCATTATAATATCGTCGTCCTATGAATCCAATGGTTTTGGGTATAATATCACAGAAAACGCCATTGAAAATTTAAGTTTATGGAGTTTACGGATATTCCCAGTACTATCTAACTCGTCTCTTTCTTTTATTTCCACCCTAGCTATGGCTCAAAATATTACGCAAAATGCATCAGTCTCTCCATTGAGCAATGCCTTGTTGCCCCTTGACCTTTCCGTATTTGGTGACATTCCTTCGGTTAATGAGCACATGTTTTATGTTTCTATGGAAGATATGGTGCGAAACAAAGCTGCATCTTTACCTCTTCTTGCCAAAAATTAATCTTTGTATTGCACGACATACCTTAAAAACAGTATAGCTAACAATTTTTGTCGACTTTTCAATTTACGATTTTGCGATCGGCTTGGTTGTTAAATTTTCACCTTAGCTGTTCCTTTAGCAGTATGTCCTAATGTTATTGAATTTGTCTGCCCCTTGTAACTTTTGTTCTTTCAGTCTACCGCAAAAATCAATATATTATATAGAACCTCTACTGTCTTTATTGTGTTTGATTTATTTAATAATAATTAAATGTCTATACAAGTGTTTTTATGTACATATAGATACACCTAACGATAACACAGGTCAACAAATTTTTAAGAGTTATGAGCTAACGAAGATTTAACCTGCTATCTTAGGATTTTCGAATCCGTTTACTGTTTTTTCTAATAAAATTTAGTTACAGCTATAAATATTGGAAATTATAAAAAAAATTTCAAAAAAACAAAAAATATATACAAAAATAAACTGAAATTTTTTTGCATATTTACAACAGCTAAACTGTTATTCAAACTTTAAGTAAAACTTTTATTAATAACCGATAATATATGGTGTCGTATAGTTTGGACGCGAAATTTTTTTATTATATGCCGATGTAAGCGCTTGATATATTAATAAAATTTATTTTTCGTTATTTGTGATTAAAAACATTAGTCACAAGGGATTTTTATATGCAAAAAAGATAAATTTTTTATCTAGGGTATTCTCGATTTGTCAATTTGGTCAAAAAAGGCTATTTTTTCGATATGAAGCAATGTAAGGAGCCAAGGCCGGTAACCAAGAAAAACAAAGATATATATGAGATAAGGTCATCATGGAGATTTCTATTAGTTTTTCATAAAATTTACGGTTGTGTCATTGATATTTGATAATTAAAAATGATAAATATGTTTCACTACAACTAAAAGGTACAAATGTAATTCAAGGATTCGAATAAAATATATTAAACTATTTAAACTGCAATTTTATATTTATTCTTACATTCAAATTGAAGTAAAAACATTACATCTTTGAAATTTTATATATATATTTCTTAAATTATAATGCTCGCATAATATATAATACCTTTATTAAAAACAATCATGATACAATTGAATCTGAAATTTCGCATAGGTAAAATTGAATATGGGACTAGGTAGTTACACTCTCCCATATTTTAATTTAAATCAAATAATTTATTATAGTTATAATTTATAAAATTCTTGTGCAAAAAATCAAATTTGAATGAAATGTTTGATCTAATTTAGCAAATAAGTAAAATTTTCATGATGCCGCGCATTAAATGTTTAAAAAAAGTTGGTTCTTTATAATAAATTATATTACATAATTACAATTTCAACACAATTTTTAACTTTTAGTTCTGTATTTAAAGTCATCTCCAAAGTTTTTTAAATTATATTATTACCAAATCGATTGTTAGGATTAAATATATTATTAAAATTAAGAATAAATAATCTTTTTATCAAAAATAAAGGAATGTATATCTCACAGGCGTATTGCACTCGTAGTTATATTAAGTAGGGCTTTGTTTTCACCATATTCTTGAATTATCTTGTGGCCTAAAATAAATTAGTCTTCAATAAGGTAAAGCGTTTAAGATATTAATCGCAATTTTTCGCAAACTGTTATATTGTTATTTATCATAGAGGACGACAAGTAATTGCTTTTATGCGCCAAAAAATTGTGTGCCAATTCAATTTTTCAAAAGATTATTGCTTGTTTTAAATTAACTGTTATTGTAAATGCGACAATCAGGGGGCGTATTCAGGGGGAGGGCAAAAGGGGGCAATTTACTCTCTTTAAATTTTTTTTAAATTGGTATAATTTAACCAGCTGTTGAATTTACATATCAAACGGAATAGAAATAACTAAAATCGCTCTTTTTTGGAAAAAATATACAGTCTTATAAAATAATTTTGCAAATAAAATATCAATATTAAAAGTAAATTTGTAGTTCCTTTCATCTAAAAAAAATTTATTGCCCCCCTTTAGAAATGTTCCTGCATACGCCCCTGGCGGCAATTAGTTCTTCACATGTAGCATTTAAAGATTTCTCTATGCATTTAAGGGGGCTTGTGGCCGTTATTGTTGGGGTTAGCTTAGATATTAGCCAAATTAGTAATTTTAATATAAATTATTTATTTTACATTTTTTTAAAGAATTTTTTTGATAATTATTAATAAATAATTAAAATAAATTTTGGAGCAGATAAGAGCAAAACACTAATTTTTTTTTGAACGCTTAGAGGGTGAAATTTATTTAATGTATTTTAATGATTTTTTGCAAAAATTCCAGAAAGTTTATAAGTTTGTACATGCCCTTATTCACAACAAATAGACATTTGCAATAATAAAATTTTTCCATAATTTAAACAAGTATTTATCATAGGGCACAAATAAATGTTTTTATCATATTTGATATTTAACTAAGAAAATGATATGTTTTATTAAGTATGACGTTTTGTTTTGTGAAATAACCTTCTATACTTAAAGCTGTCTAATTTAAGTGCGCTAAAAGAGATTTTTAAACATAAAAACATTTATATAGATGCTGTTTATTGGATAATGTTCCATTTTTAAAAGTTTTTCAGTTTTTGGTATACTAGCAAGAGTATTTAAAAATGGTAATATAATTCAAAAAGTTTGGCCAGTTAAATGGCTTTTTGATTAAGATCAGTAGGTAAATATTAAATTTTATGGCTCATTTTCAGAAAAGCATTTGTCTTATAATTAGGCATATATTGGCCGACACAGTTGAACACTGAAAAATTAGCACAGAATTATTTACAGGAATAAAGACAACATTTTAGGATATGAATCACAAGTTACTATGGTCTAGTATAACAATATTACATTTACCATTTAACGACTATTACTAGAAAATCACTTGGCAAGAAAGACTTTCTTAGCTACAGAGAAAACAACAATAAGCTTCATATGGCCTTACCGAAGAAACAAAACAAACTTTTACGACGTTGCCCAGGCATTATAACTTACATTAAACTGTTATATCCACTGAAATTATAACTTATCGTCGACTAAATCACGCCTCGAAGCGAAGGGAAGATTGTTTGGCCGGGAAGCCTATAACTCTTCTGCCAAGTTCTGGGGCAATTCCTTTTTTAAATTTTAATATAGGAATTTTATAATAGAAAAGCTAAATAGCTAATTTAATATTAACGGACCTTACTTTTTCGGCACTTCAATACGGCTTGTTGGCGTCTTTTGGCCTTTTCAGCTGAACCTTGAGTCGTTTCATTCCAATTTGAAATCCGTTCATGGATTGAATTGCAGCCTGCGCACTCGTTTGGTTATCATAACTCACAAATCCTAAATTTACATAAAAGTTTATTAATTCAAAAATGAGAGAATCCACATGCGTATGCTCTCCTGTTTATTATGGAAATTCAAGATAATTGTCTCCATTTAATTTTGTACAAAACAGTTTTTAATGGCCAAACAGAGGCTAAACACCCTCCATATCCATAAATATCTTATCCCGAAACAACCATTTTCTTATATGCTTTTGACCCTTAAATTTGAGATTATAGCTTTCTGCTTTTTAAAACGATAAAATTGTTCAATCGAAAAACATAAAATTGATTTTGTTGGAAATTATCATTTTTGGCTATTAAAAGTTGTGTAAGTTAATACAGCAGTTCTTTTAATTTCCATTATTCACTAATATTTTTTTTCCAAAATTTAGAAATTTTTGTTCAATATATAACAGGCCTTTTAGATAGCCCTTAAAGATTTTTAACCCACGATTACTATAGGGTTCATATGGACCCCAGCATTTTTTAAATTCTGAATATCTTATAAGATATAGTCAATATTTTGTGACTTTTTTTAAATATATAATAAACTAGTAATTAATATTTAGTCTAAGTCTAATAACAAAATTTGTTTGGTTAGAAATTGATGGGGTGCGTATGATCGTAAATATTTATGTTAAAAACCACAATAATGCCTCAATGTAAATTGTACTTAATAATTTAAACCTTATTTTCTAGTTATATTTTTATTAGTTTTACACATTAAGTATATAAAATGTTTGTATTGTATAATAATAATATAAATTACTTTTTATTCCTCTCTAAAGTATCTAGTTTTTATGGGAAATAAAAGCCAAAAATATTTCATTTAAAAATATTTATTTTCATGAATCTTTCTAACATTGTTCAATACCTAAAAACACGATTTGATCAATTAATCATTTGATTATAAGTTATAATAAAATTTCCAATATAAATTAAAGATAGCTTTTATTAGTTTATAATTATAAAGCACGTATTTTTCTTCAACGTAATAAAAAAAAATAAAGATCATAGCTTCAACACTCTAGAAGGACTCCATTAAAGCATTTTATAAATCTCAATCAACCATTCGCGGGTTAAAAGTTTTTCTATTGAAAGGCTTATACAATTTATACCTAAAGGAAAATAATTTTTAAATAAACTGGGCCTTCATAAAAACCAGCCCAATTTTTTTTTACAAAATAAGAGGTTTTTTTTAATCTATAGGCTTTTTATAACAATGTAAATTTTACAGAAAATAGGGCTTGTCTCCTTTTACTTTATAATAGTTTGGTTACCTTATATTTGGGGGCTTTACTAAAAGCTTTCTATCTTTTTTTTGGCTCGAGAATTTAAAGCACAGCTTTCCCTTTAGCCACCCACACTTTTCCAGCACTAATATAAAATACATCAGTTTCTAAAAAGTGACGCTTCTTATATGACGCTGTTATTTACCGAAGCATTTGCTCTGGTTCGTGGCTTTGTCCACAAAAACCTTGGCACTAATGACATTACCAAACGGCACAAACATTTGCATGAGCTCGGTATCGCCAAATTCTTGGGGTAAGTGATAAATAAACAGGTTGCATCCTTCCGGTCCTACAATACATGTAAGTTTATATACGGGGCAGAAGCTTTATTTATTGTCAATTGTCCATTTGCAATACTATCAAATTGTTATAAGATCTGAATCAGAGGTAAATAACCTAGAAGCTCAAAAAAGATTATTATTTGTTCGCTCCTAATTTAAAAAATCAAGTTTTTATGCTCATCAGATTTAATTCTATAATTTATTGGTGTAATTTGATTTGATTTTTTCAGACATATTTGAAATGTTAAAATATACAATTAAAAAGAGTTTTTTTCAAATGAGAACTCATATTTTGTTTTATCTTGAATAAGTGAGCTCATTAGCTAAAAAATCGAACTCATCTTTGATTTAAATTTTGATAGGGTGGAGTTTGGTATATTATAAATCCTTAGATTTAGCTCAAAAATTTAATTTCTCTTGAATATACCTTCTCTTTGCTGTTGACTCGAATACAAACTAGCAGTAGAACCACTTGCTGTCATATGCTGAGCCACGGCTAGCCCTTGATTATAATTTCCGTACAATGCTGCAGGATAGGCTTTGGTATAAAAGAAAAGTGAAAGTTTTAAGGAAATTGCGAATAATAATATCAAATTATATTTTAGGTGTCTACTCTTAATATAATTTGGTTACTACCCATAATAGACTTTTCTAAAGTTATCAAACGTTACGTAGTATAGCACCTGTAAAACAACTAATATAACATTCAGACTTGACATACATTACCATAAGCTTGAAGAGCTTGTATTCCTGCCGCCGTTTGGAGGATCGGGTCAATAGCATAAGTAGCACCTGTTATATAAAAAGTGGGTTAAGAAAATGTGGACATAATTTATTTGTTTTATTTATTGTTTCGAACGAAATAAGAGACGTTAAGATGCCTGTAACAACCCGAGGTTCATTCGAGGCAATACCCCTGAGGCCTATTTAAGGCCTACGTCCAAGTTTACATTTACCTATAATGTTTTCCCTAGTCCTTTCTCGTTAATATATGACATACAAGGTGTTAAACCTGGAAAAGGAGTAGTCGCTCCGGAGGGATTGAGAATGCTCGCAGGTTGAGCGCTAACTAAGGTGGCTCCTGTGAGAGCATTTGGACTTGCGCCATAAAGCTGCTCTAAATATGTCAGTTGCTGGGAATTCAAATTTGCTGGCGCTGCCAGCACATAACCATCCCCTGTGCCCTTCGTTGAACTCGATCCGATTAAATGTTGAATAGTTGCGTTCCCAACGTTAATTACATCTGATTCAAAAAAACTATCCGTTATTGACCTGAACTGCAATTTGTAACCACCTATCAGTCACTTCATTTTTCTTACTAAATCAATCGGCATATGTGCATAATAATATACCGATCTTTATATAAAATTTGCTCTTCAAAATATTGTTGAATATACGAATCAATTACTTTGGCCTGAATCCGTCATTTCGGTGCCGGAATGATGATGTTGTGGTCCTGCTTCACCTATGCCATTAATGCGGGGATTGTTTCGATCTAAGCTACTGATAACACTGATGCTGCTATTGCACATTGTCGAAGCATTACCATTCTTTTGACCTTGGCCCCCCAATATACCGCCGTTGTAATAGCCGATGTTTGGTTGCGGAGTGTTACTCATCGCGTGATTAAGGACTTGATGGTTATGAGCATAAACTGCTGCGTTAAGAACCATGTTTTGTTGAGGTGTATCGTTATTCACCGCAGCGAGATTCAAAGCCACATTATTTTGACCTCCTGTCATCATGTACATAAGTGGTTGTTGAGGTGTGTTTACCTGTTGTCCCTGTGGCATCGAAGATGGGACCATTCTAGTTGTATTTGTGGCGTTCGCTTGTTGCTGGGCCGCCAGAATTGCCATTAATTGCTGTTGATTACTAGCGTTGCCATTATTGTTGTTTAATGTTCCTACATTTGGTTGTTGGCCATTATTGCCAGAAATGCTGATACCGGAACTCGAATTGTCCGCTAGTGAATGTGATGTAACTTCCGACCCCGCCGATGAACCACGAGTTGATGATGATTGATAGCAACCACTTTCTCCGCCGTTAAAAGTAACCTTGTGATGGCCATCTTCGGCACTGATGGTACTGACTTGATTCGTAGCTGCCATTGCGATTTGATGATTTCCCATGATACCCATGAGGCCAGAATGCGAGGCAAGAGGGGTTGAACTCGTTACATGCTGTATCAAATCTAAACAGTTATTAGATATAAGAGGCTTAAGGTGAATACAAATGAAATTTTTTTCAACTATTTTATATTTTTGTATGAGGAGCCGATTGAAATAATGTTTATATAATTGGCTCGAAATGCGATGAATCGTAAGCACTCAATATCAAATAAACCCTATATTTAAAAAACTCACTTTTAACTATTTTTAATTTTGGGCCTTTTATTGAAAAAAGAAAAAGGGGTTGTCTTTAGGATAACACGTTACATTCTTTAAATAATTTTAAACCTTCTCATATAATGATTAATTACCTCCTGCACCTGCCGTATGTAGAATTTGATGTTGCAATTGAGACGAGAGCGGATGCAAATACCCACTTATAGCTTGATGCTGTTGATTTAGTAGCTACATTATAAGATAATTTTTATATAAATTAAAATAAAAAATTATTTTCTCACCCTTACGAAAGCTCCGCTTTAAAATGTTTATCATAAATTTCTGTTTTTTAGGCTAATCTTAAGTCCGCCCCCCCCTCTAAAATATTGACATAAAATAATTTGTAAAAGTGCAAATGGTTAGGGCCGCCTAAATTAAAATGCGCAAATTAATTGTGATTTTTGAACCACATAATTATTCGATACCGCGATAGTTATAACAGACCAATTACCTGAGCATACGTTGACGCACCGATATAAGATGGACAAAATACTGGGCTTGTTAGATTCGAGGCGTTGTTTCCACCCTATAAAAAATGATTTATGTGAAACATTAACATTAATTTATAAATGGATTTTGATTTATAATATAATTTTTTTGATTGCCCAAAAATTCTTTATATCATAATGTCGAAATTCTTCATTCCAGGTAAATCCATATAAATTCAAACTTTTCTGTCATTACCCCTAAAAGTGCATTCATTGCTAAACCAGATCCAACATTCGTTGAGCCATGGGGAAATTGAAAAGCGTAAGCGGCAGGGAGACCCGGATTAGCTGTGAGCACAGTCCCGCTGGCTAAATTAGTCAAGCTTCCAGCCGCTAATAATTGCGGTGTTCCTATGTTAAAATATTAAATTTTTTAATTAAATGACCCCAAGTAACTAATAAAGAAATTGTTTTTCCCTCTCTAAATATTAGAAGCCCAGTCTATTTTTACCTGATCTTGAAAATAGCTTTTGTTTTTTCATAAAATTTATGTAAGCGCATAATCCATCAATCAAAATAAATGTTTTGGCTAACATTATTTATCGTTGAATTAAGAATTGTTTAAAAAATATAATTTTTTTGCTTACTGCAGAATTTGTACTTTATATACATCTCAGACAATCATATATGCCATATTAAAATTGACAATTGCACACTCATGCCCAAAGTGAGTTTATAACTTAAGGATAAATATAAGAAGAATATGAAAATATATTTTAATGCTTGAAAAAAAAATTACATAATCTAATAAATCACTTCACACTAGTTGGTAATTGATCTAATGGTAATTAACATTACCATATGCAGGTTTGCTTGATCGGCTTCCGGCCTTAACTTTGTTCAGGTTGTAGGTAACAATTATGTATAATAATAATTATTATTTTATTCAAGCTTTTATACATTTTGTAGTACATCAGATTAATCAAAAGGGCAATCATATATAGCCGCCAAGGCCAAATTATATGACAGACAATTATGGTTAAAAAGTGGAATTTAATTTAAATATTTAAAATAGTTAAGGCCACAGGCCGATTAAGCAAACTAACTGTATATGGATATATGAATTACCATTTGATCAATTACCAACAAAACTCCCTTTGGATTCCAACAACTTACAGCTTTTGCTAAAATTAAAAACCTGCATTAAAAACGCCATGAGGATGAGACGGATGCCCTGACGAGGCAGCGACTTGAGCGTGTTGAGCTGCCGCAAGTAAGGAAGGAATACCAGCCATTGAACCAATCGAGCCCGTTGGCGTAGCAAGGACACTCAGGTTATTGAGGCTACCGACTTGGGTCCCGCCTATTTGTTGAATTTTTTATTAATTAAACATATGAGAAAACTATATAGGTCTTCTGACGTTTTTTAAGGACACCTGCGAAGTTAGTTTTTATTTTCGTAAAATTTTGAAAATTCTTAAAATTTAAAAATTTATATTTTAAATTTTCTAAAGAAAAATTTTTACTTCAGAAGAGGAATATTTGCATAAACTAAATTTGGCAACTTTTGATAAAATTGCGTTTAATTACAAAATAAAATTTTAAAATTTCACGAAAATAAATCTCACTCTGCACGTGCCCCTATAAATTACATACCCTTCCACCTAATAAATGATTAGGCTTTAATTGATCTGTTTTAATAGAATGGCAAAAACACTTGCTACAACCTCTTATTTTTAAATATTTCAAAATTATTAAAAAACATTCGTGGGAATGCTAAAAATTTCACCTAATTCATATCAACTTCCTGTATTCGGGTATATTTAAAAATGTCAAAATTTTATTTCTACAACTATAAGAACACAGCTTCGGTAAATTTTCTTTGGAAGATGCCCTGAGACGGTGGACTAAGAATCAGTTAATACGCTTACTTTAAAAAAAATTTATCGGCTCAGATGCTCAGTGGCAAACCATCTGCCTTAAACGCAGGAGGTTGCGAGTTCGAACAGTAGCTTTTTTCTTATAGCATACATGTGCAACCACTTTAAAAATTCTCAGTGGCCTGCTTAGGCACTGGGTCTTAAACTATATGTCTAAGTAAGAGCCTAGGCCAAAAACCCAGGTCGCCGTCGTGCGTGCAAATCTTACTATTTAACCTGTCGGCAATATTAATTGCTTTGCTTGGGTTAAAGAGTCAAGGCCCTAACGGGTATGGCACCCCTAAGTGCGGAAAGGTATGGGGAAAACCTCAAACCAACCAACCAGCTTAAAAAAAATTTAAGGGGTAGGATTGAACGTCAAAAAACAGGGCTGTAGCGACGGGAATGCTTACGGGACCAAAATGCCCTAAAATCAAAATAAAATTGATGATACTCATTATCTAAGTAAGGAGTCGAGGCCTCTTTAAATAAATAAACAATTTGAATTTAATAGATTTAAGGCTTTTCAAAATTAAAATGCGTATTTTTGGCTTAGTAATTAATTTTAAATCAAAACACGCCATTCATGTGGCAGCAACTAAAATTAAACTTTATATCGCTAGCCTTACCTTAGCCTGTAAAAACCTAAAAAAATGTCAAATCGGCACATTTGATCATAGCGGACAGCGAGATAGGGCGTACGATTAATTATACTACTGGAATAAAAGAACTGCAGTAACAAACTAGAAATTATTATAGTAAAAATATTTTTTAATTTTTGGCAAAAGTTATTTTTGACTTAAAATTGTGCTCTTTTGGAAAAAAAACTACTTGTTTGCAATACAAAACCTTAATCATAGCGTTATTAAATCATTTTTTTCAAAAATATAAGGCCCTAAGAACCTTTAATTTTTTTAAGTTTTGGACTCATTATAAGCGTCGGCGCAAGATGTTGTGGCGTCGCTAGATGAGAGTTACCAAGGGCGCCTAATATTTAATGTAACTTCGCAAAATGCGTTAGACAAAGCTATGGGCGCCTTGGAATCGCTTGGGTTGTTTTTAGCTTCGGCCGCCTTAAGAGTTGCTTAGATACGCTACACTAACACAGGTGAAAAAATTTTGAGAGTTATAAACTAACTACGGAGATCAAACCTGCCATCTTAGGGATTTTTTAATCCGTTTATCAATTTTTCTAGTTAAACTTAGTTAGCTAGCTATAAACATTTAAATTTAAGAAAAACCAATAAAAAAAAAGATTCAAAAACAAAAATAAATTGAATTTTTAACATATTTACAACAGTTAAAATGTCAAATTCAAACTTCAAATGAAACTATTAAAAACCGATAATATTTCGTGTCGTATATAAGTTTGGGCGCGAAATCTGTATTATCTAAATGCTGATGTAAGAGCATGATATCAAACATTTTATTTTTCATTATTTGATATGATAAGACAAAGAATTTATATATGAGAAAAGAATTCTTGAATTATTTCTTTTAAAAGTTCTCGATCTGTCAATTTGGTCTAAAAAGGCCATTTTTCCGATAAACCAAGAACAATAAAAGATATATATGAATTAAGGCCATTATGGAGATACATTCTTTTATGTTTTCATTAAATTCCCGGTTGTGTCTTTGATATTTGTTGACCTGTGTAATATATAAATAATAACTTCCGCCTGATAGCAAATTAAATCCCAATCCACCAAGACCGGAAGACGCTGCTGCAGCTGCAGCAGCTGCGGCCGCTGCCGCCGTCAGCTGTTGCATACGCCTCATCTGACGCTCCTTCTCGTTATCTGCAAATTTGACCACCAAACTGGAAGATGCACCCTGAGGTTAAAAATTATATGAAATGACTTATATGGAATTTAAGCAAGATTAAAGGTCAGGGGCGTATATAGAAACTTTTCTAAAAAGGGGACAGGAACTACACATTTAATTTTAATATTAATATTTTATTTGCAAAATATTTTATAAGGCCGTATTTCCAAAAAATGGCAATTTTAGTGATTTTTATTCTCTTTTTATGTTTGATATATAAATTCAACCACTGGTTACATCATAAAAATTAAAAAAAAATTCTAAAGGGAGGCAATTGCCCCATTTTGACCTCCCCCCCTCAATAGGCACCTGTCAAAGGTTCAAAAAGATACGGCCCATATAAAAATCTATGTCTTTCTCTTATCTTATTTTTTCATCCTTGTGCCCATTATATAATTTTGGAATGGTATTATAAATATTCAAAATGCGCAATTGAATTAAAAAAAAAATAATATACTGGCATTGTTTTGCTACCGTGTAGAACAGCAATTGCACTTTGAGCTTCCGATTGATTTTTAAACTTAACGAAAGCGCATCCTATGAACAGAGATTGCAAATTTTATAATATTTGATAATATGAAAATAATACCAATTTTAATATATAACCAAAGGATTAACCCTTATATTGGTATTTAGTTTAATAAATTTGTTAATTGATTTATTTCCTTACATTTAGATTTTATGAGCTAACCCTTATACCTCGACTCACGCCATCAGTGCCCCTAAGAATAGTGCATTCTTCTATCGTTCCGTATGAATCAAACATTTCACGCACGTCGTCTTCGGTTTGAGTTTTACCCAGCATACCAACAAAAAGTTTCCTCTCTTGCTGATTTTTATTCTCGGTATCCGCCGGTTTTACTTGAATGGGTCGACTCATCTGTCAAAATAATTAACAGAAATTTTTTTAAACTATTCTTGGATGAGACTAAATATGCAATTTAATTTGCATTTTATTCGGGATTGTACGAAGGTAACAATTCGAGGCTAAGGCATCAGAACTCTTATCGGGAACTAAGGGAACAACAAATTAATATTTAAAAAAAATATGTTTCCAACTGCCGGGGGCGTATTTAGGGGTTGTCAAAAGGGGGAAATTGCCGCGGTTTAATTTAAATATTTAACATATAATAGGGAATAAAAATCAAAAAAATTGCTATTTTATGAAAAATATACAACCTTATAAATTAATTTTGCAAATAAAATATCCACGTTAAAATTAAATTTGTACCATTCCTCCAAAACAATATTCTTGCTCCCCTATAGAAAAGTTACTGCATACGCCCCTGCCAACTACCTTGACCATTTTTTAATTCTCTATGAAACGAAAGCGGCAGAAAATAATATTTAAGCGGTAAAAAACAATTAAACATTTTGAGCATTTTATACTTGAATGATTAAAAACTCAAAGTTATCTAAAAGCAAAATAAAAAAAAATTGGTATGCCAAAGAAAACAAGTCAATCATATAAACAATTTTATCCAATCCCGTGTTACCTTGTTTGCTTTTGCCTCATATTTGATTGACGTATGCCACTTTTAGCTTTTTAATTTTCACATTTTTGCAGTATATGACAAATACATGGTGGTAATAAATTTTACACCGACCCAATCGGCCTTAAATATTAAGCAAATGCCTATCTCAAGCGTATTTTACATTATTTGGATTTTGTCGGTCATAGGGATAGAGTTTAATTTTTTAAAAAACTAGAACACACAAGTTTTGTTTTTGCATTTTAAGGTTTATAGCACGTTTAAAATTCTGCAAAGCTCTTTCTTAATGATCTAAAGATTTTTTTGACACTAATTAATATTAATTCAAACCGTATAAGTCGATTTTTAGGCACTTTAAGACTATACAACTATGAACTGTAACGTCTAAAATCTCCTGTAACCTCAAAAGATTAAAAATTGACAGGACCTGTTGTTTATATAAACCGAAACAACATTCAAACCGTTTACGTTTTAGTGGCCGGCTTAAATATAAATTTAACAGTGTCTAAGGTTTTATAGTAAAGTTATAACTTACATTTTGCTTGGTATGAATATCACCTGTGTAAGTTTTGGAATGTAGTAATGGATAATTTGAAAATCCTTCGTCTCTTAAATCCAAACGCATCTAATCTTCATTCAAATTAAAGGGGGGAAAAATACATCCAATAGATGTGTTTTATATATTTTTTGGAAAATTATTGACGCGGTGTCCAGTAGATGAAGTGTATTTTTTAAGCGTATCCCAAAAAAGCTATAAGGAATTTCCACTTACAAAAAAAAGGAAGCGGAAAAAAATAACAAATTTATGTAATAATTCGATTTTTTTAGATGAAGGGACTTTTTATTTGTTAACAGTGGGAGGAGAAAAAAAATGAGTGGCTCCTAACCCTAGCCAGAGTTAAAAATCTATATAAGCCCTTCTCCTTATTTGTCTCTATTACACAATCGTTGTTTTCCTAGTATTCTTTATTATTATTGTTTCTTTACCTTGCATATTAAAATTTTTATATTGATCTTTTAGGGCCAGGAACTGATTATACTTGTTGATTTTTTAAACCTTAACTTTATAGCCATAAAAAAGTTATTTGCCTCATTAAATCGTTTTATAGGTCATTATAACTTAGTGGATAACAAAGAAAACTGTTCTGTTATATGAGCATAGGAAACGTCCATTACGATCTAAGGGAAAATTAACCAGAAAATAAACCTTTAAACAAGAATTCATGTTCCATTTATCGTTGGAACATAGCTAACCGTGAAGTTTGCTTTAAAATTAAAAAAAGTCATCAAGCAAAAGCATAGATCGCTCACTTTTTATCGAGTTTGTCTTTATTTAAATAAGGGTTAAACCAATTCATATTATTTTTTTTTAAATTATGATCAAGTTTAAATCTTTGTACCAATCCTTATCAACAGTTCTTTTACTTATATGACGCAACATATATGAGCTTAAAAAGTTGTGCGTAACCACCAAAAAGGACCAGGGATCATTGTTTATGCCCATGTTGCTGTTCTTTATTTATTTCAACTAAGCTAATAAAAACTTATGATTATGTAAAAATAATGGGTGATATCAAAAAAGAGATTTAATGAAATTTGGTCGTTTAAAGATATGCCCAACAAAAATATTTTAATCCCTTAAATTGTTTTTACTCTGGCCATGTTAATCAAATGCGTTCATTTTTTTTCTACAAATATATTTATCTCACTAGCCGCGGCCTACGGTGCACTTTAATTTCGGCACCCGCGAATCAGCTATTTAGTGATTTGGGTGTCGTATTTATTAACATTTTTTATACTTCTCTTAAGCATTTTACTAAACCTTAAAAGACTAAATAAAATGGTGTGTGAGCACAAATATGGAATGATAATATCGATTTTATCGATCCGCCTTTGTTTTTTTTTCCGTCTCTGCTAACGCCCACGTTGGTTTTGCAACATGACGAAGCTCAAGTGATAATTTGTGGCGGGTATTTTTTTTCTATTAAATTAGACATATGTAAAAAAGACAATCAAATCATTATTTATCACTTCAAATATATTGTCACCTTACCCTAAATTTTTAAAAAGGGGTCAAACAGCGGGTTTGAGGTAAAAATGTTTTTACCGTAATTCGGCTCGGCTAAGAAAGCCAGGTAGAGATGATTTGAACGAGATTGAAATAGGTAAAACTGAAACCATTATTAATTTAATATTGTCAGAGATAATTTGTTTAAGCGGGGAACGCGCATTTTTTAGCCATTAGGTAACAAACAAGGCATCACAAGTAGATATTACTAAAATCAAGTATTAGCATGGTTTGAAGAAATGGCTATCTATAAGGCATTTTTTGGTAAAATAATAAAGTTTGAATTCTGTTTAATTTGTGTGTCTATTGGTTTCTTATAAATTTTAGATAACTGGTTTCCTCGTATTTTTTTCATAAAAGATTTATTTGAATGCCAGTAACTCCCTTAACCAGGGTTTATGGCACAAAAACTTGCCGTTTTTACTCTAGGGATATAATGTATATAAAGATTTACTCGGTTTGATACTGGGGGAAGGACAAATTAAATAAAAAAATTTTTTTAGTATATATAAAGTGTAAGCATTAGAAAGAATTCTGTAAAATACGGGCGAGGGCATTTAAATTAAATTTACCCTGAGTCCCACTGTTGCCTGGAATCTTATACATTGTAACGTTCAAGCTATTTACTAGCTTAAAATAAAAAGGCTTCTGTTAATGATTTATACCATGACGCTCTCAACTTACTAAAAAAATATAAGGTAAACGGCATGACACAATGACCTTAATAGGGTAATGGAACAAGTTTCTTGATATTTATAACAACACTAAGCAGGTGCACGCCGTGAAACTACAAATATGGCACGTGTAAAGGATTTTTCTATGGCCCAATAAATATACGAATATCAATTGAAACTTAAATTAATAAGTTTTCTTTGACATTCGGCCTAATACCACGTGTAAATTTTTATGTGTCATTAGGTTTTAAAAATCTTAAACGCAGCATTTTTTTTTTGAAATAAATAAGTGGGCCATCGTGCCAAAAATATTTGGAAATGTTATAAAAAAAAATTCTAATTTTATTTAATATTAGTTAATTAGTCGAAAGGTTGCGACATCATATTGATAAGTTGAGAAATTTTGGGCGACGTTATCAAAACTCAAAAAAATAAAAAAATATTTTTACCCATTTTTAATTAATATGCCAATAATATTCAAAAAACTATATATCTAAAAATAATTTTGGCTATAAAGTATTTTAAATAATGGTTTGTTTGACCATTAAAAAAATTATTACCCAATTAATTTAAAATATTAAATATACATTTTCGCCGATAGAAATCAAATTATATAAATTATTTTCTATAATTATTTCTAAAAAAAACTAAGCTAATTAATCTGTAAAAATAGAAAATTTAAAATTCTAAGAGATGCTTGCTGATTCAAAAAAATGATCTGATGCCTTTTTAAATTTGTCATTGTGTTATTATTAAACCAATTAGCCACGCAATTGATCCTTAAAATTATATTAACGCATTTAATTTGACCTTCATGTCGCAGGGGCTAAGTTCGAGGACGCTCAATTAATTTAAAACCCTTTAATTAAGTTGAAATCTTAAGGCTGTTTTACAATATAACACTATCACCTTTTTTCGCCTATAGATTTAATATGCATATGTATATCCTTTTTCAAGAATTTTGACAGATGTCCATTAAATTATCTATACAAATGCCCCATATATATTATTAATTTGAGTCAATGTAACGTTTTATCTTACCTTACCTTATAACACACACGCGTAGACGCTTGTTAACAAGGGGACAGGACATTACACTAATGATATAGTACACTTTACTTATTACTTATAAAAGTACAGACTAATGGCATTAGCCACTGTCAAAAATCCCTAATTTTTTAAAGGTTTTCGGTCAATTACTTTATAGGTTAATAACATTGTATCCAAATTAGGTATATGTATACGGGACTGAGGTGTATTTCATTTCAATTTTAAATGCATCGTTAGTGTTTTGGAATAAGCGCTAATGGAACATTTGGAAGTAATATTTATATACGATTTTTCATAATATTTGAGCAAAAACGACGCGTGTCTAATGTAGTATACAGGCTACTGTCAAGAAATATAGGAAACATGGTATACATTTAAGGTATGTCAATGTACTCAAAAAAAACAAAGGTGTCACAGTTTCTTTCTCGTGTAACAAATAAAAGGATTACAAATTTTGACCATTATTAGCAACAACCCGAGAACTTATATTAATCAAAAAAAAGCTTAATTTTAATATTGGTCCCCATTTTATGTAAGTAATCTAAATAATATTGAATCAAAATTTACGGGACAACCTATTATGTTTAAATTTTAGCAATTTTTTAATTCTAAAACTATATATAATTGTTATTTAATTCAAAATTTTATTACAAAAGATGCCTTGCCGAGATGATAAAAAATTAATTAACCTAGATGCGAGTAAATTTTGGATTTAAGAAGGCTCTTTATTAAGATAAAATATAAAAAGATTGTTCATCTGGCTCCACCTGAATGCAAAAAAAAATTCACAAAAAAAACAAAAACTAATTTTGCACCTTCTTGTATTATAACAAAATATTTAAGTATAAAGTAACCATACCCCGGGTAAAATCTGTTTTTCGTGCATTTCTAATTGAGCTCTAATGGCAGATTCGTTGTCCGCAAAGGTTAAGAAGGCACAACCTAATCAAGAATAAATAATGTCTTAAGTACTATTTGTCTAATATGGTAATATGGTGCAATTTTTATATTTTTAGGCTGCATTATCGGTTCCGCCATTGATCTCTAATATTTAAAACGTTTTAAATATAAAAAAAATAATTATTGCCTGTTGCTTCGGGCCCAAGTAATCCGAGTTTGTGTTTTTAATTCACAAATTAAATCTGTTTATTAATGATCATTGCGTTATTCATGTCAACAATTTTAAAAAGTCGAGAGTAGAGATAAGATCGCCATTTCCAATGAAATTTTTTCCTTTCCTATCGCACTACATAAACAGATGGCCACGCGATGGATTGTTTGAATTAAAGTAAAAACGACTTAGGATAAGTGGAAACATCAATGACAAAAAATTTATTTTGCCAGCTTGGGAATGTATCGATCCAAGGATTGGGAGAACAGTCGCATATGAACCACCACGTGTTAGGCCATGCCACTTTCAATTTATAGTCGCGAAAACACATAGTAATTAATAAATTTTGGTATTGCGCTCAAATCTTTACAGCGCTGTTTTTTGGGAAAGTCAACTAGATTGCTTATTCATTCCCCTACCAACCGATGATGTTAAAAATTAGAATTTTTTTGTAAAAATCTTGCTTTTATCCTTACTACCACTTTTATATTATTATGAACTAATGACTATTTGCACAAATATATTTTTATAGCCCTTAGCCATTTAACATATCCGAGTTTTTTGTTAAAGTTGTATGCAACGCCAGGTTAAATCATAGTGTAACCCAAAAATTTAGGAAACTTTTATTAAAATTTGTGTGATATGTACTTAGCATCCCCGGGGACCGGCTTAGGGTAAGGGCAAATTTTTGTCATATATTTACAAAAGCATGGTATATAGAAATTCGACAAAAAACTAAATTTATTTCAAATTGAGATATATATACCTTTGTGAAGCCCAGAGTATTTATCTTTGAGGACGCTAAGCTCGATGATATCACCAAAGGGCTCAAAAATAGGTTTTATGTCGGAAGCTTCCATATTTCGCGGTATTTGACCTATAAACAGCTTAATTTTTTCAATTTTTGTCGCATTACCATCTTTGATGCCGCAAAGCTGATCATTTTCCATGGTGTTTCCTTTAGCAACCCCTAAAGTCGGGATAGATTCAAATTGATTATGATTATATTGTTGCGTTCGTAATTGTTGATGCGAGGTTTGGTCTGCCTGGTGCAGCTCAAACGGGCTCGAGACACCATGTATATGCCCAGTACCTTCTTGTGACAATTGTGGAACAACGATTTGAAACATCGACCCATCCGGTTGTAGGACTTGGTATGATAAATTGCCTAAACTGGTACCATTGGTAAACTCTGTATGATCAGCACTCATCAAAAACTGGTACGGTACGTCTTTTAACTTTTCGCTGTGATTTATATCCCTCTGGGACAAAGAAGGACCCAGGCAAACCGGCGGGTCAATTAAAATTTTTTTGTGCTGGTGTCGGTGATCATTAACACCGTAGTTGTAATGAACAACGGGGCTATTATTGCTATAATTGGCCTGTTGTGCGATTGATTCAGTTTGTGGATGGTTCTCATGATGAAAAGTAGTTGCCATAGTATGTAAATGCATAGAATTGGGGGGCATATTAACATTTATCATATCCATTCCTAGCCGATTTTGATTGATATTTTCACCGGTCCCTACCTGTCGAGGAATAAATGAAGGGGGATAGGTGAATATGATTGAGGCCGGGCGCATAGGTGAGCTATGAGTCGATTCGTCTTTATTTCTTTTCCGGTTAAACAGTTTCAATGGTAGTTCTTCGGCATCATTGCCTAGAGCGTAACCATTTTCAACCTGGGAAGAAGCAAGATGTTCCCGCGTGTCTCCTTTTGCCTCGCAGTTAGCTCTACTCAAAGAAGGATCTGATGGAGTATTATCGCGCCTATCACCAATATTTAGATGAGTTAGCTCCTCATGAGAGGAATGTAGTAGCGTATTCACATATTCAATATCATTAACAACAGGTGAGTTCAGTCGTGGACCATTTAAACTTGCATATATTGGCAGGGCAGAAGTTTTTGGATATAGTATCTCAGGCCCTCTACCACCAATACTTGGTGAGTAGGACATTTTTTTTAGATCTGAATTGGAAGATGTAAATGAAAGTTCCGTAAGGTCTTCTTTCATCACGGTGCTTGAATATTCATGTTGTGACTCCGTGAAACAATTTGTGACGGTTTCTCGTTCAATGATCGTGTCCACTGCCGTCATAATGTTTTCATTGTCAGTGTTTGCATTCATGTAAAGCAATGACATAACAAATTTTTGTAAAAATTATAAGATAATTGGTTTCAACTAATAAAATTTTTTTTTGATTAACTAAAGAAATAATATATTATTCAAAATATTTCTTTATATATTTTTTTTTCTCCGACAATGAATGTTTAAATGGTAACCAGAAAATTGGGTAAGACTTTGCAGGCGGAGAATGAAATATTATTATTGTAAATATAAAAAAATGTTCTCAAAAAAAATTGTATTTAGTCCTTTGTGTTATTAGAGGTGCGTGAATTTATCCACATATAGAGGTACAAATCTGTCCCCCCCCCCCCCCTGTTATTTTTCAATTAATTTGTATTAATATGTAATGGAAATTTAACAGTTGGATCCTCTCGGCTTGAGGCATAATAATGGCGTGTACCTTTCAGGTGACAGTCTTCGTATACTGGAAGCTCTCTCGCGTCCTACAACAAATGAGATTCTGTGATTTTATCAATTTTATCTAATAAAAATTACTTGTATTAATGTTGTATTCCACAATTCATATTTTATTTATAATATAGCTGGGGCTTCTTCATCAAATACTATTTTTATCTAATTAGGTAAAAGGAGGGAAAAAAGGTCATAATTGCATTAATATGCTGCGTGGCCAAAATGGTTTGGTTATAGCATTTTTATCATCTGTCCATGCCATCATTATTATTGACTATTATGGTCATTATCACATCTATAAAAACATATAATATATATATATTTGTCGCTTGCTTTAGCTTCAAAATAGATTAATAAGATTATTCAAACGTTTGTTAGCGTGCTGACAACCTTTGATTTTTTGCTAATTTAGTTTAGTTATATCTTTTTGATTGTATATATATATATACTATTTATAAGTTGAAATTTTTTCTAAAAATAAAATTTTATTTTTGGCCTTATCCTTAAAACACCGATAGTCTATCGTAATAGTAAAGGTGGCTCTAGTTTATAAATATTTGTTAATTTTATTAGCCGTGTTTTGGGCTCGAATCTAACTTGTATGGATTTATTTAGGGCGAGCAAAATACGTTATAAATAAAGTGATTTAGGACTTTGCTAAATTAGTTCAAATAAAACAACTAAAGTATAAATAGGGTTGAACTGTCACAACATTTTAAAATAATTTTGGATATCGATTTTATACTGCTGCTAAGGGCTTGGGATGTACAGCTAGGTCGTCTTCAGTCCTTTCACTCTGCTCACAATATCCCCGAGAGCTTTCAATTAATATTATGGAATGGAAGATAAAATGGAAATGATAAAAGCACATTATTATAAACTTTATTCCTCAATGTCTTTTAGTTTGATAATAATATAACGAGTAGTATATAATTTTTAAGGAGTTTGTTCTAACTAAGACTATTACATAATTGATTACAAACAATTCTTCCTCATTAATATTTACAATCTTTTTGGTAATTATAATAAAGATGTTAACGGAGTTAATTGAAAATATACCTTAAGTAAATCTTAAATTGCCCATATCCAAAAACTATTTTGACTACGAGAAACTTGAATAAGTTTAAATATTTAGAAGTTGTTAAGAAATGTTACAGAGTTATAATACCAATGCATAAGGCGTTATTATTAAGGCGATGGGCATTATATCGACCAGTCTGGCCGTGATAATAAACTTAAGCCCTGATTTTGTATAGTTTTTTTTTTACAAATTAATTTTTTTAAAACTTGATTTAAGACACTCTCAAACACGGCCTGAGTTGCTCATAAAGACGCGTTCGTCTATTTGACATACAAAAGGGCTATTTTTGCCAAAATGGTTGACATTTAAACTTCTAATATTCCCAACTTTGCTCCAAAATTGGGTGTCTGAATATTGACTCATAAATAAAGCTAAATAAAAAAAAGCGACCAGTAAGAGGAGCATATAAGCAAAGGATATTTATTTTAATGTATTGTGTTTTTTTTGCACAAACCCGGACGACATTCACTTTGTGTCTCATAAATTAATAATGCGATAAGAATTTAAAAATTAACCAGCAGTTTGTACATAATATAAAAATCGCGTCGTATTTTTATTTTTCAATTTAGTTTTAATGGCTATTATTTTGAAATATATGTCCATTATTAAATCGCTAACTGAGCATTAATAGGTTTTTAAGTTTTTTAACGAAGGTGTTGGCAATTATAATTAAAACACGCTCCAAAATTGCTCTAATGAAAAAAACATCATATATAATTTGTCAATTAATAATCACCAAGCAAAATTATAATTGTGTTAAAATGAACGAATTTCCAATGGACTACCCGGGAGTAAACCTATTGAGCGTCCTCCTCACCCTTTGGTAAATGATCATTCTTGCGAAACGCTTAAATGGAATAAAATAAGCCTATTACAAAATGCCCCTCAGAGCCATAGATATAATGTGAAGAAAGGTGCTAGGGCACCGGGAAAAATTTCCTGACGCCCTCAGCTTTACACTGTTTTTGTTTATTAATTTAATTATTTGTTTTCCCGGCGTTAATTATGAGTTTCAGCAATTAATATTTAATATGGTAGCTAAAGGGGGTACGATCAGGGAAAAAAATGCATAATATATTTCACACAACAGTTATAAATTTAAATTAAGTGGAAATTTCATTAAAACTATTATAATTAGTAATGAATAGATAAATAAAAAAATAAAGTTGACAAAAGTTATTAAAAAGGTATCAACATTTAAATCATCCACGATTATATTTATATTTGAAAAAATAAGATGCAGTGGGAGTACTCAACGAGTGTTTAAGAAAGCAGATAAATAACCAAAACCAAATTGCAATAATTAAGCTGTTAAATCCAATCATGCGCCTTCAACTCGGGCTAGTTTTTCAAACAATCATTAAGACTTATAAGAAATAAAATATACTCTTAACTTGGTTCAAAATATTAGAAACGTGAAAAATTATTTGAGACAATATAATATCTTTCGAAGGTCTGATTTAAACTAGTTTTTTCAACAAGAATATTTTATTCGATATGTGTTTAATAACCATAATTTAGATAAACGTAGTAGCCATTTTTAATTGCATAAGACATTTTTTACTTTTAAATGTACTGAAACTACGGCCATTTAGGCAATTATTAGAAGGGCCGAATTGCAAATAAAATATTAATATTAAATGTAAATTTAGTTCCTGTCTTAGTAATCTCTAAATAATAAATCTAGTCAATATAAAAAGTAAAAGTTTGTCAGAGTAATAAATCTAATCAATGTAAAAAAGAAAAAGTTTTTGATTAATTAGCCAAGTAAAGAGTCAAAAATTTGTTAAAAGTTGATTTATGTTAAAAGGTTACGTGGAGAAAAATATATACACTATATAACCAGTGAATTCTCAATAATAATAATCATTATTTCATTTCAAAATTCTTCATTCACAATTTTACTTTTCCTCACAACATTTACATTATTTGTCTAAAACATATTACTTTACTCTCTTTTCGGTTTTACATATTAATTTACTCCAATAAAATCAATTAAAACTAAACTACATTCATTCCACTATTAATTCATTGGTGTTCACACCCGATCGATTTTTATTCTTGGAATCCTAGATAAAATAATAAAATAGGTAACCACATATATTTTATTTTATTTCTCTTATTTTTGCTAGCGTTAATAGTGCGTGATAGCAGAATAATAATAATTAAAATATTAATTAACTCATTGTAATGTTCCAGGATAAAAATATTGTTTGGACATTGGAGTACTCCTAAAGGAACCATACTTGGTAGCTCTTTTAATTTTTGTAACAATAGTCTATTTGAAATTATTTAAGATAAACGAGTTAGTAAGGGTGAGCCAGTTCAGGAATAGGTATAATAGGCCATATAATCAAATCTATAGGCCATACCAAAACTATCGTTCAGGTGGTGGATGCACTTGTAGGTCACAAGGACCACAAGCGCAGCAAGGTCAAGGTCAATAGCAATTAGTCAAGAAATTATCGCCTGAACAAGTTATAATTATTAACCAAAACAAATATAATATCTTATTTGATACGGGAGCCGCAGTATCCCTGATTAGTTTAAAAACTTTTAAAAAAATATTTCCATGTTCTAAAATAATTAATTGTAATCAAATTTTCAAAACTGTTTCAGGTGATAGTTTTAGACCTTTAGGGTTTATAAATGTAAATATTTATATAAATAATATATATTTAACAACGAAATTTTATATTGTAGATTTTGAAACAGTAATAATTATAGGATGGCCAATTATCCATTTTTTATTTGAGAATAATTTTCTAAATTTGATAGATTTTAGAAAGGTTAATATTGAATTAAATCAATTTAATTTTAATGACATTACTAGTACAGAAGCGAATAATTTTATTAAAAACTGCTTAATTGAGTTTAAGGATTTATTTGAAGGATTAGGATTATTAAAAGGGATAAAATTTAGTTTACCAATTTTACCGGACGCCAGACCTATTTTCCTCCCTTGTCGCAGAATTCCTTTCGCTTGGTTGGATGAAGTAAAATCAATTTTATTAGATTGGCAAAATTTAGGCGTGCTTAGACCAGTTGAATATAGTAGTTGGGCAACTCCTTTAGTACCCATACAAAAAGAAAATAAAAAGTTACGCATTTGCGCAGATTTTAGGTTAACAATTAATAAATTTTTAGAAAAAGTAACCTATCCGTTGCCTAGGTTCGATGAAATAATTTCGCGTTTTTCTGGAGCTAGGTTTTTTAGTAAACTTGATTTTTCACAAGCCTATCTTCAATTAGCCTTAACAGAAGAAAGCGTCAACGTTTTGACAATAAATACGCACTTAGGTCTTTTCCAATTTTTACGACTCCCCTTTGGACTCTCAGCATCGGTCCAAATTTTTCAAAGGGCAATGTCGCTGATATTCGGAGACCTAGAAGGTGTTTTTGCCTATCTAGATGACATACTTATCATTGGACGAACGATGCATGAACACAATGCAAGACTTTCTATCGCATTAGGTCGCATCAAGGATAAGGGGATGAGATTAGGTCAAGACAAATGCTCATTTCTTTTGGAAAAAATAAGTTATTTAGGACATGAGATTAGTGCACAAGGCATCAGACCTTTACCTCAAAAGACCGAAGCGTTGATGAAAATGAGAGATCCTAACAATAAAGCTGAACTCCCTCTCAATACTCGGTACTTTAGGTTATTATCGCAGGTTTATTCCAGATTACAAAGAAATTTCAGCACCACTTTGACAATCTTTGTAAAAAGGATGTTCCTTTTATCTGGACAGATTTACATCATAAGAAGTTTGAGTCGGCGAAGGATATTTTAACTCATCCGCCAGTCTTAGCTAGCTTCAACCCCGACTATCCATTAATTTTAGCGGTAGATGCTTCTACTCACGGAGTCGGTGGTACGCTATTGCAAAAGTATAAAACAATAAATAGACCTATACTCTTCTTTTCACGCATATTTCGAGACCCAGAAACCAGGTATTCAACTATCGAAAAGGAATGCTTAGCTATACAATTTGGATTAGAGAGATGCAGAGAATATCTGATTGGTCAAAGATTTACTGTGTGGACTGACCATAAACCTCTCATAGGATTATTAAAAAAGGACAACCGTGTTTTACTTCTGTCACCACGATTACAGCGTTGGCAGCTACTCATGGGTAATTTTAACCTCGAGTTAGTACATATACCTGGTAAATGGAACAACTTGCCAGATGCATTATCACGCCTATGCTATTATGGGACAAAGCCTGATATAATCAACTCCATCTTAGATGAAGGTTGCGCCTCAAGGCAAGATATAGTAAATGCGATCGAAAAAGACGAAGATTTAAGTATTCTTAAAAAATACTTAAAGGGTCAGATTGAACATATTCACCCGTCTAACATTTATTATAAAGTAATGACCGAACTACACTTGGAAGACGAGCTAGTGCAACGACAAGACCGCATAGTTATCCCAAGAAGTCTCACTAATAAAATAAGCCAGGAAATACATGCAGGACATCAAGGACGCGATAAGTGCGTACACCAAGCCAGAATAAAATACTGGTGGCCTAAAATGAATAATGAAATTAATGAAGTATGCCGTAGATGTACTACATGTGCTTCCATAGCATCTCGCCCAAAACACGATAAAGTTAGAAAATGGCCTAGTTGTACACATGCGTGGCAACGCATACACCTAGATTTTTTTGATTTCAATAAAAATAATTATTTAGTCGTGGCTGATGCATTTTCTAGCTGGGCAGATTTTATAAAAGTTAACCATACAACCTCGCAAGTAGTAATTAATTTCGTTAAAAAGCTCATTAGCCAATTTGGATTCCCAGAAACAATAGTAACCGACAACGGTACAGCGTTTACCTCTCAAGAGTTTAAAACTTTTTGTGACAAATGGAATATCGAACTAATCTTTACTCCACCATATCATCCTAGTTCTAATGGACTAGCTGAGAGATCGGTTGGAATGGCCAAAAGATGGTTAAAATTACATCAACATGAAAAAGATGGAACATGGTTATATCAAGTATACCGAAACGCCATAGGGTCGTACAACCAACCATCGATTTCGGAAAAGTTTTTAGGGCGGAAAATTAGACTTCCCAATGAGATTATAGGTCATAAGGAAAGCATAGCTAACACTAAGTAGGTTAAAGGGCAAAATATTTGGTACCTATCTCATAACAAAAAGCGTCCCAAGTGGCTCATGGGAGAAGTAATCTCTTCTAAAGGGTCTCGGGTGCTTGAGATTTTAGCTCAGGATAAATCAATAGTAATAAGGCATGTAGAGGACGTTAGAGTCCGCTACTGATCAATCAAATCACATTATTAAAAGATACTTCTACATATTTATTTAGAAACAAACTGATGCATGAATTTCGCAATGGTATTATCTCTGTGTGATATATTGCATGTCTTCTCCAGTTTGTAATGATAGAAGCCTTATATTTTTCGTCTTTGATTATGTTAGATGTGGCCTATACACTATTGGACACCTTTAGTACCACTCATAATAACCTGGGGGAACATGATGCCCTTCCGTCATCCCCAGACGAGCCGAGAAGGTACACCACCCCAGACAACTACAACGCATCCTAGGGGGGCTACAAGGAAGAAGGGCTGCAGGAAATCAAAGACATCGTAGACGAAGACAAGGAGAAAGAGTCAGTATGACGGCTCCTATGTTTAATAACCGGCTAAGACAGTCGAGGTCTCAATCAACCAATAACAACAATAATAATAATAATAATAGATTAACACTTAGGATGGAGAGAAATCAAAATCCTAGACGAACAACACGTAGACGTTGTAGGTGTTGCCGAAGATGGCATGGTGGGGTGTGTAGGTTCACAGTGCAGGCCGGAAGAAATAATATTATACCCTTGACTCAAACATCCGAGCCAACAAGAGAGCCTTTAAGGAACCTACAGGCTTCACCGGTGCTACCGGTAAACTTACCTCCAACGACGGCCGGCGCTGCTGTTTTAACAACAGCAAGAGTGGATGGACTACCGCAATCGAGGGAAATTCAGCAACCTCCAATACTAATCGAATCAATTCCTCCTCTAGCAGAGCTAGAGAGGATGACCTTAGATTTGGAATTTGAAAGGTTGCTAGAAACCGATTTCTAGGTGGGGGTTGTTAATTTTATATCTATATTTGATATTCAAATAATCATTATTGATGCATTAATAAAACTGTCTAATGTTGATGAAAGGTAAGGAGGGTTAAATAACTAAGGCAAGGTGGATATATTAAGATTGGCTGAGCGAGGCAAGTTCCAAAATTTTTTTTAAGCCTATGACGCTCGCTATGCTATTAAAGCGCGGCGTCAGAAGCTAAGTTTTTGGAAAATAATATTAAAATTCAAGTTTACTAATTAAATTTTAAAAGGTTCACGTACAATATAAAAATTCAAAAGAATTATTTAAGTAATGGCATATAATAAGAAAGATTACCCCAATCCAAATACTGCAATATTAATTAAATACCTAATATGGTCAAAATAATTTTTAGCAGTGGACAGGGAAGCATAAATGCATATTTAATAAGATAGATTCCTTACGGATTAAAAATGTGAATAACGCCAATTGTACGTAGTTTAAACATACTTTATTTTTCAATTTTTCTTAATTATCAAGCATAAAGAACCGTGACATATTGTCCGAAGTTGGCAGGTGGACAGTCCAGAGTGTTTAGTAAGATATTTTTCCTTTTATAGGTTGCTTATATAAACCAACGTCATTATACCCAAAGTTTTTATTTCCCGCTTGACGGTGATATACCCGCTATGACGGAAGAATTAAGTCGGCATATTAAATAATTATAATTAAAATTAGCCGCATATATTTTAAAACATGGGTGACGTTGGAAGC